>OY804577.1:42378079-42716332 GCA_963680875.1 Bathymodiolus brooksi
AGTTGCGAGTTCTTAGCACCATTGTTTATTGTACCTAAATTATCGTTGTTTACATGCGAGTTCTTAGCACCATTGTTTATTGTACCTAAATTATCGTTGTTTACATGCGAGTTCTTAGCACCATTGTTTATTGTACCTAAATTATCGTTGTTTACATGCGAGTTCTTAGCACCATTGTTTATTGTACCTAAATTATCGTTGTTTACATGCGAGTTCTTAGCACCATTGTTTATTGTACCTAAATTATCGTTGTTTACATGCGAGTTCTTAGCACCATTGTTTATTGTACCTAAATTATCGTTGTTTACATGCGAGTTCTTAGCACCATTGTTTATTGTACCTAAATTATCGTTGTTTACATGCGAGTTCTTAGCACCATTGTTTATTGTACCTAAATTATCGTTGTTTACATGCGAGTTCTTAGCACCATTGTTTATTGTACCTAAATTATCGTTGTTTACATGCGAGTTCTTAGCACCATTGTTTATTGTACCTAAATTATCGTTGTTTACATGCGAGTTCTTAGCACCATTGTTTATTGTACCTAAATTATCGTTGTTTACATGCGAGTTCTTAGCACCATTGTTTATTGTACCTAAATTATCGTTGTTTACATGCGAGTTCTTAGCACCATTGTTTATTGTACCTAAATTATCGTTGTTTACATGCGAGTTCTTAGCACCATTGTTTATTGTACCTAAATTATCGTTGTTTACATGCGAGTTCTTAGCACCATTGTTTATTGTACCTAAATTATCGTTGTTTACATGCGAGTTCTTAGCACCATTGTTTATTGTACCTAAATTATCGTTGTTTACATGCGAGTTCTTAGCACCATTGTTTATTGTACCTAAATTATCGTTGTTTACATGCGAGTTCTTAGCACCATTGTTTATTGTACCTAAATTATCGTTGTTTACATGCGAGTTCTTAGCACCATTGTTTATTGTACCTAAATTATCGTTGTTTACATGCGAGTTCTTAGCACCATTGTTTATTGTACCTAAATTATCGTTGTTTACATGCGAGTTCTTAGCACCATTGTTTATTGTACCTAAATTATCGTTGTTTACATGCGAGTTCTTAGCACCATTGTTTATTGTACCTAAATTATCGTTGTTTACATGCGAGTTCTTAGCACCATTGTTTATTGTACCTAAATTATCGTTGTTTACATGCGAGTTCTTAGCACCATTGTTTATTGTACCTAAATTATCGTTGTTTACATGCGAGTTCTTAGCACCATTGTTTATTGTACCTAAATTATCGTTGTTTACATGCGAGTTCTTAGCACCATTGTTTATTGTACCTAAATTATCGTTGTTTACATGCGAGTTCTTAGCACCATTGTTTATTGTACCTAAATTATCGTTGTTTACATGCGAGTTCTTAGCACCATTGTTTATTGTACCTAAATTATCGTTGTTTACATGCGAGTTCTTAGCACCATTGTTTATTGTACCTAAATTATCGTTGTTTACATGCGAGTTCCTAGCACCATTGTTTATTGTACCTAAATTATCGTTGTTTACATGCGAGTTCCTAGCACCATTGTTTATTGTACCTAAATTATCGTTGTTTACATGCGAGTTCTAGCACCATTGTTTATTGTACCTAAATTATCGTTGTTTACATGCGAGTTCTAGCACCATTGTTTATTGTACCTAAATTATCGTTGTTTACATGCGAGTTCCTAGCACCATTGTTTATTGTACCTAAATTATCGTTGTTTACATGCGAGTTCCTAGCACCATTGTTTATTGTACCTAAATTATCGTTGTTTACATGCGAGTTCTTAGCACCATTGTTTATTGTACCTAAATTATCGTTGTTTACATGCGAGTTCTTAGCACCATTGTTTATTGTACCTAAATTATCGTTGTTTACATGCGAGTTCTTAGCACCATTGTTTATTGTACCTAAATTATCGTTGTTTACATGCGAGTTCTTAGCACCATTGTTTATTGTACCTAAATTATCGTTGTTTACATGCGAGTTCTTAGCACCATTGTTTATTGTACCTAAATTATCGTTGTTTACATGCGAGTTCTTAGCACCATTGTTTATTGTACCTAAATTATCGTTGTTTACATGCGAGTTCTTAGCACCATTGTTTATTGTACCTAAATTATCGTTGTTTACATGCGAGTTCTTAGCACCATTGTTTATTGTACCTAAATTATCGTTGTTTACATGCGAGTTCTTAGCACCATTGTTTATTGTACCTAAATTATCGTTGTTTACATGCGAGTTCTTAGCACCATTGTTTATTGTACCTAAATTATCGTTGTTTACATGCGAGTTCTTAGCACCATTGTTTATTGTACCTAAATTATCGTTGTTTACATGCGAGTTCTTAGCACCATTGTTTATTGTACCTAAATTATCGTTGTTTACATGCGAGTTCCTAGCACCATTGTTTATTGTACCTAAATTATCGTTGTTTACATGCGAGTTCCTAGCACCATTGTTTATTGTACCTAAATATCGTTGTTTACATGCGAGTTCTTAGCACCATTGTTTATTGTACCTAAATTATCGTTGTTTACATGCGAGTTCTTAGCACCATTGTTTATTGTACCTAAATTATCGTTGTTTACATGCGAGTTCTTAGCACCATTGTTTATTGTACCTAAATTATCGTTGCTTACATGCGAGTTCTTAGCACCATTGTTTATTGTACCTAAATTATCGTTGTTTACATGCGAGTTCTTAGCACCATTGTTTATTGTACCTAAATTATCGTTGTTTACATGCGAGTTCTTAGCACCATTGTTTATTGTACCTAAATTATCGTTGTTTACATGCGAGTTCTTAGCACCATTGTTTATTGTACCTAAATTATCGTTGTTTACATGCGAGTTCTTAGCACCATTGTTTATTGTACCTAAATTATCGTTGTTTACATGCGAGTTCTTAGCACCATTGTTTATTGTACCTAAATTATCGTTGTTTACATGCGAGTTCTTAGCACCATTGTTTATTGTACCTAAATTATCGTTGTTTACATGCGAGTTCTTAGCACCATTGTTTATTGTACCTAAATTATCGTTGTTTACATGCGAGTTCTTAGCACCATTGTTTATTGTACCTAAATTATCGTTGTTTACATGCGAGTTCTTAGCACCATTGTTTATTGTACCTAAATTATCGTTGTTTACATGCGAGTTCTTAGCACCATTGTTTATTGTACCTAAATTATCGTTGTTTACATGCGAGTTTCTTAGCACCATTGTTTATTGTACCTAAATTATCGTTGTTTACATGCGAGTTCTTAGCACCATTGTTTATTGTACCTAAATTATCGTTGTTTACATGCGAGTTCTTAGCACCATTGTTTATTGTACCTAAATTATCGTTGTTTACATGCGAGTTCTTAGCACCATTGTTTATTGTACCTAAATTATCGTTGTTTACATGCGAGTTCTTAGCACCATTGTTTATTGTACCTAAATTATCGTTGTTTACATGCGAGTTCTTAGCACCATTGTTTATTGTACCTAAATTATCGTTGTTTACATGCGAGTTCTTAGCACCATTGTTTATTGTACCTAAATTATCGTTGTTTACATGCGAGTTCTTAGCACCATTGTTTATTGTACCTAAATTATCGTTGTTACATGCGAGTTCTTAGCACCATTGTTTATTGTACCTAAATTATCGTTGTTTACATGCGAGTTCTTAGCACCATTGTTATTGTACCTAAATTATCGTTGTTTACATGCGAGTTCTTAGCACCATTGTTTATTGTACCTAAATTATCGTTGTTTACATGCGAGTTCTTAGCACCATTGTTTATTGTACCTAAATTATCGTTGTTTACATGCGAGTTCTTAGCACCATTGTTTATTGTACCTAAATTATCGTTGTTTACATGCGAGTTCTTAGCACCATTGTTTATTGTACCTAAATTATCGTTGTTTACATGCGAGTTCTTAGCACCATTGTTTATTGTACCTAAATTATCGTTGTTTACATGCGAGTTCTTAGCACCATTGTTTATTGTACCTAAATTATCGTTGTTTACATGCGAGTTCTTAGCACCATTGTTTATTGTACCTAAATTATCGTTGTTTACATGCGAGTTCTTAGCACCATTGTTTATTGTACCTAAATTATCGTTGTTTACATGCGAGTTCTTAGCACCATTGTTTATTGTACCTAAATTATCGTTGTTTACATGCGAGTTCTTAGCACCATTGTTTATTGTACCTAAATTATCGTTGCTTACATGCGAGTTCTTAGCACCATTGTTTATTGTACCTAAATTATCGTTGTTTACATGCGAGTTCTTAGCACCATTGTTTATTGTACCTACATTATCGTTGTTTACATGCGAGTTCTTGCCCCGATACCCTACAAAGTGTAACGGTTTCCAGAAGCATACACAAGTGTTAATATTTTTAGAAAACATACCTAAATGTTAAGTGTTTTCAGAAACTATACTTCACATATCATGATATCATGGTTATTTTTTTTTATAATAAAGTGATTGAAAACAGTGTAATTTTGTATTCTATTTTAATAGAGGATGATAATACTAAAGAACTACCAGCTCAACCAATTAGAAACTTCCTCCCACAAGATACAACCCGGTATTTCCGTTACAATGGATCCTTGACAACTCCAGGTTGTTTTGAGAGTGTACTATGGACAGTTTTTCACGAACCACAATATATCTCACACAGACAGGTATACACAATACTTTAAGTCGGATAGAACCACGATATATCTCACACAGACAGGTATACACAATACTTTAAGTCGGACAGAACCACGATATATCTCACACAGACAGGTATACACAATACTTTAAGTCGGATAGAACCACGATATATCTCACACAGACAGGTATACATAATACTTTAAGTCAGATAGAACCACAATATATCTCACACAGACAGGTATACACAATACTTTAAGTCGGACAGAACCACGATATATCTCACAGAGATAGGTGTACATAATACTTTAAGTCGGATAGAACCACGATATATCTCACACAGACAGGTATACATACTACTTTAAGTCGGATAGAACCACGATATATCTCACACAGACAGGTATACATAATACTTTAAGTCGGACAGAACCACAATATATCTCACACAGACAGGTATACACAATACTTTAAGTCGGATAGAACCACGATATATCTCACACAGACAGGTATACATAATACTTTAAGTCGGATAGAACCACGATATATCTCACACTGACAGGTATACACAATACTTTAAGTCGGATAGAACCACGATATATCTCACAGAGACAGGTATACAAAATACTTTAAGTCGGATAGAACCATAATATATCTCAGAGACAGGTGTACATAATACTTTAAGTCGGATAGAACCGCGATATATCTCACAGAGACAGGTGTACATAATACTTTAAGTCGGATAGAACCATAATATATCTCACACAGACAGGTATACATAATACTTTAAGTCGGATAGAACCACGATATATCTCACACAGACAGGTATACACAATACTTTAAGTCGGATAGAACCATAATATATCTCACACAGACAGGTATACATAATACTAAAGTCGGATAGAACCACGATATATATCACACAGACAGGTATACATAATACTTTAAGTCGGATAGAACCACGATATATCTCACAGAGACAGGTATACATAATACTTAAGTCAGATAGAACCATAATATATCTCACAGAGACAGGTATACATAATACTTTAAGTCGGATAGAACCATAATATATCTCACAGAGACAGGTATACATAATACTTAAGTCAGATATAATCATAATATATCTCACAGAGACAGGTATACATAATACTTAAGTCAGATAGAACCACAATATATCTCACAGAGACAGGTATACATAATACTTTAAGTCGGATAGAACCACGATATATCTCACAGAGACAGGTATACATAATACTTTAAGTCGGATAGAACCATAATATATCTCACAGAGACAGGTGTACATAATACTTAAGTCAGATAGAACCATAATATATCTCACAGAGACAGGTGTACATAATACTTTAAGTCGGATAGAACCACGATATATCTCACAGAGACAGGTATACATAATACTTTAAGTCAGATAGAACCATAATATATCTCACACAGACAGGTATACATAATACTTAAGTCAGATGAGAACCACGATATATCTCACAGAGACAGGTATACATAATACTTAAGTCAGATAGAACCATAATATATCTCACACAGACAGGTATACATAATACTTAAGTCAAATGAGAACCATAATATATCTCACACAGACAGGTATACATAATACTTAAGTCAAATGAGAACCATAATATATCTCCCACAGACAGGTATACATAATACTTAAGTCAAATGAGAACCATAATATATCTCACAGAGACAGGTATACATAATACTTAAGTCAAATGAGAACCATAATATATCTCACACAGACAGGTATACATAATACTTAAGTCAGATAGAACCATACTATATCTCACACAGACAGGTATACATAATACTTTAAGTCAGATAGAACCACGATATATCTCACAGAGACAGGTATACATAATACTTAAGTCAGATAGAACCATAATATATCTCACAGAGACAGGTGTACATAATACTTAAGTCAGATAGAAGCATAATATATCTCACAGAGACAGGTATACATAATACGTAAGGCAGATAGAACCACGATATATCTCACAGAGACAGGTATACATAATACTTTAAGTCGGATAGAACCACGATATATCTCACAGAGACAGGTATACATAATACGTAAGGCAGATAGAACCACGATATATCTCACAGAGATAGGTGTACATAATATTTTAAGTCAGATAGAACCACGATATATCTCACAGAGACAGGTATACATAATACTTAAGTCAGATAGAACCATAATATATCTCACAGAGACAGGTGTACATAATACTTAAGTCAGATAGAATCACAATATATCTCACAGAGACAGGTATACATAATACTTAAGTCAGATAGAACCACGATATATCTCACACAGACAGGTATACATAATACTTAAGTCAGATGAGAACCACGATACATCTCACAGAGACAGGTATACATAATACTTAAGTCAGATAGAACCACGATATATCTCACAGAGATAGGTGTACATAATACTTAAGTCAGATAGAACCACAATATATCTCACAGAGACAGGTATACATAATACTTAAGTCAGATAGAACCATAATATATCTCACAGAGACAGGTATACATAATACTTAAGTCAGATAGAACCACGATATATCTCACACAGACAGGTATACATAATACTTAAGTCAGATAGAACCATAATATATCTCACAGAGACAGGTATGCATAATACTTAAGTCAAATAGAACCACGATATATCTCACAGAGACAGGTATACATAATACTTAAGTCAGATAAAATCACAATATATCTCACACAGACAGGTATACATAATACTTAAGTCGGATATACCACATATAATAAAACTCATATTTCGTTTACATTCTCTTTTCTTTAGAAATACAAGACAATTTTAGGTATAGTACAGTATTGGGCCCATTCCATTATATATTTGGGAGAAAAAAAATACAAATTGAAATTTCAAAAATGGTGAAAAACATTGATTTCGTATTGGAATTTCTAGTAATAACTTCTACTACAAGCATTCACTAAGTTACAACATAAACAAACTTATAAAATATTAGAGAAAATGGAATATAAATAACTACCACAAACTAATAACAAACATTAATTTATTAAAAGCCGCTGCCGTCTGGCATTCCCACAACGCTAGACAATAATTTATGAGCGGTGTGTTTAATTCATCCAATACAATGGGCAAAAGAAAAATAAAACGAATAGACTAACAACAGTACCCCCCCCCCCCCCCCCCCCCCCAATGCAAAGAAAACTAAAGAATAAGTACCACGAACTCCACTAAAACTGGGGATAACATTAGGTATTCCACAAGGTTAAGCAATACCTTCTTCACTAGTGGCACCTGTCGTATTGCCTTTAAAGGATATGGAAATCGTGATGGACACCAGTATAGGTAAATAAATACAAATGACAAGTAAAAGTGGAACCGAACATCGTAGCGGGCCTTACAACACTAAAACCAAACAACGAATAACACCAACTCTAAAAATTATATAGGAATGATGATCAGGTGATTCTCTTTTTTTCCAGCTTTTAGCGTTTAGAAGGGTACTTCAAAATAAAAGACATAAAAAAAAACATAGGAGACATATACGAAGCTCATCGAAGGATGAGAAAATGGTGGAAGAAGTGCTAACGGAAGCAGGCATTGGAAACGATCCATTGGAGAAGCTTGAACTGCAGGTAGGGTTAGAAAAACAACAAGGTAGTGAAGGTAGTGAAACTGTACCGAGCGAAGCTCCAAAGTTAGGAGAACCACCCAACAAGTTTTATTTACATCATGAAAAAAATCCTAACATGGATAAATTGATGACGGATGTTAATCAAAGTTCTCACCAGAAAAATGAACAAACCTACCTCCATGTTGAAAGTGAAAATGAAAAAAGATTAGAAAAGGAAATAATCAAGCTGGAACATGAAATTGAAAGATTGGTTTTAGTGAACAATTTTAGACCAGTTCAAGAATTAAATGGCAGAACAGTATATAGGAGTTTTTCTTCATTCACAAGACCAGTAAATCCAGCCAGTCAAGAGAGGAATAAAGATAACGACGATCCAAACAATTACTCTACAAGAAATATATCATCTTCGACTGTTATCTTCATAACATTACTTTTAACTTTCTTTAGATAATGCCCGTTTCCACAATGCTCTTTTGGTATTTTTCATGTCATTAAAGATGATATTTGTGTTTAGTAATGACAGTTTACTGATAATAAAAAGGATGAACCATTTAACAATATATTATGTCTGTTTGGTTAATAAGAAAAACATATGTTCTTGTATTTTAATTTGATGGTTTGCTGTTGTTGTTTTGTGTATCTGGGTTGTGATTGTTGTACTGTTCTCACTAGTGTGGTATTTTACATTTATTATGTAAATGATATTTATATGTCTATGTTGTAACCTTGATATTTGTATCATACCATTTATTGTTTCAACAATGATATGCTCTGTTTTCACTGTTAAATGCACTGCATGTACCACTTTGTGTTATGATGAAACGAACAATAATAAAATTAAAAGTAATAAATATACTTCTGTATCAAATACACTGGATATCCAGCAGAGAAACCTTTTATTACTGCTTTCAAATTGCAACAAGACCCAGAGGTGTCGATTTCGTATGATGCTCAAGGATTAAGTGACAATATAATTTATACAGTGGGCATATACCTAGGTCATTAATGTACGTCAATTCACTTTAGCTGTATCATTAAGGTACGTCAATTCACTTTAGCTGTATCATTAAGGTACGTCAATTCACTTTAGCTGTATCATTAAGGTACGTCAATTCACTTTAGCTGTATCATTAAGGTACGTCAATTCACTTTAGCTGTATCATTAAGGTACGTCAATTCACTTTAGCTGTATCATTAAGGTACGTCAATTCACTTTAGCTGTATCATTCTCTGAGTGTGACCCCCAAAAAAGGGGACAGATTCCTCTTTATATACGTGTAGTGGATATCATCCTTTTCATTTGAGATAAAACTGATATTACTTTTTCATATGTGTACAATCATGACAAATATAATCAATATGTATAATTATACATGAACATACCATTTAAACTGAGATTTAATCAAGAATATGATACATCTATATCTAGAAACTAAAATATTGTGACACCAAACCAATCTTAATAACAGTAACTAAAATATTGTGACACAAACCAATCTTAATAACAGTAACTAAAATATTGTGACACAAACCCAATCTTAATAACAGTCATTGTACATCATGCACGACATATTTATTAAAACTAAAATTCCATTGATCCTTTTGTAATTTGTCATTTTACAGACAATAAAGTATGGAAATTTATTAAATTCACTTACAAAAATGACTTTATACCAGCACTTGAATGTTAACAGAAGTTGTTACCAATGAAATCATATTATTTTAGTGAAGTCTCAGAATGTATTAGTTTCTGAAAAGAGCAATTACTCAGTGAAATTGATATTTTGATTATAATAGAATATAACCAGAATTTTACCAGGAACAATTTATTTCATATTTTACTTTCTATGTTTTGTGTGTGTTATCCAATATTTTTGATCAATCTTTGTGTTAAATAAAACATTTTACAAGATTTCATATTTGCTTTTATATTATTAAGTAATGTATACGTTTAGTAACATCCCTTGGCTTATGTTTAACTTAGTTTAAAGGGTCTACACTATTTCCTGAGTCGATTGCCATGCTTCTTGAGGTTTTCGACTTCTTCTGGTGTTTCATACGAACCGATTTTAATTGTATTCGGTTATATCATGGTTGTTCACCAGATTTAGTAATGAAAAATAAATTGGCAGTGGAAACCATCAATAATATAGACACCAAGTGTATAAACTGAGTACGACACAGAACAAGTAGTCAGTAACTATGAAGGATGATTACAGTACTAGGGTCATCATTACCACAAGAAAACTGACCACTTTGTCGTATGACAGACAATACAATGGTCAAAAGAAAAATGACAAAAGGACAACAGTTGTCTACAGAACAACACAGAAAATTAAAGATTGAGGAACACGAAACACACTAAAATCATTGTGAAGTATATGGATAGATGACTGAATCATTGTGAAGTATATGGATAGATGACTGAATATTTGTGAAGTATATGGATAGATGACTGAATCATTGTGAAGTATATGGATAGATGACTGAATATTTGTGAAGTATATGGATAGATGACTGAATATTTGTGAAGTATATGGATAGATGACTGAATATTTGTTTCAAGCAAATTTCAGAATTGTCCCATTTAACTGAGGCGCCAACTTTTTGATAGGCAAAAAAACCCCGATAACCATAAAATTGTTCTTTCCAAACTACTCACTAAAATAATCTGAAGTAAGATGCACTGAGTTTTTTATAACCAGTACGAACAAACAAATATAGGTATAACAGGAGTAATGTGCTATAATATATGTTTTAACAAACAATTTATTCAAAATAAGGGTAATAACAAAATTACCGAACTCCGAACAATCTTACAAAGGGAAAGTCAAAACTCATAATTATATGAACAGACAAAATCAGTCAACAACCGGAAAACTGTGAAAACCGTAATGACCCTGACTTGGTACAGGCATTTCTAAAGAAATGGTGGGTTGAATCAGATTTTAAAGCGCCAAACTTCCCGCTCTCATTACGGTTCAAACAGACATCATTGTATCAAAATGTATCTCAACGTGCAATTCAACTGAAACTGGACAAAACAAATATAGTACAATTTAACTGTTTTAATAAATATTTCTTGATTTTCATGTCAGAAAATAATCAGATTATTGGTAAAAAATTGATGATTAACTCCGCCACTTTTTATTGTCAATTTGAAGTGCCCGTACCCAGGGGAATTATTAGCTACCATTTAATTTCTCGGAAAAAGAAAAAAAAATTGATCAATGGCCTTTGAATTATCTCTCTTTGTACAAGTGAAATACTAACTTGAATATCTACGAATTATAAATAAAAATATAGAAATGAAACTGTGATGGTTGATATAAATAATCACAACAGGGTTCGTCGAGCACTCCCCACTCATCGTTGAAGATTTCACGAAGACATTGAGATGAGGATTCACAATAAATTCATTGTACATGTAGCTAGAACATGTAATGATGGTAGAGATACATATGCCATTTAAATATCGGAACAAAATAAATGGTTGTAAGCCAGATATTGTCGATCATCTATCAAACATCAATAACACAAATCATACAGAGAAAACATACTATATAAGCCAGTTTGATTGGTTTTGATTCGGTTTTATGGTGTTTAGCGCCACTTTCAACAATATTTCTGCTATATCGTGGCGGTCAGTTTTATTATTGGTGGAGGAAACCGGAGGACTCGGGGAAAACCACCGACCTAGTCGCCAATCTATCAAACATTAGTAATGAAAACATTCGGGGCACTATATAGTGTTGTAAGCCAGTTTGAGTCGACCCTTCATTATAAATCCGTAAGGTTCGGTAACGGTAAGGATACAACAAATATGTTGGATTAATCCAAATATGATTTTTCATGAAAATTTCTTTAAAAAAAAACCTCGCACAACTAAAAAGCTATCCTTGGACCGCTGTGACAGTTTTGTTCTGGAACAATAAGATCAAGTTTAAATTTATATGATAAAAGAATACAGGAAATTTCATATGGAACACAGAAAACAAATTATTTTAAAATAAACAATCACCATACAAAAGACAATATGTTTTAATCCTCTTCTTGGAGAAAGATAGGGATCGAATGCCCCAAGTTACTTATTGAGCAGAACTATTGTACCCATTGATAAACGACGATATATCTTTACCATAATACCACAGATAAATCTTTGCGGTCGTATAAAAACTATCGGGACACAACATGATAATGTTACAAGCCAGTTTGAGTTGAGTCCCTCGGTTGAAACATTCAATGCTGCTGTCTTCTCTATCAAATACTAATATATAAAACATGTGAACAATGTTATCCCTTTTCAATAGTCATATGCAACCTCTGATATAATCCTCAAGTTTTTTTTAAGGCGGTCAGTATTTGGTAGGAGTAGAAGTAGAAGAAGATTATATGTATATCAGGAAATAGTAATACCAATACATAGGGGACACAACATAGTGTTGTAGGACAATTAGTGTTGATCGTGTATTAAACACCAACCACGAAACTGTTGTAACACAGCACGAAAATATTACAGCCAGTTTAGTTAGAGTCAACTACCTTTGAAACATGAATCGTAACAATACCTTATAATCTAAACAATCTGAACACGCTGCCTACACCTTGATTAAATCTAAGTGTAAATTACCATATAATCAAAACAATCTGAACACGGCTGCCTACACCTTGATTAAATATAAGTGTAAATTACCATATAATCTAAACAATCTGAACACGGCTGCCTACACCTTGATTAAATATAAGTGTAAATTACCATATAATCTAAACAATCTGAACACGGCTGCCTACACCTTGATTAAATATAAGTGTAAATTACCATATAATCTAAACAATCTGAACACGGCTGCCTACACCTTGATTAAATATAAGTGTAAATTACCATATAATCTAAACAATCTGAACACGGCTGCCTACACCTTGATTAAATCTAAGTGTAAATTATAATATAATCTAAACAATCTGAACACGGCTGCCTACACCTTGATTAAATCTAAGTGTAAATTACCATATAATCTAAACAATCTGAACACGGCTGCCTACACCTTGATTAAATATAAGTGTAAATTACCATATAATCTAAACAATCTGAACACGGCTGCCTACACCTTGATTAAATATAAGTGTAAATTACCATATAATCTAAACAATCTGAACACGGCTGCCTACACCTTGATTAAATATAAGTGTAAATTACCATATAATCTAAACAATCTGAACACGGCTGCCTACACCTTGATTAAATCTAAGTGTAAATTATAATATAATCTAAACAATCTGAACACGGCTGCCTACACCTTGATTAAATCTAAGTGTAAATTACCATATAATCTAAACAATCTGAACACGGCTGCCTACACCTTGATTAAATATAAGTGTAAATTACCATATAATCTAAACAATCTGAACACGGTTGCCTACACCTTGATTAAATCGAAGTGTAAATTACCATATAATCTAAACAATCTGAACACGGCTGCCTACACCTTGATTACATCTAAGTGTTAATTACCATATAATCCAAACAATTTGAACATGGCTACCTACACCCTGATTAAATCTAAGTGTAAATTACCATATAATCTAAACAATCTGAACACGGCTAAGCACACCTTGGTTAAATCTAAGTGTAAATTACCATATAATCTAAACAATCTGAACACGGCTGCCTACACCTTGATTAAATCTAAGTGTAAATTATAATATAATCTAAACAATCTGAACACGGCTGCCTACACCTTGATTAAATCTAAGTGTAAATTACCATATAATCTAAACAATCTGAACACGGCTGCCTACACATTGATTAAATATAAGTGTAAATTACCATATAATCTAAACAATCTGAACACGGCTGCCTACACCTTGATTAAATATAAGTGTAAATTACCATATAATCTAAACAATCTGAACACGGCTGCCTACACCTTGATTAAATATAAGTGTAAATTACCATATAATCTAAACAATCTGAACACGGTTGCCTACACCTTGATTAAATCGAAGTGTAAATTACCATATAATCTAAACAATCTGAACACGGCTGCCTACACCTTGATTACATCTAAGTGTTAATTACCATATAATCCAAACAATTTGAACATGGCTACCTACACCCTGATTAAATCTAAGTGTAAATTACCATATAATCTAAACAATCTGAACACGGCTAAGCACACCTTGGTTAAATCTAAGTGTAAATTACCATATAATCTAAACAATCTGAACATGGCTGCCTACACCTTGATTAAATCTAAGTGTAAATTACCTTATAATCTAAACAATCTGAAAACGGCTACACACACCTTGATTACATCAAAGTGTAAAATTAAACTTAATTGATACTTTGGGTTACTTCAAATATACTTGAAATGAGTTAGCACTTGCTCTTTACACGAGATTTAAATTTAATTGATATTTGTGGAACTTCGTCTAATTCTTCATTGAAATAATAAATTGATACACAAATGTACATGTATCATGGACTATGTACGTACACCAGTCAAATATATGACTTATTGCATTCAATGTTTTGAAGCGATATAATACAGACGATTTCAATCAATAATATGCATAATATCATACTTTCATCTTTCACATAGTATAATGTTATACCGATTTGTAGCATTTATACTTTGCCATACTTAGCGCACTCAGAAACGCGTCCTTACATAGAAATAGTGCAAACAAATAGACATATATATATATATACATTTGTATATATATATATATATTACGAATTTAGTTTGTTACACATATTTTCATTGGTTATTCAACCCTGAATGTCAGCATATATTCGGAAAACAGACGGGGTATATATGTACTTTTTCGGTCTCCCTCATTTGGGCCCCAAAAAACAATAACAACGTGGTTGACAAAAACAGAAATATTTACGCTTCACTCAATCAATATCATAATACGGAATAATAAATGTATTTTTACCAAATTAAATGCTGTTAAATTAAAAACGGTTGTATGAACAAAAAAGATATTCTTTTCTTCAATAACAAATTAAAATATACCTTTCACAAATCTACACCCACCACTCAATTCGTGCAACGGGTGCAACTATCCTCGGAAGAAACTGTTCAATGGCACAAATTATGGCAGTTACCGGACACAAATCTGCCTCGTCAGTTGCAGTATATCAACGTGTTTCATCAAAGGAAAAACAAGTTATGGGAGACATTATCACAAGTTCTGTTCGTGGAGAGCAACCATCTCAACTATCCTCAATAATGCCACCGCACAGTACTTCCCGGTTGCAACTCATGCCGCCGACACAAAACAGTTCAAGTTCAACATCACTTGTTCAAATGAGAGCCAATACACATGTTTTATCGTCGGTTACGGACGTCGTTGACATTTTGGATGTAAATTATGATGATTTATTTTGTGATTATAACACTCTTACATCAGTTAATTCCGTCACAAACACCAGAACAATTCAGCAAACTCCCATGTTCCACGGCTGTACCATTACAAATTTGAACATAACAACCAACAAGTTAAAGTGTGTTAAAGTTTCCGCCTTTAAAACTTTCGAGGTCACGGGGCCACACCAAGTTTTTGCTTATTGTTAGCATTTTAATTATTGAAATTGTTTCACAAACCCGTTGTTTTGTTATGTAATATATTAATGTTATAATTATAAAGTTTATTAAATTTACTGCATATGAAATTGTGTTGATTTAGAAATATTGAACAAGATTTTCCTTTATGAGACACCTCAGTACATAAAATATCACGTGACAAATATTTGACGTCATTGAACAAAGAATGTCAGAGGTACGAAAAGGGACATCTAGAAATACGGAAAATGAAAATAAAAGATGCAAAATATTTAATAAGGTTTTAAATATGAATTGGGACTATGTACGTGGTAAAAAAACACAAAAGGAAAATAAAAATAAACAAACAAAAAGGGAAAAAAAAAAAAAATGTATACGACAGTTTGGTTCTGTATTTAACAAAAAAATGGTTAAATCCGTAATATATTTGTTATTCAGCTATCAGACAGGGTATATAATGTGACATTCCCGGCTTAGGATCTATATTCCATGAGGCGCAGCCGAAGGGAATATACATCATAAGCCGGGAATGTCACATTATATACCCTGTCTGATAGCTGAATAACAGATATATTACGGATTTAACCTTTTTTTTTAAATACAACATCCAACTGTATTAAATACATTTGCCTCTTTTATTTTCATTTTTCGTATCTCTAGATGTCCGTTTCCGTACCTTTGACGTCATTCTTCAATGACGTCAAAATAGGTGTCACGTCATATTTCATGTATAGGGTGTCTCATGAAGGAAAATACTGTACTAAATTTCTAAATCAATACAGTTTCATATGTAGTAAATTTTATAAACTTTATAAATATAACATTAATATATCACATAACAAAACAACGGGTTTGCGAAACAGTTTGAATAATTTAAATGTTAACTACATGTAAATAAAACCTTGGTGTGGCCCCATGACGTCGAAAGTTTTCAAGGCTCAACGTTTTGTTTATTTGTTGTGGTACAGCCGTGGAACATAGGAGTTTGCTGAATCGATCAGGTATTTGTGACGGAATTAACCGTCGTAATAATTTTTTGTTCATGCAGCCGTTTTGAGTATAAAAACAGCATTTAATTTGGTTAAAATACATTTATTATTCCGTATTATACCATTGATTCAGTGAAGCTTAATGTTTTGTCGTCCATGTTTTAATCGTTTTTGGGGACTGAAATATATACCCCGTCTGTTTTCCGAATATATGCTGACATTCAGGGTTGAAGAACCAATGAAAATATGTGTAACAAACTAAATTCGTAATATATATATATATATACATTTATTGTACCTCAGTATATGAACATCACTACAAAATGTTCTACTTTAAAATTGCTATTTTTCTCCTTTTCCAGTTGTTTAACTATTGAGCGGTCCATAGTTTTTAAGACTATGGACCGGCAATGTGAATCGTTTTCGCGGATTTTTAGTTCGCGACCGGATTGGATAAAAGTTTTATATTTATTCGGAACACTCGGACTTCATCGTCTATTAACGAAAACTCTGAAATCTTTAAGCAATTTCAAAAAATTCAGTTTTCATAAAATTTCAAAATTTCAAAAAAAAAATTTAAAGTTCAAAATTTTCACAAAATTTTCATCATAAGACTTGTAGTCACCATGTAAATTTATGTTGAAGTCTACTTTCTCAAAAGAATCAAACTCTTATGAATGCCTGGGGAAATAGCATAAAAATGTCCATGAGACAATATTCAGATTTATAATGCAAAATACTGGCAAAAGATGCGTGATTTTGTTGGTCTTTATCATTTTGAGGTGATCATTCAACTATGAGTCTAATGTTTATCGGTATAATAAAATACTTATAGACTGTGTATTCGGGAATAGCAAGTTTGTTGTCCTCTCATACCCAGTCAATAAGTATATAATACGTTCTTATTTCATCGACATACTATTATTATTGTAACTACATGTGTGATGAGACAAGAGATGGAGTTAACGTTGAACAACCCAAAATACATTAATAAACAGATATATATTATGTAGAATGTAAATAAGCAAAAATATGCCATAGTCTCCATTGCATCATATTTGCTCAAATGGAGAACTTAAAATGATGGGCATGAGATACTCAACATAATATCTTACAATAAATAATACTTGGCAATATACCAGTTACATACTAGGTGGATAATACCATAAATATCCAACACATTTATGTATGTCAGATGAAGGACACATTAGTCAGTTGAAGGATACGTTAGTCAGATGAAGGACAAGTTAGTGAGATAAAAGACGCGTTAGTCAGATGGAGGAAGCATCAGTCAGATGAAGGACACGTTAGTCAGATGGAGGACGCGTTAGTCAGATGGAGGAAGCATCAGTCAGATGAAGGGCACGTTAGTCAGATGAAGGATACCCTCAGTCAGACGAAGGACGCGTTAGTCAGATGAAGGACACGTTAGTCAGATGAAAGACACGTTATTCAGGAGGACACGTTAGTTAGATGGAGGAAGCATCAGTCAGATGAAGGACGCGTTAGTCAAATGGAGGAAGAGTCAGTCAGATGAAGGGCACACCTGTCAGATGGAGAAAGCGCCAGTCAGATGGTGAAAGCGTCAGTCAGATGGAGGAAGCGCCAGTCGTAGAGAGCGCCAGTCAGATAGAGAAAGTGTCAGTCAGATGGAGAAAGCGTCACTCAGATTGAGAAAGCGTCACTCAGATTGAGAAAGCGTCAGTCAGATGGAGAAAGTGCTAGTCAGATGGAGAACGCGTCAGTCAGATGGAGAAAGCGTCAGTCAGATGGAGACAGTGTCAGTAAGATGGAGAAAGTGTCAGCCAGATGGAGAAAGTGTAAGTCAGATGGAGAAAGCGCCAGTCAGATATATATATATCTTGTGCACAATCTTGCCTGCATCTCTGGATTATCCTTTCTTGACTTCGTGACTGGTGTGCCCTTCGGTTTCCTCTGACGCTTTGTATTAACAGGTTTGTAATAGCAATATCGGGATTTTAATCAAAGTTGCTTACTTTTAATTACCCAATATACGTACTTTCATTTAAAAAAACAAACGAACAAACAATATGTCATTTTCTCACAATCTGTTATGATTGGAGCAATAATAATATATCATTGACCGAATTTATATCTAAGAAATAGATGATACATTTTGCGATCAAGGCAATGTAAAACAGACGATTCAATTAATAATGGAAGATCACTAAAACACACAGTGACGTGATTTCGGTTTTCGAGGGTAAGAAAAAACAGTACCGGTAATCAGAGTGGATGATTGCTACACTAAACATGCTAAAGTAATGAAAAGGGAGGGTGAGTGTGGATCAAGGGAGCATTCAGCGTACATATACGAGTCAGTAATCGAGTGGGATGAAAAGATTGATTGAAGCGTAAACTGGTCAACGCAGGACAAATGATCATTATACATTTCTACCTTATGCAGTCTTTGGAGTCTTATTCTATTGTATATAAGGATGTAAATAATCCATTAAAAGATATACCACATTACAAGAGCTTTCAAAATTACACTTGAAAATGTTAACATCTAGTATATAGTGGAGACCAAGAAATTAAGATGTATCTATTACACATACCCCTTCTACTTGTAATAAGTAATAATCATATTGTACAACATGATTTAGAATACACTGAAACGAAGACTCAAGAGAGAAGACAGACATATTATCAACAAGCCCATATCCCACAAATCTTATCTGAGAAAAAAAAAGCTGAACTGAATTAATTCAAAATATCTCACGAAGTCAGAGGTCCTCGTTGCCATACTGGATTTCATAAAAGACTGAAAGTTAAGTGAAACTTAGTTAGAACCTTTCCACAGATACAGTGCATTTCTACAATGCTTCAAGAAATTCCAGACAGCCAAACTAGAGAAGTTCAAAATGTCTAAGGTTATAACAGTCTCTGGTGTGAGCATACTGGATGTCCTATAAGACTAAAAGTTAAACAAAACTTCGTCATAACCTTTCCAGATATTTATAGAATGTATCATGAAATTCAAGACAGCCAAACTGAGCAAGTGCAAAATGTCTCGGGTAATAATAGCCTCTGGTGGATATACTAGATTTCTGATCGGTCCAAAAAGCAACATCATTTAGTTTGTACCTCACCACGAACATTATTGTTCATTTTTTACGAAATTCTATACAGAAAACATAGAGAAGAAGTTCAAAACGGATCAGTCAATCAGAGGCTGTGGGCGCCATATGTGATTTATTTTTAGACCAAAAAGTAGCAAACCTTAGTCAGCATCTTACCAATAACATTTCTAACATGGTTCATTTCTAAACAGCAGAACTGGAGAAAAAGCTTCAACATAACTTAACGAATCAAACGCTTTGGTGGCAATATTTGATTTATTATCGGTCCGGAGACTAAAAGCACTGAATCAGCACCGCATAAAACATTTCTACAATAACCAATGTTTCCTGAAATGCTATTCAAGCAACTTTTAGTAGTTCAAAATGCCTCCACCAATCAAAGCATATTTTATTTCCTATCGGTCCAAAAATGAACAACTCTTAGTTTTTGATAATGTTACATTTTAAGATTAAAATAAAATAATATTTTCCATTCACATGAAGAACAAATATAAAATGAGAACCTGGAATTACAGAAAATCAAAAGAAACAAACTTAGAACATTACAAAACCATAGTAGAAATGTCCAACATACAAACCTCTATAAACGTATTAAAGGGGACTTACACATAATCATGCTTCAAGACAAAAGGGATATCTTGCTACCTATTGGACATCCTAGGTAAAGTTCAAGATCTGCCTCCTTCTAATCAATACAAGTTAATATAAGTAGATATTTGAAATCAGCTTCATACGGTGGGCGTTGCCAAAAATGTAACACTATATGGTATTATAATATTTTTAGGGAACTTGCACTACTATTTCCATCAGAGGAATCTATGATACAATTGACACAAGCAATTTCTAAGCTAGCTTGTAGTCGCCAACTAAATTTACACAGTCGTAAACAAGACAAAGAATTCAATATAAAGCAGCATTATTAATTATGGTATATTGTGATTGAGACAAACACAGTTATTGTTACAATAAATAGAGAACAAACAACCAGTAACAAAGACTACTATTTCATTTTCAATAAGAAACAAAATTATATCACTGTAGTATGTAATAAATCTTCTTTATAGCCAGTTTCTTAATTAGAAATGTCAAAACATAAATATTCAATAATTATTACAATAATAACTAATAAGAAACAGGGATAGCAAATTAACATAAGTCTTAGAAAATGACAGAGCATCAAAATTAACGCAATGATGTAGAATGAAACGAGACATGGACGACTGTATTCTGTTTAAGATTTTCTAGTAATAAAATATCAAAAGAATCAGCTATGTAAAACAATTAAAGAGAATTTGTTGGTTTTCAAAAGAAGACTTGTGACAGGTAGGTGGTTTTCTTCGGATACTAGTACTCCACCAATAAAATTGACCGCCAAGATATACCTGAAATATTGTTGAAAGTGGCGTTAAACACCATAACCCTCACCCACCAAGAGAAGATAAAGAAAAAAGTAAAACTGTAATCTGACAATATAAAAAAAATATCAAACTACAAAATGTATGTGAACAGTTCCAAAATCCAGTAGAAAATCATAGACACAGAATCACATATACATGACCACTGACTTGCCTGGTTCGGTACAGGCACTCCAGTAACAATTAGCAGGGTTAAACCTCCACTTGGTGTGGTCATGTAAGTGTTTTTCCACATGTGGGTAAATGTTAACCCTCCCATAACTAGGTCAGCAGAGTCGTAATAAAGAACGCTCCAATCTTGAACTTTTTACGTAATATATTTAACATTACTTTATTATTACCCGCATGTTAAACACATCATACAGTCATGACAGAAACGCCAAAATTGTTTCCTAGTAGCACAATGCTAGATTGGCAACTGGAAAAACAGTGACCATCCAATCACTTGATGTTCACCTCTCACTGATCTATTATCATTCAGTCACTGACAATGAACGATGCGATATATTAGGGAAAGGAAATAGTCACTTCCTGCTGATAAAAGTTTTAAACTTATTTGTAACATCAATCAATGCGCTGATATCGAACCTTTCATAATTATATATTCCATTATTTCCAATCTGTGTATATTTTATGACAAATATAATAATAGAATACAACAAGTTGCTATAGGGAACGTAAACCGCATCGGTGGTGTAACAGTAATGGTCAGCGTGCTCGAGAGCCGGTCGCGTAAAACATAAGACTATAAAATTGGTTTTTGTTGCTTCTTCGCTAAGCACGTAGCATTAAGGAGAAAGAGCAAAGACTGGTTGGCTCGGAATCAGAATAATATGTCCGAGAGTAGCGACATGTCTACCCACGGACTGTTGTTTCAGTGAGCTAGCACTATAAAAATCCAACGTGTTGGTCTAGTAAAAAGTGGACCTCATTATCATCTCATTGAAAATTAACTTGTTCTCGCCCTGATATAGCTGGAAAATTGATAAATTGGCGTTAAACAACAATTAATCCTCACTATATAGAATGCATGCAACTGAAAGACATTTAAAAAGGCGATAAAGACGACGTATACACTGCATATCTAATGCAAAAATAAACACTGGATATAAAATGGAAATGTGTGATTGGCTTGAACAAAAAATATATGTATTCTTATATAATACCGTACGATAATTTGCCCTTGACGATTGATCAATTATTTAGTGACCATCTCCAAATATTTTGTAATATGTGAATTAAATAAAAACGCTTTACACTACCCATCTAAATAAATCTAAACAGTCCACCAGGAAATGAAAGTCTGGTGGAAATAATATAGTTGGGTGCAAAAGGTCACATTCTTTTGAATTGATATGCAATGAAGTAGTTAGTAAGGACATACAATTTGTTCCCTATTGTCCCTAGACAGAAAGCGATGGCGTTGGTTTCTTGTGCATAATGACTGAACAAAATAAAAGTAATTATTCCACATATATATAGTGGTCGTCAGTTTAAATTGTCGCGGAAAACAGAGTACCCAGAGAATACCACTGATCAGCATTATCACATAATGTATCGAGTATACCTCGCTACGACTGAAGACGAACTCGCAAATCTGAATGCTGATAGGTACTGATTGGAAAGGTAGATGTCAATCAAACTAAAATAACACGATAAACGTGATACGATCAGGGTCATCAAGGTACTACTGTATAGTTATGTTTTAATATGTATTAGCAGTGTATTGTGAATCACTGTTTATCATGTGGTCCCTCTTCGCTTGGCCATTGTATTATATGTCTTTCTTCGATTTACAGCTTGTGATTACTACTTTGGTTTCTTCCACTTTTCCTGTATACTTGAAACCTAATACTTTAAACTTACTTTTTATCAAAATCATGCCAACTTACTTCCTACTGTTGTATTTATATACATTTGTTTTTAAATCGGAAATTAAAAATACTAGCCATAATCTCAATATACCTATTACTCAAAATTCCAATTAACATTATAATTAGCTGAGACGTAAAGGAAAGGGGATCCATGATGGGTCTACTATGTTTTGCTACAGAAGAAAGGGATCCATGGTAGGTCTACTATGTTTTGTTACAGAAGAAAAGGATCCATGGTAGGTCTACTATATTTTGTTGCAGAAGAAAGGGATCCATGGTAGGTCTACTATGTTTTGCTACAAAGAAAGGGATTCATGGTAGGTCTACTTTGTTTTGTTACAGAAGAAAGGCATCCATGGTAGGTCTACTATGCTTTGCTACAGAGGAAAAGGATCCATGGTAGGTCTACTATATTTTGTTGCAGAAGAAAGGGATCCAGGGTAGGTCTACTATGCTTTGATACAGAAGAAGGGGATTCATGGTAGGTCTACTATATTTTGTTACAGAAGAAAGGCATCCATGGTAGGTCTACTATGTTTTGCTACAGAGGACAAGGATCCATGGTAGGTCTACTATGTTTTGTTACAGAAGGGATCCATGGTAGGTCTACTATCTTTTGCTACAAAAGAAAAGGATCCATGGTAGGTCTACTATGTTTTGCTACAGAGGAAAGGGATCCATGGTAGGTCTACTATATTTTGCTAGAAAGGAAAGGGGTCCATGGTAGGTCTACTATATTGTGCTATAGAGGAAAGGGATCCATGGTAGATCTATATTTTGTTACAGAGGAAAGGGATCCATGGTAGTTCTACTGTATGTTGCAACAGAGGAAAAGGATCCATGGTAGGTCTATTATGTTTTGTTCCAGAGGAAAAGAATCCATGGCAGGTCTACTATATTTTGTTGCAGAAGAAAGGGACCCATGGTAGGTCTACTATGTTTTGCTACAGAAGAAGGGGATTCATGGTAGGTCTACTACATTTTGTTACAGAAGAAAGGCATCCATGGTAGGTCTACTATGTTTTGCTACAGAGGAAAAGGATCCATGGTAGGTCTACTATGTTTTGTTACAGAAGAAAGGGATCCATGGTAGGTCTACTATGTTTTGCTACAGAAGAAAAGGATCCATGGTAGGTCTACTATGTTTTGCTACAGAGGAAAGGTATCCATGGTAGGTCTACTATATTTTGCTAGAGAGGAAAGGGGTCCATGGTAGGTCTACTATATTGTGCTACAGAAGAAAGGGATCCATGGTAGGTCTACTATGTTTTGCTACAGAAGAAAAGAAAAGGATCCATGGTAGGTCTACTATGTTTTGCTACAGAGGAAAGGGATCCATGGTAGGTCTACTATATTTTGCTACCGAGGAAAGGGGTCCATGGTAGGTCTACTATATTGTGCTACAGAGGAAAGGGATCCATGGTAGATCTATATTTTGTTACAGAGGAAAGGGATCCATGGTAGCTCTACTATATTTTGTTACAGAGGAAAGGGATCCATAGTAGGTCTACTATATTTTGCAACAGAGGAAAGGGATCCATGGTATGTCTACTATATGTTGTTACAGAAGAAAGGGATACATGGTAGGTCTACTATATTTTGTTACAGAGGAAAGGGATCCATGGTACGTCTACTGTTTTGCTACAGAGGAAAGGGATCCATGGTATATCTACTATGTTTTGCTACAGAAGAAAAGGATCCATGGTAGGTCTACTATGTTTTGCTATAGAAGAAAAGGATCCATGGTAGGTCTACTATGTTTTGCTAGAGGAAAGGGATCCATGGTAGGTTTACTATATTTTGCTACAGAGGAAAGGGATCCATGGTAAGTCTACTATGTTTTGTTACATAGGAAAGGTATCCATGTTATGTCTACTATATGTTGTTACAGAAGAAAGGGATACATGGTAGGTCTACTATATTTTGCTACAGAGGAAAGGGATCCATTGTAGGTCTAGTGATTTGCTACAGAGGAAAGAGATCCATGGTAGGTCTACTATATTTTGCTATAAATGAAACGGATCCATGGTAGGTCTACTATATTTTGTTACAGAGGAAAGGGATCCATGATAGGTCTACTATATTTTGTTACAGAGGAGAGGGGTCCATGGTAGGTCTACTAAATTTGCTACAGAGGAAAGGGATACATGGTAGGTCTACTATATTTTGCTACAGAGGAAAGGAATCCATGGTAGTTCTACTGTTTTGCTACAGAGGAAAGGGATTCATGGTAGGTCTACTATCTTTTGCTACAGAGGAAAGGGATCCATTGTAGGTCTACTATATTTTGTCATAGATGAAAGGGGTGCATGGTAGGTCTACTAATTTTGTTACAGAGGAAAGGTATCCATGGTAGGTCTATTATATTTTGTTACAGAGGAAAGGGATCCATGGTAGGTCTACTATATTTTGCTACAGAGGAAAGGGATCCATGGTAGGTTTACTATGCTTTGTTACAGAGGAAAGGGATCCATGGTAGGTTTACTATGCTTTGTTACAGAGGAAAGGGATCCATGGTAGGTCTACTATATGTTGTTAGAGAAGAAAGGGATCCATGGTAGTTCTACTATATTTTGCTTCAGAGGAAAGGGATCCATGGTAGGTCTACTATGTTTTGTTACAGAGGAAAGGGATCCATGGAAGGTCTACTATGTTTTGTTACAGGGGAAAGGGATCCATGGTAAGTCTACTATATTTTGCTACAGAGGAAAGGGGTCCATGGTAGGTCTACTATATTGTGCTACAGAGGAAAGAGATCCATGGTAGGTCTATTATATTTTGTTACAGAGGAAAGAGATCCATGGTATGTCTCCTATATTGTGCTACAGAGGAAAGAGATCCATGGTAGGTATACTATATTTTGCTAGAGGAAAGGGATCCATGGTAGGTCTATATTTTGTTACAGAGGAAAGGGGTCCATGGTAGGTCTACTATATTTTGCTACAGAGGAAAGGGATCCATGGTAGATCTATATTTTGTTACAGAGGAAAGGGATCCATGGTAGGTCTACTATATTTTGCTACAGAGGAAAGGGATCCATGGTAAGTCTACTATGTTTTGTTACATAGGAAAGGTATCCATGTTATGTCTACTATATGTTGTTACAGAAGAAAGGGATACATGGTAGGTCTACTATATTTTGCTACAGAGGAAAGGGATCCATTGTAGGTCTAGTGATTTGCTACAGAGGAAAGAGATCCATGGTAGGTCTACTATATTTTGCTATAAATGAAACGGATCCATGGTAGGTCTACTATATTTTGTTACAGAGGAAAGGGATCCATGATAGGTCTACTATATTTTGTTACAGAGGAAAGGGGTCCATGGTAGGTCTACTAAATTTGCTACAGAGGAAAGGGATACATGGTAGGTCTACTATATTTTGCTACAGAGGAAAGGAATCCATGGTAGTTCTACTGTTTTGCTACAGAGGAAAGGGATCCATGGTAGGTCTACTATGTTTTGCTACAGAGGAAAGGGATCCATGGTAGGTCTACTATATTTTGTTATAGAGGAAAGGGGTGCATGGTAGGTCTACTAATTTTGTTACAGAGGAAAGGTATCCATGGTAGGTCTATTATATTTTGTTACAGAGGAAAGGGATCCATGGTAGGTCTACTATATTTTGCTACAGAGGAAAGGGATCCATGGTAGGTCTACTATATTTTGCTACAGAGGAAAGGTATCCATGGTAGCTCTATTATATTTTGTTACAGAGGTAAGGGATCCATGGTAGGTCTACTATAGTTTGCCACGGGAGTGTAAAAGATGATTCTCTGAGATTCATTTATTTACTGTAATATTCTTTCTCACACAAAGTACAAGTAATACAATATCAATCCAAGAAAATTACGAAAATAAACATAATTTTAAAATCGTATCAGGAAATGAATGTCTGAATTAAATAATCTAAAAAATGTATATATAAAGAGCATAATAATGTACTTTTGTTCCGAACTTTGCATGCAAAACAAAGTCTGTACTGAAATGTGGTAGAATGTAAAACGAGACGGATATTAAATTCTACTTTCTTTCATTACGACATATCGGCATTTTAATGCATCATAAGGTATCATCATGTATTAAAAGAATTTTCTTTTCAACTAGCATGTTTGTTAGACTACAAAACTGAATGTTAACACGAATAGAATGAGATAGAAAGACAAACATATTCTAGCTAAATCTCATACAATATTTCCAAAGGTTTGTATAATTACCACATTAAATACATGTACATAATATACACAACATATTATACATGTACATAATATACACAACATATTATACATGTACATAATATACACAACATATTATACATGTACATAATATACACAACATATTATACATGTACATAATATACACAACATATTATACATGTACATAATATACACAACATATTATACATGTACATAATATACACAACATATTATACATGTACATAATATACACAATATATCATACATGTACATAATATACACAACATATTATACATGTACATAATATACACAATATATTATACATGTACATAATATACAAAACATATTATACATGTACATAATATACACAACATATTATACATGTACATAATATACACAACATATTATACATGTACATAATATACACAACATATTATACATGTACATAATATACACAACATATTATACATGTACATAATATACACAACATATTGTACATGTACATAATATACACAACATATTATACATGTACATAATATACACAACATATTATACATGTACATAATATACACAACATATTATACATGTACATAATATACACAACATATTATACATGTACATAATATACACAACATATTATACATGTACATAATATACACAACATATTATACATGTACATAATATACACAACATATTATACATGTACATAATATACACAACATATTATACATGTACATAATATACACAACATATCATACATGTACATAATATACACAACATATCATACATGTACATAATATACACAACATATCATACATGTACATAATATACACAACATATCATACATGTACATAATATACACAACATATCATACATGTACATAATATACACAACATATCATACATGTACATAATATACACAACATATCATACATGTACATAATATACACAACATATCATACATGTACATAATATACACAACATATTATACATGTACATAATATACACAACATATTATACATGTACATAATATACACAACATATTATACATGTACATAATATACACAACATATTATACATGTACATAATATACACAACATATTATACATGTACATAATATACACAACATATTATACATGTACATAATATACACAACATATTATACATGTACATAATATACACAACATATTATACATGTACATAATATACACAACATATTATACATGTACATAATATACACAACATATTATACATGTACATAATATACACAACATATTATACATGTACATAATATACACAACATATTATACATGTACATAATATACACAACATATTATACATGTACATAATATACACAACATATTATACATGTACATAATATACACAACATATTATACATGTACATAATATACACAACATATCATACATGTACATAATATACACAACATATCATACATGTACATAATATACACAACATATTATACATGTACATAATATACACAACATATCATACATGTACATAATATACACAACATATTATACATGTACATAATATACACAACATATCATACATGTACATAATATACACAACATATTATACATGTACATAATATACACAACATATTATACATGTACATAATATACACAACATATTATACATGTACATAATATACACAACATATTATACATGTACATAATATACACAACATATTATACATGTACATAATATACACAACATATTATACATGTACATAATATACACAACATATTATACATGTACATAATATACACAACATATTATACATGTACATAATATACACAACATATTATACATGTACATAATATACACAACATATTATACATGTACATAATATACACAACATATTATACATGTACATAATATACACAACATATTATACATGTACATAATATACACAACATATCATACATGTACATAATATACACAACATATCATACATGTACATAATATACACAACATATTATACATGTACATAATATACACAACATATCATACATGTACATAATATACACAACATATTATACATGTACATAATATACACAACATATCATACATGTACATAATATACACAACATATTATACATGTACATAATATACACAACATATTATACATGTACATAATATACACAACATATTATACATGTACATAATATACACAACATATTATACATGTACATAATATACACAACATATTATACATGTACATAATATACACAACATATTATACATGTACATAATATACACAACATATTATACATGTACATAATATACACAACATATTATACATGTACATAATATACACAACATATTATACATGTACATGTATATGCTTCTGCAAACTAAACCAGACAAATGATTCAGTGAATTGAGAGAAAACAATATTTTAAAAGCAATTTCACTGTTTTACCATTAAATTAAGCTATGTCTTGCTATGGAGGTAATCTTAAATTTATTAACACCATAAACACGTATGCACAGAATCGTACAAGGAACATTCCAGCCAAGTTTTCTTTAAAACTGTTTGGTATAGTTTTAGAGAAACAAATATTTTCAAACAATTCCCAAAAAGCCGTTTATCATGTATGCTAACTTTAATTTCCGATCTAAAGGGGAAAATAAATTTGCAAAGGACCATCTTAAACTGATTCATGTACAATTTGGGTTTTACAGATCGTGTCGTTTATAACAGTAAAGCCCGAACCAAGACTTCTCGATCAGTCATACTTTATATTGATTTTCAGTTGAGTAACAATTAAGTATCTGAACAAAATGTTTGTAATGTCAAGTAATCAAATATTATTTATGGTTTTGACGGCCATGTTGATTTTCGGATCGGCACCAACATCGAAATTCTCAAATAGTTCAACAGAAAAAACATTCCTACAACGTGTGTTCACATTTGTCCAAGTTATCTCGGAGATGTTGACGTGGGACATCGATAAAAGTCTAAAGGCTAGAAAAGATAAAAAGTTAGTAAAGAAAGAAATAGTCCACCGATTTCTTTGAATATCAAACGTTTGCTCTTAAATGTAATTGACCAAAACACATTAAAACAATAACTGAGAAAGGTCAGGTTGAGGCTGTTAGACGGAAAACGTTTTCCATTGTATACGTCATGTTTGAAAACGAAAACATGTCCTCATCATCATCACAGTTGAAATAGTGCTCACTTGACGCCAGTCAATGTAATGAATTAATTTAACATTGACATTCGAACAGAGTTACCCACTTTATCATTATCAATTGTATTTTTGTGGACCACTATCATATGTCAAATAAAAAATATGCTTGTAATGGTGGCATCATAAATAAACGATCTCTGTCATTAATATTAGTTTTATGTTGTAAAGTGATGTTTTCATGACAGTCATTTAAGATTCAGAATCAAATAAAGACTTCCAAAAGAATACCTTCTTAATTATCTTATAAACATTACAATATTAATAAGCCACAATAGGAAGATATATCACTAATAAATTTCAAAATTTTGCAATATTCACGCAACTAAATGTCCTTCCATTATCCTTTTTACCCTATTAGATAAAATGGTTAGAAGCTATGGATGTATCTAGATCATGCTATGGGATACAGAGAAGAACAAAACATCTCTTTTATTGGCCATCTGTCCGGTTAAAAATTTCAATACATTGTCCTTTCCAAAGAAAAAAATATCATACTTCCATTGTGATTTCGCTATTCGAGATTCCTAATGGTATCTTTGTAATTGATATTGTCACGATCACTATAAAATGTTCACAAGCCATTTTTAATTTCAATATTGTCACGATCACCATGTTACGTAATGTTTTTTTTCTAGAATGTTCTAGTAACAGAAAGAAACAAGAAACAATCAATTAAATTTCTCTACTTTAATAAAATAACAAACATTAATATTACTTAATGATAATATCCAATTAAAATATAAAATTTATAAATTCTACAACTGGCCTGAATGTTCACACTTAAATCCCTTGGAATAATTGTCCGTTTCCTTTCCAGAAGTAGTTCCATTGCTTTCCTATGAAACCGAATTCCTATTGAATTATAATATCCTTTGGTTCCATTCCGTAAAGTTTCTTTATTGCCTGTTGGCATTGTTTATAGTTCAAATTATGTGACTTCACTGAATTTAATATATCAAAATACAATGTTATAAATAAATCCCAAATTTCTGTCGGACTACTGTCTAATTCTCTCGACCTTATATAGGTATATAGAAACATCTAGTACGTTCAGACATGACCTTTGTCTATTTGTCCATTTTAAAACTCACGGTCAAATATTAAAAATTGTAAAAAAAACCTCTTTCTATTTTTTGGCAACCTTTCGTCTATGATGATGTAATTTTATTTTGTATCTTTGTAAACAAAAACATATTTTCCATAAAAAAATAATACATCAAACGTATTACATATACATACCACACCATATCCATAAGTCATTGTTTGCTCAAATATATAATTACAGCTTAATCCAATTAAACCAACTTGAAATTATTAACTGTCTTTACTTATGACCAAAATAGTAACGTGTTACAACATCTGATAATTATTTATATGACACTATGTAGTATAACAATATCATTATTTAACTTTATCATTGTTATATATATACATAGGGGTTACTTTTTTTATGTTTTGCTACTTTTATCTAGTATTGTATACGTATGTTGTTTTGTTATCTATGTATAAAGCGCCTTAGGGTAATTTTTTTTTGATAGGACGCTATACAAATTCTGGCATTATTATTATTATTAGTAGGATATTAGACACTTAGAAACAATGTTTGATCTATTAATACCAATTATTGTTGTGTTTATTTACCTTTTCAAAAGAGTATTTATATATATATATATAACATGTGGTTATTCAATTGTCGTGTTGTCCACCATTATTTTGACGTAAATGGTTCATTACGTCCCTATGTATTACCAGGAAGACTGATATTGTCGTGTTGTCCACCATTATTTTGACGTAAATGGTTCATTACGTCCCTATGTATTACCAGGAAGACTGATATTATTTTGACGTAAATGGTTCATTACGTCCCTATGTATTACCAGGAAGACTGACATTATTTTGATGTAAATAGTTCATTACGTCCCTATGTATTACCAGGAAGACTGACATTATTTTGACGTAAATGGTTCATTACGTCCCTATGTATTACCAGGAAGACTGACATTATTTTGACGTAAATGGTTCATTACGTCCCTATGTATTACCAGGAAGACTGACATTATTTTGACGTAAATGGTTCATTACGTCCCTATGTATTACCAGGAAGACTGACATTATTTTGACGTAAATGGTTCATTACGTCCCTATGTATTACCAGGAAGACTGACATTATTTTGACGTAAATGGTTCATTACGTCCCTATGTATTACCAGGAAGACTGACATTATTTTGACGTAAATGGTTCATTACGTCCCTATGTATTACCAGGAAGACTGACATTATTTTGACGTAAATGGTTCATTACGTCCCTATGTATTACCAGGAAGACTGACATTATTTTGACGTAAATGATTCATTACGTCCCTATGTATTACCAGGAAGACTGATATTGTCGTGTTGTCCACCATTATTTTGACGTAAATGGTTCATTACGTCCCTATGTATTACCAGGAAGACTGATATTGTCGTGTTGTCCACCATTATTTTGACGTAAATGGTTCATTACGTCCCTATGTATTACCAGGAAGACTGATATTGTCGTGTTGTCCACCATTATTTTGACGTAAATGGTTCATTACGTCCCTATGTATTACCAGGAAGACTGATATTGTCGTGTTGTCCACCATTATTTTGACGTAAATGGTTCATTACGTCCCTATGTATTACCAGGAAGACTGATATTGTCGTGTTGTCCACCATTATTTTGACGTAAATGGTTCATTACGTCCCTATGTATTACCAGGAAGACTGACATTATTTTGACGTAAATGGTTCATTACGTCCCTATGTATTACCAGGAAGACTGACATTATTTTGACGTAAATGGTTCATTACGTCCCTATGTATTACCAGGAAGACTGATATTGTCGTGTTGTCCACCATTATTTTGACGTAAATGGTTCATTACGTCCCTATGTATTACCAGGAAGACTGACATTATTTTGACGTAAATGGTTCATTACGTCCCTATGTATTACCAGGAAGACTGACATTATTTTGACGTAAATGGTTAATTACGTCCCTATGTATTACCAGGAAGACTGATATTGCTCCCGGTGAGAGTTAATATTGCTTTGGTTGGCTTTCTTTTACATTTATACTGTTGTAAATTTTTTTTCTATGTATTCGCCTGACTTCGGTCAACTGTTCTTCATTTAATTAAACTAGTCGAATCAACCATGATAGCATATCTGATATCATATGGGATCGAATGACACAAACCGTACTCTGTAGTATGTTTGATCTGCAATGTTCCCATACAATGCTCATAACAACTCAATCTGACTGTATCATGCCGAACGCTGACAACAATGGATACCAATTCAAAGAGCTTGTTTTAACAATAAAGTGATTCTATGTCTTATAAAAGCTGTGTTTGGTTTTCTGGTCGAACAATATATATCGTTCAAAAGCTAGAGGCTCACCTGAGCCTGCACACACCTGAAGAACCTTCATCTAATGATGACTATTGTACATTTCATTAAGGTGTTTGACTGAGGACTATCTCCTAATTATGTCTTCACAGTAGATTTTGGTTTTGAATGAGGCCAGATTGTTCAACTTCAGAATTTTCTATTTTTAGTATTGGTGGTCATGCATATTTTAGAACGACCATCCATGGATCAGATCTAGCCAGGGTTGGTTCCAATTGGCTAAGTAGTTTCAGATAAGATGATTATTTGGCTTAAATATGCCTTATTTCGATAAACAACAACATTCGACAAAGTGCCAGATTGAAAATATGTTAAAGAGTTCATAACCATGATCTTACTGTTAAATTTTGAGCAGATTCTAGCTTAAAAACACGCGGTTTTTTTGGCCAATTTAAGAATTTTCTATTTTTTGTCATATTGCTAATCTTGGATGGAGTTTGGAGCAATCAGATATCATTTAAAAAGGGGACCGCCAAGGACTATTCTAGTCTAGTTTGGTTCGTATTGAACCAGCGAAATCAGATGGGATTAAAATGTGGGAAAATAACACCTGATAACAAAAGCTCATCTGATCTTTTCCTATACGAACTTAACTAAGGGCTCTCAACAGCCTGTAATCGCTCACCTGATTTTCAATGTGACCTCTAAATTTCATGGAAATACATCAGTTCTTACTAAAAGCACATGTTTACCTAATTCCAATTTTTAAATATTACTGGAAAACAATAGTTACTCTCTTGAAAATCTGCATAGTTTTACTGAGTATCTATTATTCGCTACGACATTTGTTAATATTATTCACTTATATTTAGAACAGCGGTAGTCGAGATCTTCGTACTTTAAGATGGACATTTTATATCAAGAATTGAAAAACATAAATGTAAAGATGTTCCATATTGTCATGAGTGACTGTTCCGTATTTTGTTAAATATGTTTGATATGATTTCATGATTAATTTAAAAGTATTTCCATAGTAACTCCATATTAACTGTCAAAGCTACAATTGTTTCAATATAAAACTGATAGAACCGAAGAATTCTATTATATATATAGGTTATAGCGTTTACATTTCATTTCTATATGTATTATTTTGTTTTGATTGTCTTAAATGTTCAACTTTTTTCCTAAGGTAACTTCTAAGCACGAGTTATATATAAATCATTTCATACAAATGAAATCATTTCCTGTTTAGGAGAAAATGTGTTGTTTTTATATATTTCTTTGACGGTAATTATGATTGTGTCCATATTTAGCAGGCCACTTTACTTCATAACAAACTGGACATGAAGTCTGTGTGAGTTTGTTCGGGTCAACACATGTTATATTCTCAATACTGCTGTATCTACAGCCAATGCATGGGGTACTGATCCGAAACAATTTACAAATAAAATTAGAATAATTGAATCATTACACTTTATTAAAAACTTTATTTCCAATAATAGTTTCTTCTTCATATAATACAACGCCACGATATAACTAAAATATTGTTCAAAATGACGTTAAACATCATAAACCTCATAAAATAAAGAACGTGTCATGTTTGAAAATAAATAAAATAATGGCAATAAATAATAAGAAGTTAAGTTGGTCATCTCCACATAAACTACGATTTTGTCCACAACTAATCACAATTAAAGTGTTACGATGAATATACCGTCTGCCTAATGTCTCGTATTTTTTGTGGGGAGGGGGGGGGGGGGCAATTTGTCCGTGTATCATTAGAAGCTGGTAATTTAAATATCAAAATAAATACCAAAATAGCTGATAAATGTGCTTTATATATCAAGACTGTCTTTATAAAAAAACAATTGCAAATCTCCAAGCTAATAAACGCTAGCTGCGGAACCGTAGCCCTTTATGGTCTTTTTATTAAAAAAAAATTCTTAGCAGACTCTATCAAAAATTTGCGGAACTCCTACCAAGAATACGTCGCACCTTTCAACAGTAATTATCACAACAAAACGCTTTGTGAGAGCGGAGTCATGTGGATAACTCGCTTCGTTACATATTTATCTATCGCTTTTCATATTTACTTACTTATTATTATTCATTTCTAGCTCATTATAATAAAAAATGTTTCGATATTAACTGATTTCACCTACTTAGTCCCACCATCTTGTCTTTGTTGGTATTCTCGCTTTGAGGTCACATGACTTTTGAGAGATGACTCTAACAGCAAAACACGTGTTCGGTTTGTTTACATGATTAACTTGAATATGTTGAATGAGAGTTCACCTCAGTTGGAATAATCATAGAAGAAAATAACATTTCTGGTTAATATATGTAAAATATTTAACTGTGGGTTGACTAAATATTTTATTTCATAAACAAAATCTTCGTGCAAAATATGCGGTAAAACGTAAACAAACCGAACACGTGTTTTGCTGTTAGAGTCATCTCTCAAAAGTCATGTGATCTCAAAGCGAGAATACTAACAAAGACAAGATGGCGGGACTAAGTAGTTGAAATCAGTTAATATCGAAACATTTTTTATTATAATGAGCTAGAAATGAATAATAATAAGTAAGTAAATATGAAAAGCGGTAGATAAATATGTAACGAAACGAGTTATCCACATGACTCCGCTCTCACAAAGCGATTTTTTGTGAAAATTACTGTTGAAAGGTGCGACGTATTCTTGGTAGGAGTTCCGCAAATTTTTGATAGAGTGAAATCCGTAGCCCTATGGTCTGCTAAGAAATTTTTTTTAATAAAAAGACCATAAAGGGCTACGGTTCCGCAGCTAAATAAACACATGATAATTTGTGTGGAGTTTATATCACTAAAGAAAATTAGCTCCAAATGACGAAAGTTGAACGAGTGGAAATATCAATTATTCCATCATGTGGCTATTGCATGGAGTGGGTGAGTGAGTGACTGCTGTCTAACGCCAACTCAGTAATTTTTCAGCTATACCATGGCGAGAACAAGTTAATATTCAATGAGATCAGCTTTGTATTAGAGGAACACGCTTAGTTTGATTTTTATAGTGCTAGATCAGTGAAACAACGAACCACTGATAGACATGTCGCCTCACTCGGACACATTATCTTGATTCCGAGCCAACCCGTCTTTGCTCTTTCTCCTTAATGCTGCGCGCTTTCCGGAGAAGCAACAAATACCAATTTCATAGTCTTTGGTTTGACCCGATCAGGCTCGAACCCACGATATATCGCACTCGAGACTAGCACGCTAACCATCACACCACAGATGCAGTTTAGTGGTGATATATGATAAAATATACAATAAATGTTAAAATACTATTTTCTTTAACATTTCTTTTGTTTTAATACAAGAGCACAGATAAAATGTTGAAAGTGGCGTTAAACACCATAAAACCAACCAACCAGATAAAATGAACAATATTTTGACACAATATTCATCCAAGAGTCGGTATGTTATGTCTAATAATAATTAATGACATTCCTTTCGAAATTGATGTTATGGCTCCAATTTCTAGAAAAAAAATATCAGACTTAAGTTTCTTTCTATAAATACAGGCCTTGTAATTTAGAACTGTCAAGATTCCAATTACTAGTCTGTTTGCTAGGACAATGATTGAATATGCCAGGGTGACGTGTGTAGAAATAAAAGACGCTAGGAGAAACGAACAGTCATATTGACCACTTGTTTCATTTGTTGGAGAAAAATAGACTTAATTATGTCAAAGTATGAAATCAATAACTATATATAACTGCCATATAACCTTTTTAAAGGACGATTATATACAGCTATCTTTAAATTTGAGGGTTTTTTGCACTCTTGATAGAAATGGTTGACTAAAAACGTTAGAATTCAGCTATCATTGATACCATTTTCAATATTTTTTTAATGGAAACAAAACTACTTTATAATTAGAAGGTCTGTAGTGATCTATAGACGAAAACAACTGACGCATGTTAAACGTTATTTAAATAAAAATGAATATACGATATTTAATTTAGTGCGCACGACGCCGCGTTCCTAGAATAACCTTCAACATGTACAAAAGATACGGAAGCTAAAATATTTAAGTCTTTGGGAGCAAGTAAGCCAAATGGCCTAACAAGAGTAACCAAAACCGCAAAGATTACATATGCCTTAGTGTGATGGATGTGGTCGTTCGACCTTTGTTTGACATATCCCTTTCATACCCCACACACCAATCTCCTGACATTGGTTAGAGTAAAATAATTATCTATGGGAAAAGACGATGTCAGACAAATACAAAAGTATGAATACAGAGTAGTCGGATTGAAGTTATCTAGCAGGTCAATTTGTTGACATGGTTTAAGATCTCAACCATTGTTGATATAAATGACCTATTTGAGCCGATCCTCCACAATAAAATAGAGATTTGCCTTACGAGAAAAGGTAACACTACGATTATTGAAGCTCCTTTTTTTAGGGAGTGGATGCAGTCGAGTGGTCTAGGGCGCTGGACGTAAGGCTAAGTGAATGGTGCTGCAGTGTATCAATGGTGTGGGTTCAAATCCCGTCGAGGGAAGAACAAAAATTTGACAGTTCCAAAATCTAATTCTAACACTGTTTGGTTTAATTTTCAGACGTATATAATATTTAGTATTAACCTAGTATCCTTAGTAACTTTGAGATCCAGTGGGACAGATATAGTGTATGGTTGTCACTTGCTTCTAGACGTTTGTATATATAAAATGGACACTAAACTTAGGATCCAATGGTGGAGGTGACAATAATATTAAGAACATTTTAAACGATACATCTGAAAAACTACTGAAAGAGACTCTAAAGGTTTGTGAATTACAAATGTTATCAATTCAAGAGAATATTAGGAAACAGAGAGAAATATTAGCACATAAGTATAATCATGCACAATTACAAACACAAGAAAATGCATGGAAGAACGAAATGAAATCCCTTCAAGACAAATATACAAGAAATAAAACAAGGAAATTGACAGTATTAGAAGCGCATAAACGCAGCTCGATTTCTACAAATGAATGCCTGACATCGCATAACAATTCAGAAACCGTATGTGATAATAATAATAATTGTGATAAATCTTCAACTATTTCAATGCAAAAGGATGGCAATTGCTTTTTTTCGTTGTATTTCAAGCTATTTACATAACACAGAAGTATACCATGAAAACATCCGACATGAAGTCACAAATACATTATCTAAGAATAAGGAATTTTACTCTCAATTAATAGATGGTGATTTTGATCAGCATATAAATAACATGGAACAAACAAATGGCCACACAAATACATGGGCCACGGAAGCAGAAATAATGGCAGCAAGTGAAACTTTCAATTGTGAAATATTTATAAAAACAATAGTAGATGGAAATTTCAGTTGGATAAGACACTCTATAAAACCAAACTGTGACCATGATATTCCCTACATATCAATATTGCATGAACATCAACATTTTTCCTTAATCATCAACAATGTAAGGCCTTGTCAATGTAACAATCACAATATAGTCAACAATAAACAATGTAACAATCAGAATATAGTCAACAATAAACAAAGTAACAATCAGAATATAGTCAACAATAAACAAAGTAACAATCAGAATATAGTCAACAATAAACAAAGTAACAATCAGAATATAGTCAACAATAAACAAAGTAACAATCAGAATATAGTCAACAATAAACAAAGTAACAATCAGAATATAGTCAACAATAAACAAAGTAACAATCAGAATATAGTCAACAATAAACAAAGTAAAGATAACATACAAAAGGAAGTATATAGTAATTCCCATTTTTCAGAACAATGTGAAATTTTCAACATATCGTCCAAAATTTTGACGACATCGCAAAAAAGTTTATTATCTAAAGGTTTTTAATTTGTCCCTTCTCGTCGTAAGGTTGATATTGGAAAGTTAATTGCAGACATAAAAACTTGGGAGAGGAGAATGCGACTACGAGAATATTTTTTTCGATGATAAAGATCAAGATCAAGATCAAGAATACTCTAAGTTTAAAAAATCGCCTGACTGGATACCAAATTCCAGACGTGACCGTTGGCTTGATATGTATGTAGAACAAGTCCGTGATGACATCATTAAAGGACTCAGTAAAGATTTTAAAATGAACATTACAAATAATGAAGAAAAGGCTTTAAGAGAATTGCTTTATGACGATTATATAGTGATACGACATAGTGATAAGTCATCTGGTGTAGTCATCATGAATAGATCAGATTATGAAACTGAGGTACACGACGAATTAAAAGACAACGGAACATACAAGAAATTAAAGAAGATTTAACAACAAAAAATTTAAACAAAATTAAGAAAAATGTCGAAGGTATGTATAAAAGAAATGTTATTACGAAAGAAATGAAAGGATATCTCATACCGAAAGGTTCACAGCCAGGAAAGGTACCAGCCAATCCCAAAATTCATAAAACAAACCACCCGTTAAAAACAATTGTAAATGGAAACAATCATGCGACTGAAAATATGGCAGAAGTTGTAGAACATCAGCTAATGGAAAATGTGTGTAATTTAAAAAGTTACATAAAGGATACAACGGAATTACTACAAAAATTAAATAAAATTCCACAACCATTACCTGGAAATAATATTATGTTTTGTTTAGATGTCAAAGCGTTATACTCAAGTGTTCCAAGAAAGGAAGCAAGGATCGCGTGTGAAAAGGCGTTACAAAAGCGTCAAAAGCCATCTATACCAACAGTTTGTGTTTTAAATGTTAGGTTTGGTACTGGAAAATAATCATTTCGGTTTTAACGGTAAAAATTATATTCAAACGGAGGGAACAGCAATAGGATCCCACCTCGGAATGAACTATGCATGCACATATTTAGGGGAATGGGAACAGGAATTGTTCGAAAAAAGTGACCTCTTACCTACGCATTACTGGAGATATGTTGATGATGTATGGGGCTTGTGGGAACATGGATTAGAAAAACTTCAAGAATTTCACAAATTGGCAAATTCACTTCACCCGCGCATTAAAACTGAGTTACGTTTTTCTTCACAGCAAATTGAATTTTTAGATGTCAATATTAAAATAAAAGACAGATTTATCCAAACTGATCTCTTTTCAAAGGACACAGACAAACACATGTACTTGCATGTAACATGAAGTCATCCAAACTCGGTAAAGACCGCAATTCCATACGGTCTAGGAATCAGAGCAAAACGAATTTGCTCTGAGTATGAGGACTACAGTGTTCGCCGGACAGAAATTAAAACACAGTTACGTAAAAGAGGATATACAAATGACATGGTGGAAAAACAACTGAAAAAAGTGGACAATCTTGATAGAGAAAACTTACTACAATATAATCCTAAAAAACAAAATAATCGTGTGCCGCTGGTAATAACCTATTCAAAAGCCTTGCCAAATATCCATGAAATTCTCAAAAAAAAATATGAAAATTGTATATAATTCTGAAAAAATGAAAAGGATTTTTGATGAACCGCCTAGTGTCATATAAACGAGATAAAAATATTAAAGATATACTGGTACACCGCAAACATAATTTACAATTTTATGGCAAGGAAAACGGATGTAAGGCATGCGGGGAAAACTGTGCTTAATGTTCGCATATTATTGAATCAACATCTTTCAAAGATAACGAAGGTAATACCTATAACATTCAAGGCAGCATAAATTGTAAAACTGTTGGAGTAATTTATTGTATTCTGTGTACAGAATGTGAAAAAAAAAATTTATGTCGGACAAACTGGTGATAAGTTTTATCAACGAATGCTATTGAATTTTTCAAAAATAAGAACCCAGAAAGTGGAAGATCCTGTTGCAAAACATTTTTGTCAGAAAAACCATTGCGTTAAAAATTTCAAAGTCATAGGAATTGAGAAAACCGGAAACGGTGACAAAATTTACAGAGAAACTAAGGAATCACTTTGGATAAAAAAAACTTAAAGCTTTTGAGCCGTTAAGCCTAAACACAAAATTGGATCGACATTAACTTTTCATAAACAAAATTCCGCGAAATAAACGTCATAAACTCTTTTATCTCCTTTGTAACGTCATGTTGTTTGTTTTTCATATATATATATAATAAACTTCCGCTGAGGAAGGTCGCAATGCCGCAACGTTCGGAAATTAATCTAGAGATTTTTGTATATATAAATATATATACAATACAAAATATAGAAATTTACTCATGTTTAATGATTGTGTGATAAACTTAAAAGTACTGTGCATGCCAACATTTGATTGAACAACAGCTGAAAAGTCAAATCTAAAATAACAAATATATAGACTTGCATATGAATCTCACGAACATGCATAAAAATCAAAGTCAGAAAGACGCATGCTTCATTGAATGTTTCTCGTCATTATACCCTATCAAATACTGGACTTATTTACATTCCATCAATACAATGTTCACTGCAGTATAGAAAACAAAAATTGCCGTGCAGCAGAATCAATTACTAACTCTAAAAATCAAATCAATCAAATGCTTGAATAATGAACAAAACAAGATGTCTGACAACACCACGACAAAAATAAATGTGGCAGACAAAATCAACACAAGTCACTTTTCCAAATTCTAAACTATTGTGTTCGATGCAGACATAAACGTTGTAAACGATTTCTAGGACATAAACTATTTTTGTCACATTTTTTAAAATGAAATGTCAGATTTCATTTGCGAATGAGCATTAAACTAGAACTGTTGTACCGACTTTTTGACAAAATCATTCAAATTTCATTATTTTGCATTAAGCGAGATAATTAAAAAAAAATATGCACAAATTTAATTTTCAGTACTCCAAATAACAGATTATTTATTTCTTTGTGGGAAATAAAAGAATAATCTTCCATGCAGATGGACTGAAAAGAACTATAAGTTATTTGTAAAATCCCGCGTTGTCCTGTAACCGATGATATTTATGTCAAGTAACATTCACAAAAATGCGAAATACCAGTGTATTTCGTATGGATATCTTGTATTTCGGACGAAAATTCAGGCTTTATTTGTTTACTTCAAATAACGATTTCATTTACGTTTTTCATTTTCAAATTCCATTTCTCGCTTCTATTTAGCTAAGAAATATTTTTTATTACCTTCTAGGCTTTTGATTGACAGACCTTAAATGCAGGTTTCCATTTTTAATTCCCGAATCTCATTTCTCGTTTCTGATTGGCTATCTCGACAGAAAATGTTATTTTCATTTTCGATTTACACGAACATTAATGGTCAAGAATAAATTTTCGATCTGAATTCAATTTTTTATTATTAAATTTCCACTTACGGTAGGAAATTGTGATTTTCGTGCGCACAAAAATCCTAGCTCCCGTGCGAAATGCCTGATATTTCGCAATTTTGATCATCGCGTGTCATACAATTCTGTGTACGAGAAACCTGGTGTTCCGTAAATAGCAGGTTCTCCGCACAAAACACAACGCTTTTCACACGAAAACCCAGTTTCCATGCGAGAAACCTGATATTTCGTATTCTTGTGATTATCACGTGCCATAGATATTATTGCAACAACAAAAAAGTATAGACGGATTTTAATCATCGATTTTAAAACTTATTGAGATTAACGGAGATGTCTACAATATAATGGATGGAAAAGATGACAGTGCACTATAGCTTACAACAAACTTTACTAAGCCATAATTGTATACAATTAATATTTATATAATTATACGATACTATCATAAATGTTTGTCATGTTTTGTAATGTTTTAGATATCCGGCAACAGTTGAGGAAATTACCGTTCTCACTGGCTGTTTTTTAATATTCATTTTGCTCAATGTGATTTCAAAAGACCATTTAAATAGCCATTAATACACAATGTGTTTTTAAATGTCATATCCTCATATTTATCTGCAATTAATTCACGTTGTTTCTCAACTCGCACGAATACTTGTATCTTTGATATTACTACAAACAACGAGTTGTTTACAGAGATGATTAAATAAACATCACAGAATGAAACGGGTCTTTATTTAGAAATTAATTTTCTATTTCAAAGATGACACAAGATGATGCTTCTGTTTGTTCTAGGCTAGATTAACATTCAAGAACTATCCGAGATTACAAGAGGTATTGACTATGATATATAATGATCGAATTGTATTCTTACAAAGTCATTATAGAATTACGCTTGAATATAAAACCAACGAAATAAACAGTCGAGGACCCAGGTTTAAGGATATGCTATCATACTATAAAACTGGTATTTGTTGCTTCTCCGCTAAGCACGCAGCATTAAGTAGAGAGATCAAAGAATGGCTGGCTCGGAATCAGAATAATGTGTCCGAGTGGAGCGACATGTCTACTTCCGGTTTGTTGTTTCAGTAACCAAATCGTGTTGCTCTAATACAAGGCGGAGGTCATTATCATCTGATAGAAATGCATCTTGTTCTCGACATAGAACATGAAATAGTTGAAAATTGCAACAATCAAAGTATATATACACAAGCGCCTCTTGATTTATTTCATAAATATTTTTTTTGAAAACTAACTTTTTTTTTCAATGCGATTTCTGTAAAGAATATCTGTACACATAAGTTTTAATTAAACGTGCATCACGTCATCGATTGATAAAGTCGGTCGTGTTCGATTAAAACAAGTTTACAATAGGTGTCATACCTAATTACACAAAGTGTGTTTGCAAGGTGTGATTGTAGAGTTTATCGTAGGGAGTGGATGTGGTCGAGTGGTCTAGGGCGCTGGACGTAAGGCTAAGCGAATGGTGCTGCAGTGTATCAATGGTGTGGGTTCAAATCCCGTCGAGGGAAGAACAAAAATTTGACAGCTCTAAAATCTAATTCTAACACTGTTTGGTTTAATTTTCAGACGTATATACTGTCTGAAAATTAAACCAAACAGTGTTAGAATTAGATTTTAGAGCTGTCATATATATATATATAACGGTGTCTATTTTAGACGTAGATATATATATATAACGTTGTCTATTTTAGACGTATATTATATGTTATTCAGCTATCAGACAGGGTATATATAATGTGACATTCCCGGCTTAGGATCTATATTCCCTATATAGATCCTCAGCCGGGAATGTCACATTATATACCCTGTCTGATAGCTGAATAACATATATTATTACATAAGGCTCTATTTTACTGTTTTTCTATTGGCCAGAAGCAATACACGTGACATTCCATTTTCTAACATATTGATTAGAACCAGAGGCTCTCAAGAGCCTGTATCGTTCACCTGGTAATAAAAAAAAACAATTGGTCCTATGTAAAAACTATGTCCTGCGTCATCTTGGAATTACGATCAACATAAAAAACACAAAGTTTGTAAAGGACCTTCCAATGATTGATGCACAGTTTAGGTTCAATCAGTGCAATAGCTTCAGAGAAGAATTTATTTCTGTATTTTCCCCATATGGTTCTGTGTTAATACTATGACCTGTGGTGGCAGCCATCTTGGATTTCCGATCGGCATAAAAAACAGGACCTTCCAATGATCATTCCTGGGCAGTTTGGTTTCAACTGTCCAAGTGGTTTCAGAGAAGAAGCATTTTGAAACATTTTTCCCATAGGGTCCAATGTTAAACTAAGTCCTGCCGTAGCCGCCATTTTGAATTTCATATCAGAATGAAAAACGTATATTTTGTAGAGGACCATTCAATGAACATTCATGTACAGTTTGGCTTTAATAATATTTGTAGTTTCTGAGAAGAAGGCATTTGAACATTTTCCCATAGGGTCCAATGTTAATCTATGTCCTGCGATGGCGGCCATCTTGGATTTCCGATCGGCATAAAAAACAGTAACTTGGTAAAGGACATTCCAATGATCATTCCTTTACAGTTTGGGTTCAGTCAGTTCATTAGTTTCGGAGAAGAAGATCTTTGAAATTTCAGCCAATCAGAGCATATTATTGGCCCTGGCAGCCATATTGAATATCCGACTGGAACGAAAAACAGTAACTTTGTAGAGGACCATCCAAGGAACATTCCTGCTAAGTTCGGTTCCAATCGGCCAAGTGGTTTCGGAGAAGAAGCTTGAAATGTGAAAAGTTTACAGACGACAGACGACAGACGACAGACGACAGACTACAGACGACAGACGACAGACGACGGACGCCAAGTGATGGCAATAGTTCACCTGGACCTTTGGTCCAGGTGAACTAAAAAGCAATTTCTGTGCAATAAATAATCATATTGCACTCTCGTGCAAAATCAATCAATGAAATTACGTGGCGCGAGAGTGCAATATGGTTTTTTATTGCACAGAAATTGCTTTTTGCTAATCAATATGTTAGAAAATTTCATAAAATTTGAAAATCATAAAATTAAAAAAAAGAAAAATTTAAAGTTCAATTTTTTTTAACAAATTTGAAAATTTCATTTTTTTTTTAAAATTCAAAATTTACATAAAATTTCAAAACTTTCAAAAATTTCATACTATTTAAAAAAAAATCAAAATGATAAAATTTTCAAAAAGTTTAAAAAATTTCATAAAATTTCAAAATTAAGAGTAAAATAGAGCCGTATGTAATAAAACAATTACTACACTTGAACTTGATCAATATGAGGTTTTATGGAGCAGAGTACAACAATATTGAACTCGGCATTCGCCTCGTTCAATATTGTTGTACTCTGCTTCATAAAACCTCATAATGATCTCGTTCAAGTGCAGCAATTGTATAATATAACGGTGTCTATTTTAGACGTAGATATATATATAACGGTGTCTATTTTAGACGTAGATATATATATAACGGCATCTATTTTAGACGTAGATATATATATATAACGGTGTCTATTTTAGACGTATATATATATATATAACGGTGTCTATTTTAGACGTATATATATACAATATACGTACATTGTCGGTAAATATAAAATTTATTTGTACGAGCTTTAGAAACAGGCAGAATAGCGAGCCTAAGGCGAGTTTTCAGGCCTGTTTCGCAGCGAGTACAAATGAATTTTATATTTAACGACAATGTACGTATATTGTGTTTATCCTGCAATGTCAAAAAAGTCGGAAAACTTGTCAGATTTAAACAAAAAGGACAGAAACAAGCGTCATTCCTCGTCTTTCATTAATATGTCAAGGGTGTCTTCTTCGTGGTCCGCGTTGCATTAGTACCAGTTTCATGCTTGTCTGCGCCCTCCGCTGTACATAGCTACATGGTACCAGGAAAGTTTATTCGTAGGCTGAAAAGTTTATTCGTCTAGTACGAATAAAGTAAAAATTTATTCGTATAGCATATTTGTACAGCAAATGTACTGATTGCAGGATAAATATATATATAACGGTGTCTATTTTAGACGTAGATATATATATAACGGTGTCTATTTTAGACGTATATATATATATATATATATAAAACGGTGTTTATTTTAGACGTAGATATATATATAACGGTGTCTATTTTAGACGTATATATATATATATATATATATAACGGTGTCTATTTTAGACGTATATATATATATATAACGGCGTCTATTTTAGACGTATATATATATAACGGTGTCTATTTTAGACGTATATATATATTACGAATTTAGTTTGTTACACATATTTTCATTGGTTATTCAACCCTGAATGTCAGCATATATTCGGAAAACAGACGGGTATATATATACGTTTTCGGTCTCCCTCATTTGGGCCCCAAAAAACAATAACAAGGTGGTTGACAAAAACAGAAATATTTACGCTTCACTGAATCAATATCATAATACGGAATAATAAATGTATTTTTACCAAATTAAATGCTGTTTTTAAACTTAAAACGGTTGTATGAACAAAAAAGATATTCTTTTCTTCAATAAAAAATTAAAATATACCTTTCACAAATCTACACCAACCACTCAATTCGTGCAACGGGTGCAACTATCCTCGGAAGAAACTGTTCAATGGCACAAATTATGGCAGTTACCGGACACAAATGTGCCTCGTCAGTTGCAGTATATCAACGTGTTTCATCAAAGGAAAAACAAGTTATGGGAGACATTATCACAAGTTCTGTTCGTGGAGAGCAACCATCTCAACTATCCTCAATAATGCCACCGCACAGTACTTCCCGGTTGCAACTCATGCCGCCGACACAAAACAGTTCAAGTTCAACATCACTTGTTCAAATGAGAGCCAATACACATGTTTCATCGTCGGTTACGGACGTCGTTGACATTTTGGATGTAAATTATGATGATTTATTTTGTGATTCCAGTTAATTCCGTCACAAACACCAGAACAATTCAGCAAACTCCCATGTTCCACGGCTGTACCATTACAAATTTGAACATAACAATCAACAAGTTAAAGTGTGTTAAAGTTTCCGCCTTTAAAACTTTCGAGGTCACGGGGCCACACCAAGTTTTTGCTTATTGTTAACATTTTAATTATTGAAATTGTTTCACAAACCCCTTGTTTTGTTATGTAATATATTAATGTTATAATTTTAAAGTTTATCAAATTTACTGCATATGAAATTGTGTTGATTTAGAAATATTGAACAAGATTTTCCTTTATGAGACACCTCAGTACATAAAATATCACGTGACAAATATTTGACGTCATTGAACAAAGAATGTCAGAGGTACGAAAAGGGACATCTAGAAATACGGAAAATGAAAATAAAAGATGCAAAATATTTAATAAGGTTTTAAATATGAATTGGGACTATGTACGTGGTAAAAAAAAACAAAATAAAAATAAAAATAAACAAACAAAAAGGAAACAAACAAAAAAAAAAATCAAAAAAAATTACAAAAAATTTTTATACGACAGTTTGGTTCTGTATTTAACAAAAAAAATGGTTAAATCCGTAATATATTTGTTATTCAGCTATCAGACAGGGTATATAATGTGACATTCCCGGCTTATGCTCTATATTCCCTTCGGCTGCGCCTCAGGGAATATAGACTATAAGCCGCGCCGAAGGGAATATAGAGCATAAGCCGGGAATGTCACATTATATACCCTGTCTGATAGCTGAATAACATATAATATATATATAACGGTGTTTATTTTAGACGTAGATATATATATATAACGGTGTCTATTTTAGACGTAGATATATATATAACGGGGTCTATTTTAGACGTAGATATATATATAACGGTGTCTATTTTAGACGTATATATATATATATATATTTATTAACCAACTTACTACAATATGAATAGAAATGTCCATCCTTTATGAACCGGAAATTTCTACAGCCGGTCATTATGAACCGGAAATTCCTACAGCCGGTCATTACGAAATCACACCCAGTCATTACGAAATCACAGCCAGTCATTACGAATTGAAAAACGGGGCATCATTACGGGGCCATTATGGACAGAATCAAAATGGCGTACATTTCTAACAATAAGTGACAATTTTTTTTAAAGGTTTGTGTGTGTTGACAATCGATCTGCACTTTTAACACTTACTTTATTGCAAATGCACACTTCACTTTGCACTGAAAGCGCCACCTATAATTTGTATGAGCAGACGAGAGATGGAAGACGAAGGGCTTCCATGGAGCAGTCTGAAGCGAAAATCGGACAAATACGCTAAAAACGGAGAGGAAATGATGGACATTCTCGTCGATGACATTGACAGATACGAACAATTGAGTTTTCGGGAGGAACTATTGGCATTAGCCAGTGCTCTGGCCGGAACTGAAGCAGTACTTGAGGTGGTGCCCACGCTTGATCGCATTGATCCTGGTGATGTCACAGGCATACCGGTAGCTCAAACACAAAACTCTGTTGATCCGGATAATGTAGATACATCGAATGATGGTGTGCGACAGGATAGATATAAAGTCGTAACATTGGAGGACACAGAACATTAAAGGACAATAGGAATAAAAACACCTGTACCAAAACAAAACCAGACTTGAAAATGTTCTATGAGTGGGCGTTATCTAATGGGGAGATGAGAATGATTGAAGACATACCATTTCCTGAGTTAGATGGACTGTTGGCAAAATTTTATCTTGGTATGTTTGAACAAAATTTCATCTGATTTCACTATTTTCAGCCCCTCTTCATATTCTCTTACATTGTACCTTAAATGACCTGCCTCGCTGAGATAATAATTTTACATCTCAATTCGATCATTTTCACTGACGCTCACAAAATGACATGGAATGTTTCTGTAAAGTACTCTTGGTTAATATTTGTGTCAGACTGCATATATAAAGTGCACCAAAACATGGACTTTGTCATTATTTTCAAATGACATTCGTTAATCCGCAACTCCTACAAACAATATAATACTCGATAACTCCACACTTCACACTTGCGAATTGCAACGCTACATCACTCATCACATTCCCTTTCAAACGTCTCACTTGCAGTTGCTATGTTGCTTATGTTAAGTTCAGTTATAATGTCACATTTTATGAAAAAATACAAATATGATTATCCTCAGCCAAATTTTCATACTGTAGATCCATAATAGTAAATTGGGGAAAAAACATCATGCCATACCTACACTGTATTCTCTGTTAAAGGTGGTTAATAAAAGTATCAATATATGGGCTTTTTCATATTGGCCCTGTTACATGCCCTTGATATTAATAATGGCCTCGGACGGCTGTAATGGCCCTCGGCGTTACCTCGGGCCATTACAGCCATCCTCGGCCATTATTAATACCTCGGGCGTGTAACAGGGCCACTATGAAAAAGGCCATACATTAATACTGTAGTAACGGTATTTATTTTAGACGTAGATATATATATAACGGTGTCTATTTTAGACGTATATATATATATATATATATATAACGGTGTCTATTTTAGACGTAGATATATATATATATAACGGCATCTCTTTTAGACGTATATATATATAACGGTGTCTATTTTAGACGTAGATATATATATAACGGTGTCTATTTTAGACGTATATATATATATATATATATAACGGTGTCTATTTTAGACGTAGATATATATATAACGGTGTCTATTTTAGACGTAGATATATATATATATAACGGCATCTCTTTTAGACGTATATATATATATAACGGTGTCTATTTTAGACGTAGATATATATATAACGGTGTCTATTTTAGACGTAGATATATATATATATAACGGCATCTCTTTTAGACGTAGATATATATATAACGGTGTCTATTTTAGACGTAGATATATATATATAACGGTGTCTATTTTAGACGTAGATATATATATATATAACGGCATCTCTTTTAGACGTATATATATATATAACGGTGTCTATTTTAGACGTAGATATATATATAACGGTGTCTATTTTAGACGTAGATATATATATATATAACGGCATCTCTTTTAGACGTATATATATATATAACGGTGTCTATTTTAGACGTAGATATATATATAACGGTGTCTATTTTAGACGTAGATATATATATATATAACGGCATCTCTTTTAGACGTAGATATATATATAACGGTGTCTATTTTAGACGTAGATATATATATATAACGGCATCTCTTTTAGACGTATATATATATATAACGGTGTCTATTTTAGACGTAGATATATATATATAACGGCATCTCTTTTAGACGTATATATATATATAACGGTGTCTATTTTAGACGTAGATATATATATAACGGTGTCTATTTTAGACGTAGATATATATATATATAACGGCATCTCTTTTAGACGTATATATATATATAACGGTGTCTATTTTAGACGTAGATATATATATAACGGTGTCTATTTTAGACGTAGATATATATATAACGGTGTCTATTTTAGACGTAGATATATATATATATAACGGCATCTCTTTTAGACGTATATATATATATAACGGTGTCTATTTTAGACGTATATATATATATAACGGCATCTCTTTTAGACGTATATATATATAACGGCATCTCTTTTAGACGTATATATATATATATAACGGTGTCTATTTTAGACGTAGATATATATATAACGGTGTCTATTTTAGACGTAGATATATATATATATAACGGCATCTCTTTTAGACGTAGATATATATATAACGGTGTCTATTTTAGACGTAGATATATATATATAACGGCATCTCTTTTAGACGTATATATATATATAACGGTGTCTATTTTAGACGTAGATATATATATATAACGGCATCTCTTTTAGACGTATATATATATATAACGGTGTCTATTTTAGACGTAGATATATATATAACGGTGTCTATTTTAGACGTAGATATATATATATATAACGGCATCTCTTTTAGACGTATATATATATATAACGGTGTCTATTTTAGACGTAGATATATATATAACGGTGTCTATTTTAGACGTAGATATATATATAACGGTGTCTATTTTAGACGTAGATATATATATATATAACGGCATCTCTTTTAGAGGTAGATATATATATAACGGTGTCTATTTTAGACGTAGATATATATATAACGGTGTCTATTTTAGACGTAGATATATATATATATAACGGCATCTCTTTTAGACGTATATATATATATATAACGGTGTCTATTTTAGACGTATATATATATATAACGGTGTCTATTTTAGACGTAGATATATATATATATAACGGCATCTCTTTTAGACGTATATATATATATATAACGGTGTCTATTTAAGACGTATATATATATATAACGGTGTCTATTTTAGACGTAGATATATATATAACGGTGTCTATTTTAGACGTATATATATATATAACGGTGTCTATTTTAGACGTAGATATATATATAACGGTGTCTATTTTAGACGTAGATATATATATAACGGTGTCTATTTTAGACGTAGATATATATATATATAACGGCATCTCTTTTAGACGTATATATATATATATAACGGTGTCTATTTTAGACGTATATATATATATAACGGTGTCTATTTTAGACGTAGATATATATATAACGGTGTCTATTTTAGACGTATATATATATATATATAACGGCATCTCTTTTAGACGTATATATATATATATAACGGTGTCTATTTTAGACGTAGATATATATATAACGGTGTCTATTTTAGACGTAGATATATATATATATAACGGCATCTCTTTTAGACGTATATATATATATATAACGGTGTCTATTTTAGACGTATATATATATATAACGGTGTCTATTTTAGACGTAGATATATATATAACGGTGTCTATTTTAGACGTATATATATATATAACGGCATCTCTTTTAGACGTATATATATATATAACGGTGTCTATTTTAGACGTATATATATATATAACGGTGTCTATTTTAGACGTAGATATATATATAACGGTGTCTATTTTAGACGTATATATATATATAACGGTGTCTATTTTAGACGTATATATATATATAACGGTGTCTATTTTAGACGTAGATATATATATAACGGTGTCTATTTTAGACGTAGATATATATATAACGGTGTCTATTTTAGACGTAGATATATATATAACGGTGTCTATTTTAGACGTAGATATATATATAACGGTGTCTATTTTAGACGTATATATATATATAACGGTGTCTATTTTAGACGTAGATATATATATAACGGTGTCTATTTTAGACGTATATATATATATAACGGCATCTCTTTTAGACGTATATATATATATATAACGGTGTCTATTTTAGACGTAGATATATATAACGGTGTCTATTTTAGACGTAGATATATATATATATAACGGCATCTCTTTTAGACGTATATATATATATATAACGGTGTCTATTTTAGACGTATATATATATATAACGGTGTCTATTTTAGACGTAGATATATATATAACGGTGTCTATTTTAGACGTATATATATATATATATAACGGCATCTCTTTTAGACGTATATATATATATATAACGGTGTCTATTTTAGACGTAGATATATATATAACGGTGTCTATTTTAGACGTAGATATATATATATATAACGGCATCTCTTTTAGACGTATATATATATATATAACGGTGTCTATTTTAGACGTATATATATATATAACGGTGTCTATTTTAGACGTAGATATATATATAACGGTGTCTATTTTAGACGTATATATATATATAACGGCATCTCTTTTAGACGTATATATATATATAACGGTGTCTATTTTAGACGTATATATATATATAACGGTGTCTATTTTAGACGTAGATATATATATAACGGTGTCTATTTTAGACGTAGATATATATATAACGGTGTCTATTTTAGACGTATATATATATATAACGGTGTCTATTTTAGACGTATATATATATATAACGGTGTCTATTTTAGACGTATATATATATATATAACGGTGTCTATTTTAGACGTATATATATATATAACGGTGTCTATTTTAGACGTATATATATATATAACGGTGTCTATTTTAGACGTAGATATATATATAACGGTGTCTATTTTAGACGTAGATATATATATAACGGTGTCTATTTTAGACGTATATATATATATAACGGTGTCTATTTTAGACGTAGATATATATATAACGGTGTCTATTTTAGACGTAGATATATATATAACGGTGTCTATTTTAGACGTATATATATATATAACGGTGTCTATTTTAGACGTATATATATATATAACGGTGTCTATTTTAGACGTAGATATATATATAACGGTGTCTATTTTAGACGTAGATATATATATAACGGTGTCTATTTTAGACGTATATATATATATAACGGTGTCTATTTTAGACGTAGATATATATATAACGGTGTCTATTTTAGACGTAGATATATATATAACGGTGTCTATTTTAGACGTAGATATATATATAACGGTGTCTATTTTAGACGTAGATATATATATAACGGTGTCTATTTTAGACGTAGATATATATATAACGGTGTCTATTTTAGACGTAGATATATATATAACGGTGTCTATTTTAGACGTATATATATATATAACGGTGTCTATTTTAGACGTATATATATATATAACGGTGTCTATTTTAGACGTATATATATATATAACGGTGTCTATTTTAGACGTAGATATATATATAACGGTGTCTATTTTAGACGTAGATATATATATATATATATAACGGTGTCTATTTTAGACGTATATATATATATATAACGGTGTCTATTTTAGACGTATATATATATATAACGGCATCTATTTTAGACGTAGATATATATATATAACGGTGTCTATTTTAGACGTATATATATATATATAACGGTGTCTATTTTAGACGTAGATATATATATAACGGTGTCTATTTTAGACGTATATATATATATAACGGTGTCTATTTTAGACGTAGATATATATATAACGGTGTCTATTTTAGACGTATATATATATATAACGGTGTCTATTTTAGACGTAGATATATATATAACGGTGTCTATTTTAGACGTAGATATATATATAACGGTGTCTATTTTAGACGTAGATATATATATAACGGTGTCTATTTTAGACGTATATATATATATATAACGGTGTCTATTTTAGACGTATATATATATATAACGGTGTCTATTTTAGACGTATATATATATATAACGGTGTCTATTTTAGACGTATATATATATATAACGGTGTCTATTTTAGACGTATATATATATATAACGGTGTCTATTTTAGACGTAGATATATATATAACGGTGTCTATTTTAGACGTATATATATATATATAACGGTGTCTATTTTAGACGTATATATATATATAACGGTGTCTATTTTAGACGTATATATATATATAACGGTGTCTATTTTAGACGTATATATATATATAACGGTGTCTATTTTAGACGTATATATATATATAACGGTGTCTATTTTAGACGTAGATATATATATAACGGTGTCTATTTTAGACGTAGATATATATATAACGGTGTCTATTTTAGACGTATATATATATATAACGGTGTCTATTTTAGACGTATATATATATATAACGGTGTCTATTTTAGACGTAGATATATATATAACGGTGTCTATTTTAGACGTAGATATATATATATAACGGTGTCTATTTTAGACGTAGATATATATATAACGGTGTCTATTTTAGACGTATATATATATATAACGGTGTCTATTTTAGACGTAGATATATATATAACGGTGTCTATTTTAGACGTAGATATATATATATAACGGTGTCTATTTTAGACGTAGATATATATATAACGGTGTCTATTTTAGACGTATATATATATATAACGGTGTCTATTTTAGACGTATATATATATATATATATATATAACGGGGTCTATTTTTAGACGTAGATATATATATATATAACGGTGTCTATTTTAGACGTAGATATATATATAACGGTGTCTATTTTAGACGTAGATATATATATAACGGTGTCTATTTTTAGACGTATATATATATATAACGGTGTCTATTTTAGACGTAGATATATATATAACGGTGTCTATTTTTAGACGTATATATATATATAACGGTGTCTATTTTTAGACGTATATATATATATAACGGTGTCTATTTTTAGACGTAGATATATATATAACGGTGTCTATTTTTAGACGTAGATATATATATAACGGTGTCTATTTTTAGACGTATATATATATATAACGGTGTCTATTTTTAGACGTAGATATATATATAACGGTGTCTATTTTTAGACGTATATATATATATAACGGTGTCTATTTTTAGACGTAGATATATATATAACGGTGTCTATTTTAGACGTATATATATATATAACGGTGTCTATTTTAGACGTATATATATATATAACGGTGTCTATTTTAGACGTATATATATATATAACGGGGTCTATTTTTAGACGTATATATATATATATAACGGTGTCTATTTTAGACGTATATATATATATAACGGTGTCTATTTTTTGGATGATTTGGTGGTTGTATATATATTTTATAGGATAAACTTACTTTTAATAATATCAACATTAAACGACAATCTTGTATGTAGATCACATTTTCTACATATTATATGTAAGAACTTTACCCTATACCTACAAACATAACGATATGCATGTCACATTACATGACATTGCTTACAAATGAATAGATTTCATCTATATCACATCCTGCTATGTTTTTAAAACCTGGCTTCAATTTTTGTTTGTGCTAAGAGTGGTGGTCTTTAACCGACAGAGTCTACCTTCCTTGCTAGTAGTCTGTTAACTACAATGTACGAACATACACTAACCCTCTTATTGCACGGTCCATGTTCATATTGTTCATTTTTGTGACATAGTGAATATGTTCAGTCTGTTTAATTTTTTGTTTATATCTTTATTGCGTTCGGAGATGGAATTATGAAGAGAGAGAAGGTTGGGATACCATTAACCAATTTAACCCCGCCATATGTTTGTGCATTTCACAAACCAGGATATGGGATGCCATATGTCGTGGCCTCTTTTGTGTTCAATGAATTAGGGTAAGAGGTAATTATTCGTTTTGTTATTACTTGTGTAATTGTTGACCATCATAATATCCTCCAAAAATACCCCTAAACAATCACATTATTGTATTCACAGATACCAATACACCATATGATTTCTCTAAGGAAGTAATCATTTCAATTTGATATTCTAAACAATCAACGTTATTACCTCTGCATCTTCATTCTACGAATGTTGCATTAAAACAGAAAAATCAAGAATAAGAGACTTATTTTTTCATTTGGTGCAGAGAGTTTGATATTTCAATCGGTCTAATAAAATTGTATAAAAGTAAAGTATAATTTGATTACTGACGCTCCCTGTTATATGCACTGTTAAGGTGCATTCGCCAATTTCTGATACAAACAACAATAATTTGTGAACATGAAAAACAACAAATATGTCGAACAAATCCTTAATTTAGATTTACAAAATTACTTTCTCTCTTAAATAACATAAAGATTAAAGACGCGTGACAAATATTCAAGAAAATAATAACGTCTCAATCATTGTATCACGAACTAGAGGTCTACCATTGAGAAATCAATGTAGTTAGTAGTAACACTAAGAAAATGGTAAAAAGAAGTAAATGATTCCATCTTATCTTTACCCTTTTATCCTCATCTACATTTCTGTTATCATTTTATTCAGTAGAGGTATTGTATAACACTGATTGTGTCATAAACGTGGTCTCCACTAGATAAAGATTGTGATCGTGTAAATCAAACATTATTATCAAGTTGTGACAATGCTTATTATAATATACATGTGGTCAACTACTTTTTGAGGGAGGCAAGTGAGAGGGAGAACCGACTAGTTGATGTAATGGTAAACGTGCTCGCCTCGCGTGCGATAGATCGTGGGTTCAACTCCTGGTAGGGTAAAGCCAAAAACTATACAATTATCGGTTATCTACGTGTCAAACGACTCCCAAATATAAACAGTTGAAATAAATCCGTGACCTGCAACAATAGCAATATCAAAAAATTGCTATGTTCTGAAAATGACGGAATGACAATTTGTATCATTAAAACAAAACAGATATTTCTTAACAAATAAATTTAAGATGGATTGATTTGTGTTCTCTAATATATAATATACTCGAACTTCTTATATCTTTCACTCAAACCCTGTCTTTCTATCATTAATATACATGTATGTTTAAACCATCACAGGTCACTGATATTATATGTTAGCTCACGTATATTTATTGAGATCGATGTACATTCTGTATTCATCTTCTTCAGTTAAGTTGGTTACTTCTAACCGTTCTTGCTTTTTATTACATGATACAATGCCTTATTACAATTAAGTCGAGAAGAAAAATAACAAATGGAAATCTGCATAACAATTAATGTCTATAGTAAAACGTTTTTATGCTTGAATCTCTACATTAAGAGAGTTTGTCGATTCAGTTTACGTGATTAGCTTTTACATATAGGTACAGGGTGCAAAATAACAGTACGGTTTGTCTTAAATATACATAATATACCAAACACCACAGGCTCACAAGAGTCTGTAATCGCTAATCTGGTTTATATAGACAATGAAATCCTCCCAATTTTTCATATGAAGTTGACATTGACCCATATTTTTTTTCTATAAATAATAAATGTTTTTAGGGACTCGGATTACTAAGTAGTATCTATGGCCGTCTTAAAAGGGTCGTCTGAGAATATATAAATACACTACAACCACTTAGATCACGCTATCTCATTCTCTTATAATGACATACCTTTACAGATCTTATATAGTGAAAATTTGCAGTGCTCATTTTTGCAATCTAATTAAAATTAGATCTCTGCACTTGCTCCCTATTTTCTATCTGTTGTTTTTAGTCGCCGCGTTAGTAGATCTTAGATCTACACAACCGATAGAAAATAGAGAGCAATTGCGGAGATCTAATCTTAATTAGATTGTCATATTTGTTATTTCTTTTATTTCTGTTCTTTGATTTCTTTCGTAGAAATATGCTGCCATGGCAACCAGATATGAATAGTTTTTCTCTGTTTCATGTATACTGGGAGCAAACAAACTTTTTATACTTCCGATAAGACTTTTTTTGTAGTGAAATTCAAATCACCTGGTTTTTAAACTTGTGACGTCATACGATAAGCATCGTAGTCGCAACGAAGATTTTCATAATGTTCAGGGTACTATCTGTATTTTTTATATAGACCAAAATAAAGTGGACATTTTGTTAAGGACAAAGTAATATTATTTTTGATTTTTAGCCATATTTGATCATATTAAAAAACCGTTTCACTAGTCCTTGAAATAATAACAAAACGGCTCTTAAAAAGTGGTTTTACTGCCTCTGTTTGTTGTATTTTACCACTATGTTCTATTTATACTAACAATAGCCATGTTGGGTGACTGGTGGAATCATCGAATATAAGTAGACACCCTAAGAATGATTCAAAACAACTTAGGCTGAAATTGGCACAGTAGTTTCAAAGAAAAGTTTTATTTAGTAGTTTATGCCGAACGACAGAAGACGCCGGACGCCAGGTGGTGGCTAAAGCTTAAAGGTGAGCTAAAATCTCAAATGACGAAAATGAAATGTACCTAAATCCTCTAGCTCAATAGAAGGAGATACTTCCATAATATCAATTTACTCTAAAGTGATGGTGATAAAGTCTTTACTTTGGAATCGTTGTTAAACATTATTTTAATCATAAACGGTGATGATGAGAATTATAACCGAACAGTTTCAATAATTGAATTGACAAACTACAATCATCGATTGTGTGTAAATCCTAAAACCTTCATCAACAAATAAATTACAGTGCAGCATCAGTCAACTGAATATGTATCTCAATTACTTTATTTTCATAACAATGAATTAACTGATCGTCATTTTATCCATGTTTTTTATATATCGCACGTTGAAACATTGATCTTATCCCCATATAATGTATCATCAATGTTCGTATACTGTATCATCAATTTTGCATAATGCATCATCAATGTTCCCATGCTGTATCATCGATGTTCGTATACTGTATCATCAATGTTCGTATAATGCATCATCAATGTTCTTATAATGTATCATCAATGTTCGTATACTGTATCATCATTGTTCGTATACTGTATCATCAATGTTCGTATACTGTTTTATCAATGTTCGTATACTGTATTATCAATGTTCGTATACTGTATCATCATTGTTCGTATACTGTATTATCAATGTTCGTATACTGTATCATCAATGTTCGTATACTGTATCATCAATGTTCGCATACTGTATCATCAATGTTCGTATACTGTATTATCAATGTTCGTATACTGTATCAATGTTCGTATATTGTATTATCAATGTTCGTATACTGTATTATCAATGTTCGTATACTGTATCTTCAATGTTCGTATACTGTATCATAAATGTTCGTATACTGTATTATCAATGTTCGTATACTGTATCATAAATGTTCGTATACTGTATCATCGATGTTCATATACTGTATCATCGATGTTCGCATACTGTATCATCAATGTTCGTATACTGTATTATCAATGTTCGTATACTGTATCATAAATGTTCGCATACTGTATCATCAAGGTTCGTATATTGTATCATCAATGTCCGTATAATGTATCATCAATGCTCGTATAATGTATCATCAATGTTCGTATACTGTATCATCAATGTTGGTATACTGTATCATCAATGTTCATATACTGTATCTTCAATGTTCGTATACTGTATAATCAATGTTCGTATAATGCATTATCAATGTTCCTATAATGTATCATCAATGTTCGTATACTGTATCATCAATGTTCACATACTGTATCATAAATGCTCGTATGCTGTATCATAAATGTTCGTATACTGTATCATCAGTGTTCGTATACTGCATCATCAATGTTCGTATACTGTATCATCGATGTTCGTATACTGTATCATCAATGTTCGTATACTGCATCATAAATGTTTGTATACTGTATCATCAATGTTCGTATACTGCATCATCAATGTTCGTATACTGTTTCATCAATGTTCGTATAATTTCATTTTCCTATGTATCAAGTGTGTTGTTTTTATTAATACCCGCTACAGTGAACAGTTGATCATCATTTTTATTTTTTCATAACTTTGAACACTAATAAATTGGGATATAAACCTACTAAAAATACAAAATCAGGTACAAAATATCCACTTGTTTTATTGACTTCTCTCTTGTCAGAATAAACTTGACTTCTCTCTTGTCAGAATAAACATAGAAGTATTTGTCAGGCAGGTTATTAACCGGTTTCACCCCGCCAAACTTTTGTGCCTGTTAAAATCAAGGACCCCATCGAAATATCTCTCGTTTGTATTGAATCTAGTTTTTATTTTTCTTAGAGGATCTTGGTTTTTATTTTTGTTAGAGGATGTTAGTTTTTATTTTTCTTAGAGGATCTTAGGTTGTGTTTTTGTTAGAGGATCTTAGGCTTTTTTCTTTGAGAATCTTAATTTTTATTTTTCTTAGAGGATCTTAGTTTTTCTTTTTCTTAGAGGATCTTAGTTTTTATTTTTGCTAGGGGATCTTAATTTTTATTTTTGTCAGAGGATCTTAGTTTTTATTTTTGTTAGGGGATCTTAATTTCAATTTTTGTCAGAGGATCTTAGTTTTTATTTTTGTTAGAGGATCTTAGTTTTTCTTTTTCCTAGAGGATCTTAGTTTTTAATTTTGCTAGGGGATCTTAATTTTTATTTTTGTCAGAGGATCTTAGTTTTTATTTTTCTTAGAGGATCTTAGTTTTTATTTTTGTTAGAGGATCTTAGGCTTTTTTCTTTGAGAATCTTAATTTTTATTTTTCTTAGAGGATCTTAGTTTTTCTTTTTCTTAGAGGATCTTAGTTTTTATTTTTGCTAGGGGATCTTAATTTTTATTTTTGTCAGAGGATCTTAGTTTTTATTTTTGTTAGGGGATCTTAATTTCAATTTTTGTCAGAGGATCTTAGTTTTTATTTTTGTTAGAGGATCTTAGTTTTTCTTTTTCCTAGAGGATCTTAGTTTTTATTTTTGCTAGGGGATCTTAATTTTTATTTTTGTCAGAGGATCTTAGTTTTTATTTTTCTTAGAGGATCTTAGTTTTTATTTTTGTTAGGGGATCTTAGGCTTTTTTCTTTGAGAATCTTAGTTTTTATTTTTCTTAGAGGATCTTAGTTTTTATTTTTCTTAGAGGATCTTAGGTTTTTTTTTCTTAGAGAATATTTGTTTTTATTTTTCTTAGAGGATCTTAGTTTTTATTTTTCTTAGAGGATCTTAGTTTTTATTTTTCATAGAGGATCTTAGTTTTTATTTTTCTTAGAGGATCTTAGTTTTTATTTTTCTTAGAGAATTTTATTTTTTATTTTTCTTAGAGGATCTTAGTTTTTATTTTTGCTAAAAGATCTTAGTTTTTATTTTTCATAGAGGATCTTAGTTTTTATTTTTGTTAAAGGATCTTAGTTTTTATTTTTCTTAGAGGATCTTAGTTCTTATTTTTCTTAGATAATCTTAGTTTTTATTTTTCTCAGCATATCTTAGTTTTTATTTTTGTTGAAAGATCTTAGTTTTTATTTTCATTTTCAGAGGATCTTAGTTCGAGATGTTTATACATTTCTGATTTAATCAAATATAACGCATGAAAGTATACGTAAAAATACAACTTCTTCTGTTCATTATCTTGGGAACAAATCTGGAGAAACACATCAGCAATTATTCATACTATCCTGATAGTGAAAATTGTTCATTTAAGTCTTAAACTGTAGCATTTTAGAATATATCATATAAAAAAGATTTATAGTTAGACAAATACTAGTGTTAATAACCTATGACTGCCATAAACACATATTTTATCAATATTGTTGAGAGGATAACTAATCTTGTTAAGCCATTTCATGTTCTAAAGCTCATAATTTGAAATTATATCTACTTTGTTAACTAAAAATTCTATCCCACTCCTTGATGTTCGGGGGTATTAATATTATATCTGTCTTCCAAATTTCATTAAGGGTGGGGCTCTGTTGGTCCCGTCGTGACGTCATCAGTTTCCGTCGTGACGTCATCAGTTTGGAATGCAGAAAAACCCCGATGACGTCGTTAATAAATACAAAATTCAATACGGTGTTTTCTAGTCACTTCAGGTTTGGTTAGAAAAGCCGGCTTGACATAATTGTAAATAAAACGTCCTTCATATTAATATGGATAGCCCCAAATGATAGGTGTTGTGTCCCACTTTGAAAATCGGATGGAAAGAAGCTTAGGTAATATGCGTACATTGTACATGAGCGATGTCGAGTTTTTTTTCCTTACATTTCCTGGACAGAAAAACCCAAGTAGAGAAAAAAATAATTGTTGAGCCAATTTATGAAGCCAGTGGATAATGAACCACAGAGATCTCACCGTGTTTGCTCTTTACATTTTTGTTATGGTAAACCGAAAAAAGAAAATTTAATACCTACTTTATTTCAAAGAAATAATTATGGACGCCCAGTCGTCAGCGAGAGGAGCAAAACAGTAATTTATCAGCGGGAATTGTTCAGCATTTTCGCCGCAATGCTAATGGCATGAATCCCTTTATAGTTGATATTTCCCCTCAGCAAGCAACAAAGCTTTATATTGCAGCGAATTGTATCATTAAAAATTACATTTCAGGCCAAATATTTCGTGTCAAAACAACATAGTGCATCGGATGTATATTTGAACAGTGATATTAAACATTTGAATTTCAAAATCTGGTGCCATTCTAAAAGATTTGATTCTATTATTCTATAATGTTCAGTGGTAATTTGATTGTTTCGTTTTGTAAATTTTGGAAGACGACAAATTAATCTCATGTATGAAAAATACAAAAACGTAGCCAGACTAAAACTAGGGGCTCACTTTAGCCTGTATACATCACCTTGGTCATTCATACAGTCTATGCTCAATCAAGTCTAGAAATTGAGAAAAATAATCTATTCATTTCACACAGAGTCCTGTCATTAAAATATGATTGTTGGTCCTCTCACATTTCTAAAACGGTAAAAGCTACAATAAATAAGTGGGGAAACCGTCCAAAAACGCATTCTTCATAGGAATTCAATGGAGAAAAACGCGCACAAATCGGACTTAAAATTAAAAAAAAAATATATATATATATCATTTTGGGTGTTGGTCCCTCATGGCTCTCTTTAATCCTATCTATCTCGGACAGCACAAGAGCTAGGTCAAATCTGTTTGAAAATCACAGTCAGGAAATTCCATGGGGAATAAAAAAAAAATCAAAATTGTGGGCGTTGGTCCCCCTTATATCTTGGAAAAGATCAGAGCTAAAAACAAAATTTAAGCATATACAATAAAGAGATTGTCATAAGGAATATAAAGGTGAAAAACGTCAAGATTGACTGAAAAATAAAGGCTGCACAGGTATAAACAGAAAACTTCCTTTCTGACACCTTTGGGACTCTTGTTTCCTTAGTGTATTTATTATCAACAAGAACAACGTTTTAGAGGACTATCAAATAAAAACATTCCTACCAAACATTTGGATCCAATTATCCCAGTTGTTTCCGAAAAGATTAAAATGTAAAAGTTGATGGACGACGACACCGGAAGCCAATTCAAGTGATAACAATACCTCACATGACTCTTTGAAATCAGGTGAGCAAATAACATATTGTGACCAAGTTCTGATTGTCAGAGGTAGTCTACAGGGGAACAACCAACTGACTCCATTTACTACTTATTTTTCAAACATATATTCTTTAAAAAAATCAAAATTGTTTCAAGTACTTTTGGATAGTAACAATGTATGTAAGGTAGCCCTATGCTAATGAAGGTTGTCTAGAGCATATCATTATCGTACCGTAATGGACAGTGGTCGCTCAAACAAAACATTTAATTGTAACAGTCACTGATATATAGGTGGATGAAAATTCCAGTCATACGATCATAACAATTACAAATATTATAGGCTATAGACAATATATTCTATATGAGTGTTGAAGTGATATTTGCACGAAAGTGATTTGCAATAATAACCCTTAAATCATGATCGGTATCTTTTGTTTCTCAAGAACTTGCATTTTGCAAATAAAATCAACAAGATAAAAATAATATATCACTGATATATTAGACTTTCTTACTTAACAAAGGCAGATGCAGTCAACTGATATTAGTTCTAATTGTTTATAACCACATTCAATACTACTGATAACGTGATAAATATTCGTGGCCCTGTAGACTTCCCCGCATTACTTGTTCTCTATATTCGTGGCCCTGTAGACTTCCCCGCATTACTTGTTCTCTATATTCGTGGCCCTGTACACTTCCCCGCATTACTTGTTCTCTATATTCGTGGCTCTGTAGACTTCCCCGCATTACTTGATCTCTATATTCGTGGCTCTGTAGACTTCCCCGCATTACTTGTTCTCTATATTCGTGGCTCTGTAGACTTCCCCGCATTACTTGTTCTCTATATTCGTGCCCTGTAGACTTCCCAGCATTACTTGATCTCTATAGTCGTGGCCCTGTAGACTTCCCCGCATTACTTGATCTCTATATTTGTGGCCCTGTAGACTTCCCCGCATTACTTGATCTCTATATTCGTGGCCCTGTAGACTTCCCCACATTACTTGTTCTCTATATTCGTGGCTCTGTAGACTTCCCAGCATTACTTGATCTCTATATTCGTGGCTCTGTAGACTTCCCCGCATTACTTGTTCTCTATATTCGTGGCCCTGTAGATTTCCCCGCATTACTTGATCTCTATATTCATGGCCCTATAGACTTCCCCGCATTACTTGATCTCTATATTCGTGGCCCTGTAGACTTCCCAGCATTACTTGATCTCTATATTCGTGGCTCTGTAGACTTCCCTGCATTACTTGTTCTCTATATTCGTGGCCCTGTAGACTTCCCCGCATTACTTGATCTCTATATTCATGGCCCTATAGACTTCCCCGCATTACTTGATCTCTATATTCGTGGCCCTGTAGACTTCCCAGCATTACTTGATCTCTATATTCGTGGCCCTGTAGACTTCTCCTCATTACTTGATCTCTATATCTGTGGCCCTGTAGACTTCCCCGCATTACTTGATCTCTATATTCGTGGCCCTGTAGACTTCTCCGCATTACTTGATCTGATCTCTATATTCGTGGCACTGTAGACTTCCCCGCATTACTTGATCTCTATATTCGTGGCCCTGTAGACTTCCTCGCATTACTTGATCTATAGGCATTACAACCACAACATTATTATCCTATATCATTTTATCAAATATAGCTTCATCTATTAATCATTATCCACTCTCTACAGGGATAATACTCCTGAGGTTCATGCCTGTACGGGTATTTGGAAACAATACTGTAATCAATATATGACACCGATTTTGGGCTAACACACTCATTATATATTTACGCTGATTATGTATATCCATCATGCGCAGAGATGACGAGAGATGTTAAACTTTAATTCAAAATTGACCATTGTTTGTATACTATGTCTACCAACGGCCTGATATACCATCTAACATTTATGTTGAGGCCATCGACTCATGCATACTATGTCTACCAATGGCCTGATATACCATCTAACATTTATGTTGAGGCCATCGACTCATGCATACTATGTCTACCAATGGCCTGATATACCATCTAACATTTATGTTGAGGCCATCGACTCATGCATACTATGTCTACCAATGGCCTGATACACCATCTAACATTTATGTTGAGGCCATCGACTCATGCATACTATGTCTACCAATGGACTGATATACCATCTAACATTGATGTTGAGGCCATCGACTATCGTACAACTAGCATTATAAATATGGAAACTTCTACATCAAGAAGAATAAATGTATTCCTTAGTATGTATAAAGTTCAAGATTAGGACTCAAGAGTTTCTTACAACAACGCTGATCAGACAGGTATATTTGAGTCGGTATTTTACTCATGTGTATGAAACACTTGCAATGACCGCATCATTTCACTCAGAAGGGAGGCTTGGGCAAATTGTCATTGAACTGCCATGTAAATGTGTATTCAAAACAATGAAATCTGATCCGAGTACCCAAGTCATAAAAGGTGTTCCAGCAAAAGTACGAACTGGATATAAAGACGAACTCCGAGTACCTAGTCACAAGATGTGTTCCAGCAAAGGTACGAACTGGATATAAAGACGAACTGCGAGTACCTAGTCACAAAAGGTGTTCCAGCAAAAGTACGAACTGGATATAAACACAACAGCATTATAAACTCAAAGTAAAACATCAACTTAAAAAAAAAAGAAAAAAATTCGAACAACAAAAATGACCGGATAACGTGTCGGAGTAGAGCGACACATGTACATGTAGACTGTTTTTTCTGTCAGCTAGCACTATAAAAATTCAACTAAGCGTGCCGCGGTAGAAGGAATCGGACATCATCATCATCAAATGCTCTCGACATGATATTGCTGATCATTTTGTTCATTTAGCGTTAAACAACAATCACCCGCTTACTCAACAATTATATAATGCGCATTTAAAGACGAACACATCATATCTTTTGTTCTATTTCACCTGCATCTTAGGGGGATTGTACATCATTATTTACATTTATAGATATATATGTACAGAGAGTGCAATAAAGATTAAGATGACCAACATAATATGCAGACTATTCATTCATCTTTTAAAAGATTATGCATAGTGTAAATTCATGATTCAACGTTGCAACTTAGTAAAATTTAAGTGTTCACAATGATATTGCTGAAATATTTCTAATGTTGGCATTACGCACCAAACACTGATTGAAATTTAAAACAAGTGAATGTCCTAAGCCAGGACCTGGATTTCCAACGACATACGTCGAGGTCTTTTTTATGTTCAGTGAGATGAGGTGAAAGGGGATTGTTGACTTTGTTGGTATTGGTGGAATGGTTGCCAATCTCTGTTTAAACTTTCTTTTCATTAATATAAGAACGTCAACGAGCACACAGACTGAAATCTCATTTAATATCATTTCGTCAAACAAAATAATTACATAATGCAAGTGGATTAAAAAAGTATTCTAGATAGACACAAAAACAATATCCAGTACTTTAGTTACATTTACACAGTAAGGTTCTGTCTAAAATATCAGATTATTTAAATTTGACTCATATATATTATGATGAGAATATAATACTGTTTTAATGATTGTTTACCGAACTCAAGGTCTGATGTTGAGGAATTGCAATAAAAATACCAAAGCAAATCTCAATAGATATAAATTAGACGAACATCAATTTGTCTTCTTATTTGGACAAATGTAATTAATCGTGGTAATTTGATACATTGCAATGATTTTAGATGGATAAGTCTGGCTTTATATCTCTTGTTATCAGTTTTATCTTTTGTTAATATTTATATTAAATCATGGAAATGCGTGGTTTGCGGAGGGCAGTTTCACATATGCAACCAAAGAACACAGATATTTGTTTTCATTGAACATATGTGTTCTCCGGGAAAAGGAATTTAATTAAATACAATATAAACGAAATAAACAAAAAAACAAAAGCATAAAATAACAAAGTAAACAAAAACAGCAAAATAAACACCTTGAGGCATATTTGCCCCTACCCCTACATCATTATATGGTGGTTATCCTTTCACGTGTTTATAAACATACATGTACACATTGCCACAAAATACATAACAACAACATCAAAGTACAATGTTTGACATGGCACCAAAAACATAAAATAAGTAGGTAAACATTGGCATTGATTACTAAAGAGTTCCTGCAAGATTCGTTGAAATCCAGTGACTGGTTTTAGATGAGTTACAGACGAACAATGCATCCAGTTCTGATGAGTAAAGCGACATTCCGTTTCCCAAACCAATAATGATACATAACTAAATACAAAGATCATATCAACACTATGAAATGCCCATACAAAACGAACAAATGTGATCAAACGTTCCAGACGGGTTAGCAACATCTGTCCCATATATGACATTGGTCGTGAAGTAACAATTGTCAAAGATAAGAATATATATATAATTATATATATTGAGTTGACTGTTGGTGGCATCAATCTACATTATCTGGGCCCGGTTGTTCAAAATACTGGATAAAGTTGTCCACTGGATAAAATTGGTTGTTCAAAAACAAAGACAAAAGTTGGCTAGCTATCCACTGGATAAAATGTTGTCCAGTGGACAACTCCCATGATTCTTTCCACTTCCTGTCTAAAAGCAATCCAAACCAAAAGTAAAATAAAAGGTCTGCTAAGTTCAGCGACATTTCAAGTTATTTTTCACGCAGTTCAATATCTTAGTTGCGATCTGCAAATGAGTTATGACCAATCATTTTGTAATCTTTGTGTTGGAGCTGGGAATTTATGTCTGCATAGATTTTTTTTTTCAAGTCATATGGTAATTCAATTTTTGTTAAGACAAATTGTGAATAATCACACATTTGTTTTCTATTTAGTTTTACTTACACAATGTTAGACCATTTTTTTTAAAGCGAAACCTTTACTTTTTTTTCCAGATCATGAAATAATAATCCAAAGTAAATTTGTGTTCAAATAAATTGAAGCTAGTTACTTCATATCTTTCCTAAAAGTTTTATCGGTATTGAGGCAAGGGCAAGAGTAATTAAAGGGTGTGTCATTTTGTCATTCATGTCTTGTAGAATAATTCGGATATTTTTTGTATGTAGATAAAAATATGAAGATATATTTATTTTGCGAAAAACACAATTTTACAAAACTTAGAAATATTTTATTATGATTCAGTTCAATTATTGTACTTAAAGATGTAGTGTAATGTAAATCTTACAACAATAAAATCGAAATTGTGTTCTGGAAGACATGGAATCTATTGAAATGGGCTGGCCTGAAATAAGTGGCATTTTAGGACTACGCGATACTACCCATATACATGTAAATATCACGGTTTACAAAATATGTTGATTGGATCTTGGGACATTTAACGTACATGTCTTAGCCAGGATCGGATATTTTCACAGAAATCTACACACCTTTTTCATACTGTTGTCAAAACAAATAAAATAAATAATGTTTAACTCCAACTTTTGAGAGACAAAAAACCCCAAGAATTATCCATTCAAATCGGTTCCAAATATAGACGGGTCTATTTTGTTGACAATTGAACGATGGGTGTGTCCAGTAATTCATGTAATATTGACAAGATCGGGTTGGGAAAAAAACACAGAAGACCACATTGAAAAAAGGATCACAAAAACTTAAGAGAAGAAAGATAAATAAATTTGACTGAAAGCGATTCACGGACAATGTCCTCAACACGATTCACGGCACATAAAAACCCCAAAAAAATATTGGGGAAGAAAAATCCACGATCACGGAAAACCAAAATAACACAGCAATCCCCTCAATTAAACCTCTCTTTAATATACTTGCAGGCGCGTAGCGACCCGTCCGCAAAAACGCAGTTGCGTACACATCGAAAATGTTGACAAAAATGAAAACATGGTAAATCTAGGACATAAGGTAGAATAAAACTAAATTAATAAACTAAATCAAATTCAAACAAATACAAACATGTTAATAATTACTTAATGTACCTATATTCAAATCCGGAAACTACGCTTATCATTTACGGAATCAGCATAGAACGGTGTGTGTTATATAAGTGCAATGCCGATCGATGGTCGTGCACGTGTTTTAGGAATGGAGCTTGGGGTGGGGGATTTGTTGTTAAGGTATGATTTTTTTTTATTTTGCTTGAACAAACAAACTATTCGTATTTCTTTTTAAAGGAAAACCACAACGCACACCCAAAAACAAAGAGCACATGGGATCGTTAACGTTATTGGAAGCATATTGATATTAGTTTACTTTCAGTAAACTTTTAAAATCTTCTGGTAACCGGGATACGTATCATATGGAACGAACCGGAATAAGAAAAAAAAGTATTGGTTTAACGCGGATGGAATTTGCATTTTCCAGTCTGTACAGCCGGTGCACATCGACATCGTTTCGAATTGATTGAGATTACAGTTTATCATGTTTATACATTATCATACCATTGACAGAGAGTATAAATTATTTCTATTCGAGAAATGTTCCTTTGAAATAAAATTTGCATAAAAATAGTGAAGACTAACTAATATTTTGTTCAGGGTAATCTCGAATTCTACAAGGAGAGCAAAGGCTAAATGGTTTCTTGAACACACTTGGATGTAATATTAAAATACTCAAGATAGTGTCTACTGTGCACAGTGTAGATTCTTTGGCCCATATGTTAATTGTATTCGATTCCAAATCAAGCTTAACCCACTACACATTTGACAAAATAAAATTTCTAAGTCAACTACATATTTGTATTATATTGCTCTACTTAATATTTTATTTTTCAAAATTTATGTTCAAAAGTTGACTTGTTGCTCATGAAAATTGGGTTTCCGTGGGATTATTTTTAGTGCCAGGAAATTACAAGAATGCAGGATTTTGCACCATTTACCCCAGAGCTTCTTGGGGCCTTGAGCGGCCACCAGACCCCCTACCGTAAGGCCACCTCTGCGAGGTGGCTCCACCAGACTTTTAAACAGATTTGAGTACACTTCATTTTGGGGTAGCTACGCCCCTGACTTGCACTGCGCACACATTAAATCCGAAATCAGTTCTGATGTTTTATTTATATTGTATAACATTTATTTATTTACATTTGTATTTAAAATCTGTCTATTTATCTTAGTTCCTGTTATGTGTAATCTATTTCCAAAAAGAGAAAATTCTATTTTTGAAATTGAATAGAGGAAAACTTCATGACGACAAATATATCAAATCTAATTTCAATTGGCGACAATATTTATCCACTGGATAAAACTTTATCCGTACCAAATTAGACTGGACAAAAGTTGTTCATGATAAAGTATATTTGTCCAGTGGACAACTTTTGAATAACCTAATTTATCCAGTGGACAGAAACTGTCCACTGGATAGATGATTTATCCAGTGGATAACTTTATCCACTGTTTTGAACAACCGGGCCCTGTTTAACCTTCATGGTGGTATACAACTGCTTGTCAATCTTAATAGCTAATAACTGATCTGGTGAGATATTTAGAGACAATCGTCACATCGATACATGGATTAATTCATTTAAACTTTTTCATTGTTCAATAAAGAGAAAAATGATTTAATCGATCGATGTTTGTTTGCTTAAGGCCCTGTTACACGGTAAAGCAAGTATCGCAATACTTGTATCACGATCCTTGTCAGTTTACACACTAAATCAAGTAGCATGTTTCATGCAGAGGTTCTTTACAAATTGTTCCCGCCAACATGGAGAATCCTGACAATGAAGACATTATCATCCCTGTTTGCATTTTGCTAATTGTTGCTGGAATTCAGTAATACAGAGGGAACCGTTTCGGAAGATTGTGGGTTAGACCTTGGACTAGTTTGGGTTCGATATATCCAATAATTCTGTCTCCTGTTCATACAAATGGAGGAGACTCTCCATCTGTTCCTTTGACCAAATAACATCACTACTTTTTGTTTCCTTTCCAGCCATGTTTTATTTACCATGTGCTTTTATTTGTTGATGGTATTGTAACTTCCTGACCTCAAACCAAGATCTCTGATTGGTCAGAGATAAAATATGTATCGTGATCCTTGCTGAACATAATAGAACATGTACTATCCCACAGTGTGCATCATGCAACTTCTAAAAATTGCATGTTACAGAGTAATAGCCCTGTTTACACTGTATTTTTTGGTTTATGATACAAGTATCATGATACTTGCTTTACCGTATAACAGGGCCTTTAGCGTACAGCAGCAAAAATATCTAGCATGGTCAGGACGTGAACAAGCTCCCCCAATATCTAAATACTATATAGAAATACGGGATGGATGAGACAACTGCAACAAAGGACATATGACTGCCAATGGTAAAATAGGGATGGATGAGATAACTGGGGTAAGGACACATCTGACTGTCAATGGTAAAATAGGGATGGATGAGATAATTGGGGTAAGGACACATCTGACTGTTAATGGTAAAATAGGGATGGATGAGATAACTGGGGTAAGGACACATCTGACTGTTAATGGTAAAATAGGGATGGATGAGACAACTGGGGTAAGGACATCTGACTGTCAATGGTAAAATAGGGATGGATGAGACAACTGGGGTAAGGACATCTGACTGTCAATGGTAAAATAGGGATGGATGAGACAACTCGGGTAAGGATATATCTGACTGTCAATGGTAAAACAGGGATGGATGAGACAACTTGGGTAAGGACACATCTGACTGTCAATGGTAAAATAGGGATGGATTAGACAACTGGGGTAAGGACACATCTGACTGTCAATGGTAAAATAGGGATGGATGAGACAACTGGAGTAAAGACACCTCTGACTGTCAATGGTAAAATAGGGATGGATGAGACAACTGGGGTAAGGACATCTGACTGTCAATGGTAAAATAGGGATGGATGAGACAACTGGGGTAAGGACACATCTGACTGTCAATGGTAAAATAGGGATGGATGAGACAACTGGGGTAAGGACACATCTGACTGTCAATGGTAAAATAGGGATGGATGAGACAACTGGGGTAAGGACACATGTGACTGTCAATGGTAAAATAGGGATGGATGAGACAACTGTGGTAAGGACATCTGACTGTCAATGGTAAAATAGGGATGGATTAGACAACTGGGGTAAGGACACATCTGACTGTCAATGGTAAAATAGGGATGGATGAGATAACTGGGATAAGGACACATCTGACAGTCAATGGTAAAATAGGGATGGATTAGACAACTGGGGTAAGGACACATCTGACTGTCAATGGTAAAATAGGGATGGATGAGACAACTGGAGTAAGGACACATCTGACTGTCAATGGTAAAATAGGGATGGATGAGACAACTGGGGTAAGGACATCTGACTGTCAATGGTAAAATAGGGATGGATGAGATAACTGGGGTAAGGACACATCTGACTGTCAATGGTAAAATAGGGATGGATGAGACAACGGGGGTAAGGACACATCTGACTGTCAATGGTAAAATAGGGATGGATGAGACAACTGGGGTAAGGACATCTGACTGTCAATGGTAAAATAGGGATGGATGAGACAACTGGGGTAAGGACACATCTGACTGTCAATGGTAAAATAGGGATGGATGAGACAACGGGGGTAAGGACACATCTGACTGTCAATGGTAAAATAGGGATGGATGAGACAACTGGGGTAAGGACACATCTGACTGTCAATGGTAAAATAGGGATGGATGAGACAACTGGGGTAAGGACACATCTGACTGTCAATGGTAAAATAGGGATGGATGAGATAACTGGGGTAAGGACACATCTGACTGTCAATGGTAAAATAGGGATGGATTAGACAACTGGGGTAAGGACACATCTGACTGTCAATGGTAAAATAGGGATGGATGAGACAACTGGAGTAAGGACACATCTGACTGTCAATGGTAAAATAGGGATGGATGAGATACCTGGGGTAAGGACATCTGACTGTCAATGGTAAAATAGGGATGGATGAGACAACTGGGGTAAGGACACATCTGACTGTCAATGGTAAAATAGGGATGGATGAGACAACTGGGGAAAGGACATCTGACTGTCAATGGTAAGATAGGGATGGATGAGACAACTCGGGTAAGGATATATCTGACTGTCAATGGTAAAACAGGGATGGATGAGACAACTTGGGTAAGGACACATCTGACTGTCAATGGTAAAATAGGGATGGATTAGACAACTGGGGTAAGGACACATCTCACTGCCAATGGTAAAATAGGGATGGATGAGACAACTGGGGTAAGGACATCTGACTGTCAATGGTAAAATAGGGATAGATGAGATAACTGGGGTAAGACACATCTGACTGTCAATGGTAAAATAGGGATGGATGAGACAACTGGGGTAAGGACACATGTGACTGTCAATGGTAAAATAGGGATGGATGAGACAACTGTGGTAAGGACACATCTGACTGTCAATGGTAAAATAGGGATGGATGAGACAACTGGGGTAAGGACACATGTGACTGTCAATGGTAAAATAGGGATGGATGAGATAACTGGGGTAAGGACACATCTGACTGTTAATGGTAAAATAGGGATGGATGAGACAACGGGGGTAAGGACACATCTGACTGTCAATGGTAAAATAGGGATGGATGAGACAACTGGGGTAAGGACACATCTGACTGTCAATGGTTAAATAGGGATGGATGAGATAACTGGGGTAAGGACACATCTGACTGTTAATGGTAAAATAGGGATGGATGAGACAACGGGGGTAAGGACACATCTGACTGTCAATGGTAAAATAGGGATGGATGAGACAACTGGGGTAAGGACATCTGACTGTCAATGGTAAAATAGGGATGGATGAGACAACTGGGGTAAGGACACATCTGACTGTCAATGGTAAAATAGGGATGGATGAGACAACTGGGGTAAGGACACATCTGACTGTCAATGGTAAAATAGGGATGGATGAGACAACTGGGGTAAGGACACATCTGACTGTCAATGGTAAAATAGGGATGGATGAGACAACTGGGGTAAGGACACATCTGACTGTCAATGGTAAAATAGGGATGGATGAGATAACTGGGGTAAGGACACATCTGACTGTCAATGGTAAAATAGGGATGGATGAGACAACTGTGGTAAGGACACATCTGACTGTCAATGGTAAAATAGGGATGGATTAGACAACTGGGGTAAGGACACATCTGACTGTCAATGGTAAAATAGGGATGGATGAGATACCTGGGGTAAGGACATCTGACTGTCAATGGTAAAATAGGGATGGATGAGACAACTGGGGTAAGGACACATCTGACTGTCAATGGTAAAATAGGGATGGATGAGACAACTGGGGAAAGGACATCTGACTGTCAATGGTAAAATAGGGATGGATGAGACAACTCGGGTAAGGATATATCTGACTGTCAATGGTAAAACAGGGATGGATGAGACAACCTGGGTAAGGACACATCTGACTGTCAATGGTAAAATAGGGATGTATTAGACAACTGGGGTAAGGACACATCTGACTGCCAATGGTAAAATAGAGATGGATGAGACAACTGGAGTAAAGACACCTCTGACTGTCAATGGTAAAATAGGGATGGATGAGACAACTGGGGTAAGGACATCTGACTGGCAATGGTAAAATAGGGATGGATGAGATAACTGGGGTAAGGACACATCTGACTGTCAATGGTAAAATAGGGATGGATGAGACAACTGGGGTAAGGACACATGTGACTGTCAATGGTAAAATAGGGATGGATGAGACAACTGTGGTAAGGACACATCTGACTGTCAATGGTAAAATAGGGATGGATGAGACAACTGGGGTAAGGACACATCTGACTGTCAATGGTTAAATAGGGATGGATGAGATAACTGGGGTAAGGACACATCTGACTGTTAATGGTAAAATAGGGATGGATGAGACAACTGGGGTAAGGACATCTGACTGTCAATGGTAAAATAGGGATGGATGAGACAACTGGGGTAAGGACATCTGACTGTCAATGGTAAAATAGGGATGGATGAGATAACTGGGGTAAGGACACATCTGACTGTCAATGGTAAAATAGTGATGGATGAGACAACTGGGGAAAGGACATCTGACTGTCAATGGTAAGATATAAGGTGCTGATTAAAAATGAAACATTTATAGATTTGTGTGGCGGCTACAATACGCCTTTTCTTTTTTTCGCAATCCACAGGGAGGGTTGCACTTCCGAAACACGTTACCCACTATGGTCAGGTTTCCCGTACTATAAACGAACAACCTCCCGCCCCCAATTCTGGACCCTGTATTACACTGTGAAGAGCTTGACAGCTACGTGGGCTGAGCCCCGGGAACTGTCACCAGTTCTCAGCACTATAGTACATAATTCGCCATTAATATATCATATACAATCCTTGATTTGCATTGATTGTATACAATTATTTGAATTATAATTCCTAAATAACATAATATTCTAATTACCATAACAACAATCTCTTGAATCGAGAATAACTAGCTGTGAGTAATTCCTAAAAAAAAATATCAAGGGAGAGTGAATTAATTTACAGAAAATAATCGTTGAATTATTAATCTTATACCTGCCTGTATATTTATTAAACCAATTTATTACCATTACAATATAACAAGGTTACTGACTCATGTTTTGTTAATGATCTTAAGTTGTATAATTAATTCATCATACGTGTATTATAAACATTATTAACGTTGTTAATGCTATATTCTAATATGACGTCCTTCTTTCGCTTTGTAAATAAACCAGCAATGTATTACTTCGTAACTTCTTTCCCCACACACTTGGCAAAGAGATAAAATCACACAATAGAATTATTTACACTGTTGTTAAGGTTTTAAAAATATCTACATTCACTGAAAATAATTAGCATGGCCAAAATTTAATTACTACGTGCTAACACAGGATTATAGTTACGGCTGTTCTATCAATCACCATTTCCCGCCTAACAGCAAATGGTGAGGAGTTATCGTCTACTCGAATTTGACATGATTAAAGATAGAACAAGACAACCTGCGAAACATTTATTGTGTGCGACATTGCTCGTAAATGTAAATATAAATTACCGCATTTGTACAATTACCCATATCAGAATTGAAATAATTTATTAAAGCTATAATGTGTTGTGAGTTTTAACATGGGTTGGCAGGATGTTAGTATGTTATCCCGTGCCATAATGTGTTGTGAGTTTTAACATGGGTTGCAGGATATTAGGAATTACCTGATGTTCTCGTGGCAAGTATAATTTTGATTGGCTAAAAAGGTACTTTTAAAACTTCAGGGAAGCCGTGCGGTGACAGAAAATCAATAATCGCTCTCACCTCGTATGTGCTGTCCATTTACATTATGCACAGAAGACACACATTTCACAAGATGACAGAAAATCAATAATCGCTTTCTGTGATCTTTGTCCAAAGATACACGTTATGTTTTTCCTATAATAAGGACATACTTATTAATGTTGGAACATTCAAATAAAAATGTTATCAGTCTCTAGATGTTATAAATACCGTTTTAACAAAACCACTGCAGGATATTAGGAAATGTGATCCCTCGCTATCACTCAGAATATATCCAAATATCCTGCCAACCCATGTAAAAACTCACAATAGAGTATGGCTTCCATGAATTATTTCTTTAACAAACCGTTACTTTTGTACCATAAACGTCTGAGGAAAATTAACAAAACCTTTATAATAACTTCTCAAATCTAATATTACCAACAACTGAGATAGTATCAAATAATTGCACGTATCCATTTAAACGACAAATATTCCACACATTATACGGTAGTGTATCATTTTATTTTATTTTTTACAGTAAATACTAAAATGCCATTGCCTTCCTGTGAAAATTAAATACAGGGAAATACATCAACATAGATATATAATCTGCTTAACCGGACAAGACTACGGTGCATTGGAATGGATTATTGTTTTTGGTGTAATCTCGTTCTTCCAACGATGATGACCATTGTATAATAGCCAAGTTCATCAGCTGTTCTTATGGCTTATTATCTCCGAAGACACTTGGTGGTTATTCTGTATATTATCTCCGAAGACACTTGGTCGTTATTCTGTATATTATCTCTGAAGACACTTGGTGGTTATTCTGTATATTATCTCTGAAGACAATTGGTGGTTATTCTGTATATTATCTCTGAAGACACTTGGTGGTTATTCTGTATATTATCTCTGAAGACACTTGGTGGTTATTCTGTATATTATCTCCGAAGACACTTGGTGGTTATTCTGTATATTATCTCCGAAGACACTTGGTGGTTATTCTGTATATTATCTCTGAAGACACTTGGTGGTTATTCTGTATATTATCTCTGAAGACACTTGGTGGTTATTCTGTATATTATCTCTGAAGACACTTGGTAGTTATTATGTATATTATCTCTGAAGACACTTGGTGGTTATTCTGTATATTATCTCTGAAGACACTTGGTGGTTATTCTGTATATTATCTCTAAAGACACTTGGTGGTTATTCTGTATATTATCTCTGAAGACACTTGGTGGTTATTCTGTATATTATCTCTGAAGACACTTGGTGGTTATTCTGTATATTATCTCTGAAGACACTTGGTGGTTATTCTGTATATTATCTCTGAAGACACTTGGTGGTTATTCTGTATATTATCTCTGAAGACACTTGGTGGTTATTCTGTATATTATCTCTGAAGACACTTGGTGGTTATTCTGTATATTATCTCCGAAGACACTTGGTGGTTATTCTGTATATTATCTCTGAAGACACTAGGTGGTTATTCTGTATATTATCTCTGAAGACACTTGGTGGTTATTCTGTATATTATCTCTGAAGACACTTGGTGATTATTCCGGATACTATCTCCGAAGACACTTGGTGATTATTCTGTATATCATCTCCGAATGCACTTGGTGACTATTCCGAGAAGGGCCCGGGTGGCTCAATGAGTTAGGTAGTTGGATTACCTAACAACTCATATAAGCCCATCACCAATACGGCGTGGGTTCGCGCCCGGCTTTGTAAATTGCAAAAAGGGTGCACTCGACTCGCAGCCACAAGTGATAAAGTTTACCAGTTGCTTGCCCATGGTCGGTGGTTCTCTCCGGGTACTCCGGCTTCTTCCACCACTAAAACTGGTCACCATGATATAGCGAAAGTGGCGTTAAACACCAAAAATCAATCAGTCAATCAATCAACTATTCCGAGGTGTGACGACTTATCGTTCTCGACCCTTGCCATTTCATGTGGGCGAGATTAATCCAGAATAAACATTCTACTCGATCGTTGTGCTGTCAAATACTAGTCGTTCGAAGACACATTGGGTTCCATGCAATATTTAATTTAAGTTATCTAGAAATCCATAGTTGTAGTATAATGTTTACTGACGATATTGTCCCTACGGGAATATTTTCATATCTGAATGACAGACAATTTAATATTTAAATTAACACCTTAAACCAACAGCGGATAAGGACAGACTAAACAGTTGATTACCCATAAAGAAGGTGCAGATTACCTTTAGAAATTACTATTTTTTCTAAAATCTCGGTGGATTTATAAAGATAATCCTCAAGCCATTGGAAGTGCAAAAAAGTCGCAGTAAAAACTAACATTTTAAACGATAGTAATATAAAGTAGTAAAACATGTTTAAAGCAAGATTACTCTATCTCTTTTATTTTAGCAGACAGTATTCAATCTCCATGTGATGAAGCTTTCCCCCAGTCCAATCACAAATTGTCTTATATTTACATATTTTATTTAGAAATTATATCATTTATTACAGGAATATGTATTGTATTTGTAAATGTCATTTAATATACAAAATACATATTTTAATTTATATTGTGTAAATGATGTCACGCGTGGTTACGTCGTCACAGGAAGTTATACTGAATCTACAGTCCCCATGGAAATAGCCAATAATGGATATTCTGTTTTTGAAATGTTAATTCATAATCATAAGCTTCCAAGTACTTAGAGCATGTATTCTACAAATAAAATCAGATAAAATGAAAAGCGAATCTACTACAAGACATATTATTGAGGTATTATAATATCTACTTACTAACGTCATATTATTGAGGTATTAGAATTTATCCTGCAATGACAGCATTTACCGACCAATATAGCCTGCCTAATATATTTTTTGATATTGGTCAGTTATAAATAGAACATTTTTTGATATTAGTCAGTTATAAATAGAACATACAAATGTAAAACGGGGCACATCGGGGGATATTGTTTTCAAATACATACACAAAATTATTTCAAATACTTTTATCATCGTCCAGTAAACGTTTATTTACGATTTAAAATTGCAGGATAAATACAATACATGTGCACTGTCGAAGCATATAGGTAAATATGTGTATTCGGCGCGAAACGCGGGAAAAGGCTCGGCGAAGCCTCGCCTTTTCCCGCGTTTCTAAGCCTCATACACATATTACCCATATGCTTCGGCAGTGCACAAGTATTGTATATATCTACTTACTAACGTCATATTATTGAGGTATTAGAATATTTACTTACTAACGTCATATTATTGAGGTATTAGAATATCTACTTACTAAACGTCATATTATTGAGGTATTAGAATATCTACTTACTAACGTCATATTATTGATGTATCAGAATATCTACTTACTAACGTCATATTATCACATATTTTGTTGCAATATGTTCGTTTTTGCATGTCCAATAATAGCTAAAAGTCAGTGTTGGTTATTTGCACTCCGGACAAATACGGGACAAATATCCGTATTTGCCCTCATATATCCGTATTTGCCCCCTAATTCAACTTCCGGTATCTGCGCAGTGGTCTCAAAGATTATCAATCGGCAATCCTCGGGTGAGTCCGCTTCTCTCCCTCAATACGATGAAGGTACGGAATCAGCCGAAGTTGCGACGAGTGAAAGATTATATGTCAAAGTACAAGGAAAGATGATGCATAAAGATATGCATAAAATCGTCTTTCAATCAAATTAACACATTTCAACTTATTGGAATAAAGTTTAAATAACTTAAAACGGAATAATTAGCTCAAATGTATACGTCGTGTTGAATAGGAATTTCCATTCAAATGTGAACGTCTTGGGTAGATTTTACAAACAGTTTCTAACGTCATTGTACAGATCGACGTTGTTTGGTATATTTTTGAAACCAGACTCGAAGCAAAAATATTTGCAAGTTGAACAAAGGCAACTCTCTTAAGGATTTATTTTCGCAATTTGTCAGTTCAAAGATCTTTTTTGCAATATAAAAGTCAATGCTTAATTTGATTTGATTTGATTTGTGATGTTTAACGCCACTTTCAGCAATATTTCAGCTATATCATGGCGACCAGTTTTAGTGGTGGAAGAAGCCGAAGAGAACCACCGACCATGGGCAAGCAACTGGTAAACTTTATCACTTGCGGCTGCGAGTCGAATGCACCTTTTTTGTAATCTACAAAGCCGGGCGCGAACCCACGCCGTATTGGTAATAGGCTTGTATGAGTTGCTAGGTAATCCAACTACCTAACTCACCGAGCCACCCGGGCCCTCGTCAATGCTTGGAAAAGGTCAATGTAAAATATGTGATAAAAAGATTATGACATGAAATTTTCCATATCATCCCTGGTATCAACCCTCGACCCATATCAGCCCTCCAGCTTCGCTGTCGGGCTTGATATGGGAGTCTCGGGCTAATACCAGGGCCGATATGGAAAATGTCATGTAATAATCTCTTATTATTGAGGTATTAGAATATCTACTTACTAACGTCATATTCATGTCATTGATATTATGTGTTGTAGTTAGTCACCAATGAAACAAGTGTTATAAGTCATTATATAAAAGTGTTTAAACATTTTACATTTTATCCGTGACATTCAAAAGCTAGTACAGATCTTTAGATATTACGTACAAGTGTACGAACTGATATGTTCAATTTATATGGACAGTAACACTGTCGTAAAAGAGCTCCGGTCGAAAATGTTCTGTCAGCTTCCGGTACAAGTCACTTAGACATGATTGACATACAGGCGACGACAAAAAGTAAGTATTATGATCGTATAGTATTATTATATCTTGAATCCAGAAGATGTCGTCATCTGTCGATTATTTTTGTTTGTTTTTACCTATATGTTACTGTGGTTAACTTCATCGATTACTCAGATATGGATAAAATGATGAACATAAACAATGACAAATGCTAATAATGAGATTGAAATCATCAAATAAAGCTATAAAAAAAGTAGTCTATATGTGTAATTAAAACCCTTTGTAATGCTTATATACATGATAGTTTGCACTGGCGTGCCATCATGAATAGTTTTAGACTTACTACAGTGAAAAACACAATGCTTATTTACGTACATTCGTTCCGGCTCTGTCAGCCTCTACTTTCCGGTTAAGTCCCCAACATTTTGTTTCAGTAGAACCGGTTTTGTCTATGTAAAAATTTGAAAGAATAGCGAAAACAGCTCAATATCACAATTATGTTTCCTTTTTGTAATTTATTTAAGGTTCATTATAACACTTGTCAAGGGAATGTTCGACTTGCAAATTGATAAAAAGAAAAAAAAAGAAAAAATTGTCTTAAATGAATAAAAGTTGTGAAAAAAACAACAGCGCATAGTCAACATATTTTACATGTGGATGTTATGTATAGCATTAAAAGAAAGAAATACAAAACGGTTTGTGTAGAATTGGCCTTCCCCAAGTCACCTTCGACAGAATGGTCATGATTTTGTATAGAACTTGTAATTTGTTTTCTTTATTTGCTATGCAGTTGGATTATTGCAATATTCAAAGAGTGTTTGATCAAAAGTAGGAACTCTCACTGTTTATATAGATATTAAGTAACTAAGATTATTGTTTTGGATTCATTTTTGTTTTCAAATAATATATTGAAGGACAATAGATTAAAAAAATTAATAAAAATAGGGAACCGCATCGGTAGCGTAATGGTTAGCGTGCTCGCCTCGAGTGCGATAGATTGTGGGTACGAGCCCCGGTCGGGTCAAACAAAAGAATATACAATTGGTATTTGTTGCTTCTCCGCTAAGAACACATCATTAAGGAGAAAGAACAAGACTGGTTGGCTCGGAATCAGAATAATGTGTCTGAGTGGAGCGACATATCTACCCGCTGACTGTTGTTAGCTCACCTTGCCAAAGGCAATGTGAGCTTTTACCATCACTTGGCACCCGTCGTCCGTCGTCTGTCATCTGTTTATTTTTCACATTTTAATCGTCTCCTCTGAAACGTCTTAGCCAAATGAAGTGAATCTTAGTAGGAGGTATCTCTGAAAGGTCCTCTGTAACGATTACTCCTTTCGTCCCGATGGATCATTCATGTTTCTGATTGGCAGATTTTTTTAAATGTTCTCCTCTAAAACTTCTTAGCCAAATGAAACGAAACTTGGTAGGAAGCAACTATGGAAGGTTTTCTATAGAGATTGCTCATTTCATCCCCATCCCAGAAGCTTCTGTCCATATAATATTTTTTTGGTGACGGACCGGTCCATATACTGCCATATGACCCTTAGTGGCATGAACTATTTGCTATATATTGTTTATTTTTTTCTCTCCCTCGTTTCACTCCTCGGAAAATATTTGTTTATTAACTAAAATAATATAATATAAATATGACTCGACACAGTGTAGGGTTATGCGTTCGTTACAAGATCGCATAGCAGTATCATAAATATATATCAACATAACATAATTCATTCAGTCTGTCATTTCTACTCCCACCCCTCCAAAAAAAGTGATTGAAATTCTTTTGGCATTAATATTGGTGGATGGGCGGGGGACTATAACATCCAAAGCACGAACTCGAACTTTTGTCGTATTACAACTTGTAACGAACGTTGCATTAATCGGGTAAACCTAACATTTTCTTTATATACAAACTGCCAATATCGTTCGTGCGGAAAGGAATTCAATACTACAGCCTTTGTTAATTTGTTTATCTGTAATGTTAATGTAAACATTATACTGTGAAGAAATTTAAATATCGTATCCACGAAACTATTTCCACAGAGTGACTTACTTCGTTATCAACGAGTATAAAATTAAAATATTGTGTTATAAAAAGAATCTCCCACTACTCAATTGATGCGCTTGGACAGCGACTTAAAGTGAGTGTAGCGTATTGAGCACCAACCGTGATGCCAGTGCCACAAAAAGCATAAAAAAATCAAGTGTTTGCGACAGTAGCAATTTAACATAGAAAAAACGATTTTTTTTTATTGTACAAAGTAGCTGAAATTAGCAGCCATTGCCAATATTCATACTATGGATCAGTATTTATCACTTTTGAGATATTTCCTAATCATAACTATTGTTAAATTGCAATATAATGATCAATAATAATACGATCAGTCGTATTTACATACTGACAAATCCGTTTCTTAATAAATGACACAACCGGTTTGTATACATGTTTACATGTTGACCAAGCCGGATTTCAAAAACATGCTGACATCAAGTTTTAGGGTATAACTAGATACTAATTGACTTTTCCTCAACAAAATAATATTTCTAAGTAAAATTAATCATTCATCAATACTTTTTCCTTTTTTTTTTTTTGCAACATCTAATTCATTCGTTAATGCAAGATATAGCGATATTTCAGTTGATTGTAATGATTTTGATGCCGGATTCCTTATAACTTATAGAAAAATTTAATTTTACACTGCAAAAATAAATGATATTTGGACAAAAAATTAATAATAATAACAATCATAAAGCATCATAATTCAAAACATTATATACACAGTATATACATAAATACTTACGATAATTATCTGTGTCTTCTTTAAAAATATCGCTTTAAAATATCCCGGATGTTGACCAAACATTTTCGATCGGAGTTCTTTGACGACAGTGAGTAAAGCACGTGGGTAATGGCATACATCATTTTAATACATTTTAATATATATAATGTTAAACTCCATCTAGAACCAAACATATAATACACCAAGTCGGGGAGTTCATTAGACTTGTGTGCACCTTTAAATTCAGCAAACCATCAATGAGTTTCGTCATGACTTAAGGCGCTCTTTTAAATCTCCCTTGACATAAACTGGACTATTCGTCAATCGTATCTTCGCTTTTTATAAGACAACTAGTCCTAACTTAAAACTATGTTGTGTTAAACCAGACAGTTCTTTTTCTCACATACATGTTCATGTTTTCTTCTAACCAAATAATTCAGGGTTAGTGGTCATGAAGTGATGAATTATTCATAATAAACGGAAATAGCATGATTTTATTATATTTGAGTAACTGTCTTGAGAGATTAACCAGCCGTCGACCTCAACTTTGAATCAATTTACAACACATATTTATGGTTATATTTATAGTGTGACAAAACACCTGGACTAGAAGTGTAATTAAACTACAATACATTGATCTACAATATCTGAGAGGAACGGATTATTGTATCCAATGTAAATCATAGTGTACGGGAACACTACCGTAATGCCATATTATGTGAGACATTTTAACTATTTAAGTTCTACATTACTTCAATAGTTGATGAATTGAAATCTTACCTATTAATTCTACAACTATTTATATAAAAGGACAAAACAAAGCAGATCGTGCCAGGTATTTATAATTTTTCCACAGTCGACAAATGCAAAAATATTTAGTTTTCTAAAATGACGTCCTTCATTGGCTATATAAATAATACAATGATAAAGCTCACGATATATTTTAAGTCGCACATGCGTATCGACGAAAAAATTACAAACATCATTCCTTGGTAAATTCATGTATTCACACAGGACAGTGGTGCATACAAACATAAAAATACCCGTATTGTATTTTACCTATATATTTTTTCAAGAAAAAATACTTAAGACAAACCACCTATCGACTTTGACGTTTGAAATCTAACGTCTTCCGGTGACGTAGTTTACAAGGAACGTTGATGACATTAACACAAGCTGGTTACTGATATATTTTATGATTTTGTGAGCATTTTACTTGTTTAAGTTGCTAAATTCAATATGCCATGAAATTGGAAAATATCAATACCTTAATTGCATCACAATCTAATTATACATAAAAGGAAAACAACTGTAAACATGAATGTTAGTGGATTTTGTTATGAAATACATTTCCATTACTGACTTCCACTTAAAAAAATAAGTTAGATTTTTCCTACTAGAATCGAAATAATTCATGGAAGCCACGTTTTAACATGGGTAACATTATTTTCGTTGCATTTTATCCCTCGCTATCGATCCGGATACATTTTTTACGAAACTAATGTTATCCATGTTAAAACTGGAAACAAACTCTGGCTTCTATGAATTATTTCTTAAAGGGGCATTATCTGCCAAAATCGTAAATTTTTGTTACCCATAAAAACTATCAGATGTGATTGATGCCTTAATAAAACGTGTTTCTGTAACTTATAAATGTTATGAAATGTACGCGCATCAGGGTAAAAAGGTGCAACTGCTCGTGTTTTGAGATCGATCAAGAAATGGACGCCATCTTATTAATTATCGGCATTGTTTACGGGGTTTGCCGAATCGTCATTAAATCAGTACAACAATGCACTTATTTCTTATTTTCTGTGAATCTGCTTTTAGTCGGCGTTAATTACGGACAAAGAACCATGCAAGTTTGCAGTTAATAAGCGACAAAATACAAATTATTCGTTTTTACCTGTCACTAGTAAGGTCAGTTGCATACGGAGAAAGCGAGGTCAAAATATTTGCTTGCAAGGAAATAATAAATCGATGGTAATTTTCCTTCTCAAAAGGCGAAAAGTGGTACGATAAGCTGTTTAATGTGAAATGTTTACCTTTATTTTATCATTTTAAAGCTATTTACCAATTTCCAAAACATATAATTGGTTTGGTCAAAATCGTAGCTAATGCCTCTTTAAATAGAATATCAATACTATTTTTTTTACATCAGTTGTAAAAAAAATAGTGGCATCTAATCCTACAACGATGTCTCCCATATATACCATTGATAACTTCTAATGACAAATGTGATAGCTTAGTGGTCTTTGAGATAAATAGAATTGTATATACTATTTCCCTTACTAAGATTAGATATATATACATTTTTAAATGTCCATGTTTACGTTCGGGAAAACCATTAAGCTTTATATCGTGTAAATTCCGTGTCTTTGCCTAACTATTCACAGTTTTTGTTGCTCGTCTCATGTTGTGGTGTTAGATGTAAGTTATTTGTAGATTAGGTGTGTTTTGCTTTCATAAGTTGGTTAACCTACCGATACTGTTCATTGATTTAACAAAATAAAACACTAAAAGTTCGTGTTTATAGTCAACATCGGAAACCATAAAATAACATAAGATCGATAAACATGAACATCCAAACCAGGTATTATACACACCTACATGGAATGCTTCTTTACTGTATTCTATAGAATAATAAATAGTTGTTTATTTGACTTCAATGCCATTATAATAAGGAGTGTTATCAATGTTTATTTTCTCTTTCAGCATGTTGTCAAGTAGGTCATCACTCCGAAGCTTATTTGGGGTGGACAAAATTGGATAGATATAGCTACCTGAACAGATACATTTACAACCTCTTCAGGAGGGTATCCTAACTCCAAACCACATTAGTATTATGCAGAAGGAAACGTTACCCACTTGGCCACTTGGACCCTTTCATTTATGTCATCTTTAAAAAAAAGTACACAAACAAATAGGGGTAGTATATGAAACGACTATAATTATGATCTACCGTAGTACATTTTGTATGATCATATACAACGTAGAGAGTAGTTGTGATATATAGCATCCTATATAATATATTAAAATTGCTGAATTAGATTGCTGTCAAATTAAAAACTAAATGTGCGTGCGTGTGTGTGTCTATGTATTTTCCATCTACACACATTTGAACACATGTATTATGTCTATCCTTAGACTCGCCTTACGAGACAAGGTAACACGTCGACGATAGAAGTATATTTTTATATAGCGGATGTGGCTGGTTGGAAATACAAACAATATCAACTTGAATACTTTAAAACTTGTTTTGCTACTCCCTTTGTTAATATATGCAACACTATATCTTAGTTGTTGTCAGGTGTTATTCTAACGGTGTGTTTATTATTTGTTGTCAGTGTTATTCTAACGGTGTGTTTATTATTTGTTGTCAGTGTTATTCTAACGGTGTGTTTATTATTTGTTTTCAGGTGTTATTCTACAGGTGTGTTTTTTATTTACTGCCAGTTTTTTTCTAGCGCTTTGTATTTTATTTGCTGTCAGGTGTTATTCTACTGGAGTGTTTTAATTTGTTGTCAGGTGTTATTCTACTGGAGTGTTTTAATTTGTTGTCAGGTGTTATTCTACTGGAGTGTTTTAATTTGTTGTCAGGTGTTATTCTACTGGAGTGTTTTAATTTGTTGTCAGGTGTTATTCTACTGGAGTGTTTTAATTTGTTGTCAGGTGTTATTCTACTGGAGTGTTTTAATTTGTTGTCAGGTGTTATTCTACTGGAGTGTTTTAATTTGTTGTCAGGTGTTATTCTACTGGAGTGTTTTAATTTGTTGTCAGGTGTTATTCTACTGGAGTGTTTTAATTTGTTGTCAGGTGTTATTCTACTGGAGTGTTTTAATTTGTTGTCAGGTGTTATTCTACTGGAGTGTTTTAATTTGTTGTCAGGTGTTATTCTACTGGAGTGTTTTAATTTGTTGTCAGGTGTTATTCTACTGGAGTGTTTTAATTTGTTGTCAGGTGTTATTCTACTGGAGTGTTTTAATTTGTTGTCAGGTGTTATTCTACTGGAGTGTTTTAATTTGTTGTCAGGTGTTATTCTACTGGAGTGTTTTAATTTGTTGTCAGGTATTATTCTACTGGAGTGTTTTAATTTGTTGTCAGGTGTTATTCTACTGGAGTGTTTTAATTTGTTGTCAGGTGTTATTCTACTGGAGTGTTTTAATTTGTTGTCAGGTGTTATTCTACTGGAGTGTTTTAATTTGTTGTCAGGTGTTATTCTACTGGAGCGTTTTAATTTGTTGTCAGGTGTTATTCTACTGGAGTGTTTTTATTTGTTGTCAGGTGTTATTCTACTGGAGTGTTTTAATTTGTTGTCAGGTGTTATTCTACTGGAGTGTTTTAATTTGTTGTCAGGTGTTATTCTACTGGAGTGTTTTTATTTGTTGTCAGGTGTTATTCTACTGGAGTGTTTTAATTTGTTGTCAGGTGTTATTCTACTGGAGTGTTTTAATTTGTTGTCAGGTGTTATTCTACTGGAGTGTTTTAATTTGTTGTCAGGTGTTATTCTACTGGAGTGTTTTAATTTGTTGTCAGGTGTTATTCTACTGGAGTGTTTTAATTTGTTGTCAGGTGTTATTCTAACGGTGTTTTTTTTGTCAGGTATTATCCTACAGGTGTATTTTTAATTTGCTGTAAGGTGTTTTTCTAACGTGATGCATATGATTAGTTGTCAGGTGTTATTCTACTGATGTGTTTTTTTAAACTGTTGTCAGGTGTTATTCTACAGGTGTGTTTTTTACTTACTGCCAGGTGTTTTTCTGGCGGTTTGTATTCTATTTGCTGTCAGGTGTTGTTCTAACGGTGTTTTTTTTTGTCAGGTGTTATCCTACAGGTGTGTTTTTTATTTGCTGTCAAGTGTTTTTCTAACGCGATGCATTTTATTAGTTGTCAGGTGTTATTCTACCGGTGTGTATTCAATTTGTTGTCAGCTGTTATCCTACAGGTGTGTTTATTGTTTGCTGGCAGGTGTTATTCTACAGGTGTGTTGTTTACTTACTGCCAGGTGTTTTTCTAGCGCTTTGTATTTTATTTGTTGTCAGGTGTTGTTCTAACGGTGTTTTTGTTGTCAGGTGTTATCCTACAGGTGTGTTTTTTATTTGCTGTCAGGTGTTTTTCTAACGTGATGCATTTGATTAGTTGGCAGGTGTTATTCTACCGATGTGTTTTTATCTGTTGTCAGGTGTTATCCTTCAGGTGTGTTTTTTTTTATTTGCTGTCAGATGTCTTTTTAACGTGATGCATTTTATTTGTTGTCATGTGTTGTTCTACAGGTGTGGTTTTTATTTGCTGTCAGGTGTTATCCTACCGGTGTGTTTTTGACAGAATTGCATTTTCATGAATCAATTATAGTTTGACTTACGTTTGTCAAATAAAAACTGCATTTGATTTAACGCAAAAATATCACTAATTTACGAGCTAACATGTTTTCTACGAGAAGGACATAAATTGCACATCTAACACAGAAATATCACAAATGTTACCAGAATTACATCCAAATGTACCAATTATATTATTTTATGCATGATTAATTGGCCAAAAACACTTGCAAGAAGAAGAGAAAATCCTTTCTCTCATTATTACGGCGCTTTAACCCCACTGAACCAGAGGTGGACAAATCTGTAATCCTCCAGAGGATTAAAATGTCCTTTCCAAAGAATTTTGAAATAAAGTTCGTGTTATATAACGGGAGAAACAAATTCTCCTCCAGTTGCCCATGTGGGTTACGATATTTCTCCACTCTCGAGAGTTAAATTCAAAATTTTAACCACTCGCCTAATGGCTTGTGGTTATTTTTTTTAATTTAACTCTCTTGAGTGGAGAAATATCGTAACCCACGGGCAACTGAAGGAGAATAATAGGTTCTTACATACGTTATTGGGAAAGACCGGGTGATCTTTCACGAGTGATAGAAATTTTATGTTTTTTCGCGAGTGGAGCGCAGCAAAACGAGCGAAAAGAAACAAAAATTTCTATCACGAGTGGAAGATCACCCGGGCTTTCCCAACAACGCATGTAAGTACCTATTTCTTCCGTAAACCAACAACTTTCACTATCGCGAACGCCTAGAGACCCCCGCCATTGATCAGTAACTAATTTGCATAAATTATCAGATCAATATCATAAAATTGAGCGCTATGAAATACAAATCACATAAAATTGACTTTTGTGACACCGATTGGTAAACTAAGGAGCTTTCTACTGATATTTGAGCTTTTCTCACTAATATTTTGTTGAAAGTACAGTATTTTCCTTCATGAAAAACCCCATACATGAAATATGACGTGACACATATTTTGACGTCATTGAAGAATGACGTCAAAGGTACGGAAAAGGACATCTAGAAATACGAAAAAATTCAAATAAAAGACACAAATATATTTAATACGGTTGGAGTCTGTATTTGAAAAAAAAACAATGGTTAATTCCGTAATATATCTGTTATTCAGCTATCAGACAGGGTATATAATGTGACATTCCCGGCTTAGGGTATATATTTAAACGATTTTTTTTCTTGTTAGAGGCGTTCTGATTGGATGTCACAACGAGTAAAGACGAGTGCACATGGACTCGTCCTACCTCGGTCGTCTTCACCCGAAAACGGCCATTTACGGAAGAATCTATATTTAATTACATAATAATTCGGTGGAAAAGCAATCGGACTTTTACGTACATTGTACGAACACGCAGTGACCCAATTGTACTTTGAAATCCTATAATGGAAGATATTTAATGGATTGTTACATACAATTGTATTTTTATAAAGAAATCAAATATATCAAAACATTCAGGATATGCTAATGTATTAGGTAATGCCATTAATTCTTATTATTGATAAGTCTGGAACATATTCTAAAAGTATGGTTGTAACCTTAATCAAGTCTAAGTACATGAAGGTCAATTAATACATGTCCATTCATTAATATAGATATATTGAATTGAAGCATAGGAACATAAAGTCACTAATCTTATGCCGTCTGCCTTACATATAAATATATCCTATCGATAAACATTTATTAGGAGTCCTTGTATACACGCTTATAAAAGGTGCTAACATTCATAAAAAATATCTTTATTATTCCTATTATTAATAGTCTATTATTATGGTGAATAAACAGACACTCACCAGGGATATCCTCCACATATAAGACAATAATATTCCTTTGATGAGGCCAATACATCGATCCGATGAAAGCAAATATCGACAGAGCACTAGATTCCTCTTTTTGTGTTGTCATCATCTGTTAACGTCAACAACGTTGTTATCAAAAGTGGCTTTTGGTTTAGTCGAATTTCCAAACATATTTTCAATTATTGTTGACACTTAAACAAAATCAACATTTTCAGTCGAATGTCTCAGATTAACTTATATTCGTGGATGGTTTGTACTGGTTAATTGGTGAAATGTTCCAAGTCTATAATCCCCAGATATCATCAACATATTGAAAATATACTAATGGTTGCTTACTAGATTTTAAATAATTCCTTTCCCAAGGAACATGGACATGCGGATGCAAAATTCATACTCAAATACGATCCGAATAAAAAATCCTCTTGTTAAGTGAACAGTTGTTCTTTTCTAAAATAGTGTCCATCATTTTTAAAACATCTTCTGTTGGAATTTGTTTTTGATATTTTATTCAATGGCCTTTTTTTAATACATATTCTGGTACTTCTTTCCTAGGTACACTATGGTACAGAGATTTTGCATCCATATTTATATGACATTTAACGAAAAAAAAGTTTCTGTAACAAATCAGAATGGACCAATAGTAAATAGATAAAGGTCTGGGGCCGGTAACTAGAAAGTTATCTTAAGTTGCACTTAAAACACATCTTAATATCATCGGAAGGGAAAGCTAAGATCTGATCGAGTGTAACTTTTTATGTGGATTAGCAATAGGTTGAAATGCAAGGCTTGGCGAGCATTTCTAGACAATGTATCTATACTATGCTTATCCTGCTGATTGTAGCAACAGCTATCTATTTTAGGAATACGTTTCTTCTTTGAAACAAACTATATTTCAGCTTTCAATAGTTGTCATGGGAAAATGTGTCTATAGTATACATCCTTTTTTCAATTCAGTTAGATGTTCTATCAATAATCCAAGAATGATGGCTTGAATCTCTCATGGGAACTTTATTTAAAACAAAATAGAATTCCGAGAGAAAGTTAACTGACATATTGTAATGTGTTGCGTAATAGGAATCACTAAATATGTGCATAAAACAAAGTCGTTTACCACCGATTTTTAAAAATAGAAATTATTGCATAACAGAATACAACAATTTTGTGCGCATATTTCCTATTACAGTTATGGTTAACAATATGCATAGCCAACAGCAGCATTAACTACACTCCGTTCAACTACAAAACTAAAGATAAAACTACGACAGATGATGTAAATATCTACCTTCCATTGCGAAAATTACAATGTGTTGAAACATGTTGTTGCGATCCTATCTTCTTGATACTATATTAACGTATATATAACACATGGTAATCTTAGGGCCCGGGTGGCTCAATGAGTTAGGTAGCTGGATTACCTAACAACTCATACAAGTCTATCACCAATACAGCGTGGGTTCGCACCCGGCTATGTATATTACAAAAAGGGTGCACTCAATTCGCAGCCGCAAGTGATAAAGCTTACCAGTTGCTTGCCCATGGTAGGTGGTTCTCTCCGGGTACTCCGGCTTCTTCCACCACTAAAACTGGTTGCCATGATATAGCTGAAATATTGCTGAAAGAGGCATTAAACACCAAAAATCAATCAATCAAATCATGGTAAACTTTCTATTTACTCTTAACAATTATAATACTGTGTTACAACACATTAATATATAATTCATATTTAAGAAATGTCGGTCCGTTTCTGCCATTATTTCACATTTTCGAACTGTAAAAAACAATTTTCCCATTATTATTATTATTATTATTATTGACGATTATTTATTTGTATCATGATGTAGAAAAGCAGCAGAATCATATCTCCAAAAACATAAAACAAACAACATGTTACCACAATTTGCAAAAGGCCACTTTTGTCACACAGATATTCCAAAACGGTCAACCAAGTCATGGTGGCGACCGTAAAACTTTCGAAGTGATGACTTCAACTTAACTAAAAACCCTTGGTTCAGTAGCTTCCTGATAGGACCCACAAGCTCTAGAATATCGTTTCAACTGAGAGATATATACTCCATATGCAGGTGCTGCTGGAATGTTGCTACATATGAATGGAAAGTTCACGATGGGAAAATTGAAATCATCTCTTTTGTAAAGTCGTGAAGCTTCGTTCTTAACCGCCCCTCACTGTCAATGTCGAGGTGTAGGTCAAGGTATGAAACAGACCTATCTGTATCTGTGGTATCCTTTATTTCAAGCTCAATGGGATAGATGCGATTAACGAAATCACCAAACCTAGAATTATTTAGTGAAAGGACATCATCTATATAGCGGAACGTGAAATCAAAGGATCGGGATAGCTTCTTTTCGTTTTTCTTGAGAAACCCCTATATGAAGTCTTCCTCATACGAATAAAGGAACAAGTCGGCGAGAAGATGAGCACAGTTTGTACCCATAGGTATGCCGACTGTCTGTTGAAAAACACGTCCACCAAAGAAAACAAATATGGTGTCAATCAAAAACTCGAGCATGTTGATGATATCAGTTTCAGAGAACTTTTTGGCAGAATCAGTGTTTTTTTCTTTTTACAAAATAAGATCTGTCCCTTCCTCTAGCACAATGTATTTGTATTTACGTTGGCCATTCTTTTTTATGAAACACAACTGGACCAACTCCCTTAATTTTTCCTTCAGCTTAGAGTGAGGAATAGTTGTGTAGAGGATAGAGAAGTCAAATGTTTTAATCCTATTGCAGGAGGAGAGTGACCTAGATTGTATGTACTCTAACAGATCTTTAGAGTTCTTCAGAATCCACATCTGATTCACACCACCTCTCGAGTAGCTAGTGTCACAGTAGCTCTGAAGCCCGGTTTTGACCGCCGATAGAATACATGTTAATAGTTTGGAAAGGGGTTTCGTGGAGCATTTGGCAGACCCAGCAATATAGCGCTGTTTGATAGGACACTTGTGTAATTTAGGAATCCAGTAGAGTGATGGTAGATCCAGTTCTTCATCCTTGGTTGAAATTCCAAAAGAAGATAAAACGGACCTATGATTCTCCAGGATTTCCTCTTTTGTAAGTGTCGTCGGGGTATATGTAGGGTTGCCAAGTGAATTGTCAATACCTAATTCCTTTATCAAGTAGTCTATGTAATATGATTTACACACAAACACGATATTGTTAGGGGCCTTGTCGGCAGAGACAATAACATATTTGTCATGAAGGAGAGACAGGCGTTTAGCAACATTTGGGTCTTTAAAGATTGATGTAGAGCGAGTGCTCATAGACCCACTGAGTTGTTTTTTTATTCTAATCTGTCTAAGCGACCTCACACTCCTCACCCATTCGGAAAGAGTATCTAAGTCCTCCTTTTCACGTTTTGCCCATTATCTGGCATAATCATCGACGGAATACATAAGTATTTTAAAGTTATGTTTCCAGTTTATGGATTTAGGCTCACGATATTTAGGCCCTTTGGCGAACACCTCTCGTAAAGAGGTGTTGTTGATAATATTAAGGTCACCAGCTATAACGTGGCCAGTCGGATCATATATGAATGGGGGACTTGCACAGGTGCAATCAGGAGGCTTAGATTTGAAATCGTCAATATTGAGATCATGCAACACGTGTTTGTAATTAACAATATTTGACGCTCTTGGTATGGTATAAGCATACGAAATTATGGTGGAATTTTAGGTTTGACGGATTTGTGATGAAGGATATTGCCTAAGTTTATGCCATCAAGACCTTTGTTGGCAAACGACAGTTTCAGAAAGGAATATTTGTCTATTTCAACTTTCTTAATACCAACAGGTTTGAAAGGTCTGTGAACGGCAATATCCAAGACGATTGCTGTAAGTTTGTATTAGTTTGAATTCAGATTTGTAACATTGCTTACCAAACATGAGTTGTACAAGGCATGTAGTTTTGAAAGTGGTAGTGAAAATAGTTTCGAGCAAATGTGATGCATACCCAACGGTTTCTGCATAAATGATAGAAGATTATTCAGTGAAGCATCATGAAATATAGGGGATGTATATTGACGATGAGCGAGGAGCGGAGTTGAAAATATCCATCACATTCACCGATCTACAGGTAGGGCTAGATAGGATGCCTATACTATCAATTTTGTCGTTACAAACGTAGGGTGTTGCAGTCCCTAATTCTCGCATACAGTAGTCTTCCTTTTGTCTACGGAGAGGTGTCTAACCCATCTATGGTTAAATAGTCAGGATCCACTGTACAACCCAAATATGGTTACATCAGGATCTACCGTTGCTCAAACAGGACCTAATGTCAAACCAAGCTATCGTAAAATATCCAGGATCTACTGACAAACCAAGCTATGGTACAATATGCATGGTCTACTGACAAACCAAGCTATGGTACAATATGCATGGTCTACTGACAAACCAAGCTATGGTACAATATGCATGGTCTACTGACAAACCAAGCTATGGTACAATATGCATGGTCTACTGACAAACCAAGCTATGGTACAATATGCATGGTCTACTGACAAACCAAGCTATGGTACAATATGCATGGTCTACTGACAAACCAAGCTATGGTACAATATGCATGGTCTACTGTCAAATCAAGCTAAGGTAAACTATCAAGGGTCAACTGTCTAACTCAGTTATGGTTAAACCGTCTATGGGCAATGGGTAAATATCCAAAACTACTGTCTAACCCAGCTGTAGTCAAATATACTTGCCTGAAGGAAGTAAACCTTAAATTTACAATTAGTAATACAAATTACTAATACTATTCATTCATAAGAATTATAATAGTATTTCCTTATATTTGAAACAAGATGATTTGATCCTGTACACCCCAAATAGATTAAAATGATAAAATCGTCAGAAATATATGTTTATAAAGGGGGAAATGGTATTCACCAATTCACATCTTTTAATAAAATCGAATTTGTCAAATAACTGAATTTCTATGAAACCCTATTTGCACTGCATATAGTTCAATAGACTACATAGAAGTGCTCTGCAAACTAAGCTGACACTTTTATAAAATATCACCATTAATAATATTCAAAATTGTATAAAAAAAACCAAAACCAAAAAAAAAAAAAACCAAACGGAAAAGATAAAAACAATATAATATACTGTATAATACATAAACATTCTGATCTAATAATAAAAAAAAATGTCTTGAGGTCTACAGAAATGTCAATCTTAGAGTACATGTTATATTACTTGCTAGTCCGTTCATTTATTGGCTTGCTTAATTAAAATGTAAATTATTGGGTCCAAAATAGACGTGCGCACAACATACCAACATTTTCCAGACATGGTTGAAGTCAATTGTAATTTGAAATCATTGTTAAATCGACGCAACAATGCTTCAAAATAGTCTAACACAAGATAGCATTTCTAAATAATTCCAGCCTTTAACATCATTTCAAGGAGTTGAACATTCTTTGACGCATTGATTTAGCAAATAATACTATTACAAGTATTCGGTAGACATTTGAATTTCACAAAAACATTCAGTTATATAGCGTCTAGCTAAAAATATAAATAAAAACTATTTCAAAACAATTGCACACACTATCATACTGTTGAAGAACAACACCTATTTTACGTTATAGACGATGACCAGTCATGTGTCAAAAGTCGTTATCTGATTAATGTGATACAACCCCAGAGAAATGGACGAGAAATCATGGACAAGATCATTCAATAAATGTTCCATAGTATAAAAGATATAATTGCATACAAGTTTCTATGTGGACTTACATAAAATTGGATTTTAAATAGCAGCCTGTCTACGTGGACATGATGCTATTTTATTTTGAGCCAATTTATTGCTCATTTGCATACAAAAAGAAATCTCTAGAGATATTTCATCCGACCAAACAATGTCAGGTCGCAATGTCCATTCTGGGAACTGTAATCTCTACGGATTTACAACATCAGTATATATTAATGTGTTTTCTTTAATGTTGAATTCCGTAACTCGTCTCAGCCTATGATAAATATCACGCCTGCTGTCTACTGTAGCATTAACAGATTTGTTTCTATCTTGTTACAACGACTTTAAATCAAAATATTCCACGCTAAGATGTATATGTCTGCAAATGTAAGTCTCCAAGAACTCGTTGGTTAATAAGATTCCAAATACCATGTAGATAAAACAAGACTGGCATAGCAGGATAAGCCAAAAACTTATTAGTTTGCATTCGTGTTTTTTTTCTTTTGGTAACAAGAATTATGTGTTTATATCAAAATTCATTGTAAATTTCTTATTGATTTTTTACGGAATGTCTTATTTACGTCAGTCGCAAAGGGTTTCAATCATATTGAGGTGACTAGCATCCGGGGAGAAGGAAAAAGCAATATACGAAATAAATAAAAATCGAAATCGAAAAGCTACAAAAATTACATAGAAAAAGTACTTAACTGTCTACTATTCCAGGGCCTCTTACTTTAAGTGAGTTCTTTGAATATGTTTGCATATTTTAAGGGAATTCTGATTAATCACGTCCACATACATGTAATCGACAAGGTGTCATAAAGCTTTGAAGTTTTAATGGATCGTTTTGGTGATTGCATTCAATATTTAGATTAAGAATAAAATTAGTATCAATATGTATCCAAGCAGTTTATAACATAAAGTAGTCAAAATGTTAATGACATGATTCCAATAATGTATTCATTACTTTTATTAACACTGACAAACTTATGGAATCAGAGGATGGTTTACGATATTATCAATCGATTATATAACCCCCACATTTAAGTTAGAACGAGGGTGACACAGTATTGGCGTACAAAATATATCAATTGGTGATATGATACTGATAGTATTCTTGTGATTGTAAACTTGTGATAACCATCATTAGTTTCAAGGGTTAGGATTTCACAACGAAACAGATATGACATGCTTATTCTTAATTTTCTGGGGTTCAAGTTATTCAATCTAAATTTTTCTTGTGTAAAGCTTACTGGGTATATTGTAGAACATATTTGTGTTTTGTCCTTTTTATTTTGGCCATTGTGCTGTCTGTCCTTCGACTTCGATTTCTGGTTAGCTGTTTGGAATATTCCAACTTTACATGTGGAACACTTCATCTCGAGAGTTTACTTTTGTCCAAGACTTTGTTCTTTTGTTTTTCCTTTGTGTTTCTATTGTTGGAAACAGGATATTCTATTTCGTCTCAAATTTAAGGGTATTCTTATACGTTTAAAAACTAGGGAATAAACTTATAATCTATTATTGTCACGATAATTATGGTAATGCATTCAAATTAAAGAACCTGTAAACATGTGATGTGGTGTCTAACTTTCTATACAAAACAAAAACTTTCTTTGCAATGCGGAAGACATTTATTACCTAAATAAAACAATATGAACAACGATAATATAAATCACATCAAGTCGGTGAAAATGAAGACAAATAGTATAGACTGTTGACTTGTCCTGATGGAATAACCAGCAATACAACGTTTGAGGTGTTCTGATTTTTCATTATTATCGTCTATTTGTCACATAACTGTATACAAAAGGGACGAGAAATATCACTGGACGTATACAAAATCGAATTAAAAATACAGCGTGTCCTCAAGAAACGTCCGTTATCAATTAGCTTGGTGTTGGTTTTGGTCTATTGAATTAAACACATTCTGTGACTATAGCCAATGTGTCATGATTACAGAGAAACATAATAATTACCTATAAAACAGACACAACAGATTGACCACAAGATGACAAACAGATGGATACACTGCTTTTTATTCCAGGAATAATTTATCTTCCTTACGACAATATCATTAAGAAAATAAAAAAGGATAGACAAGAAAGCACTTCTTGACAGGTTTTGTACGTTCGTGACAGTATGTAATCAATCATATTTACATTATTAGTTTCTCTGTAATAAGCATATACACACATGATAACTACATTCATATTATTTCGTGCTTAATTTTATAATCGGAGTCTTTTGTGTAGTGTTCAATTGGTGAGAAACATTTTCCCTTAACCAATAAACAAAAGATATTTTATGATCTTTATTAAAATGTCTATTTCCACCCACATCGCTTAGTATTATGTAATGGAGAATCTACAAGTTGGAGTGTATTCTCTTAAATAATACATATCCATCTGCAGAAGTGTTTTCATTTTATATTTTTACACTTTTAATGTTTAGAAAGCCAAATAAGACAATAATTAACAAAAATAAAACCATAAATTTTATCGGCATACATCCTTTCGATTCTCGGTTATATTTAGATAGTTCAAGGTCTTTCAAGTGTACTATATGTTCACCTATGGTCTCTCTGATTTGTAATTACTTGCGGTCGGTTCGTTAGTTGTATTTTGATGATTGATTTTGATTTTTGGTGTTTAACGCCACTTTCAGCAATATTTCAGCTATATCATGGCGACCAGTTTTAGTGGTTGAAGAAGCCGGAGTACCCGGAGAGAACCACCGACCATGGGCAAGAAACTGGTAAACTTTATCACTTGCAGCTGCGAGTCGAGTGCACCCTTTTTGTAATTTACAAAGCCGGGCGCAAACCCACGCCGTGTTGGTGATAGGCTTGTATGAGTTGTTACCTAACTGATTGAGCCATGCGGACCCTTAGTTGTTTTTTGTATTGCGAGAATACATTTTAAAAGTTCACGTACTCGTCAGTTCTGAACATAGATTATGCCAGATTTGGAATACTTCAGTACATATTGATCAGGTACTCATTTAAACAAGTTGTCGGTATTTTTTTAAATAAAGTTTACTGTCAAGAGTCATATATATTAATTGTATGACCACCGTAACCGCGTGGTTAGAGGCAAGTTTTTAAGCAGACTTTAAAATGCACAGCATGGGTTCGATACCCACAAGTCCCATAATATTCACAAAAAAATGTTAAGCACAAAATAGTAAAAGTTTAAAGTTCATATACGCAAGAACAACAAAATAAACTGTTAGATTCTTAAAAAATAATCCGCTGTCCGAACAATAGTGTGACGTCAGAGAAATGTATTATAATTACATTATGGCGGTTTTCTTCGATATGCCTCGATGTGGGAAATATACTGTACGTTTATTTATATAAAGGGCTCCTGAGCAACTTATAAAAACCAGGATTATTATTTGTTGTTGTTTATTTAATATTTCACCCGACACAAAGAGAGAGTGAGAGAGAGAAACAAGTTTCATTTTAATGACAAGATGACGATATCTGCTTTGTCATATACGACGGGTTGAAGTTGAAAACATTCGGTTTCTCTTTAATACCATTTGTTTTGAATAGGGCTCATGTTTCATTTGTTACTTCAATTGCGTATATTGGTGTCCAACACGATTTCCATGAAAGATGATGGCAGTGTCCTTTTACAGTAACAAGAGGGGTGCAAATAATGGAACAGAAAATACTAACCCTTCCGGTTTCTAGTGGTGTTCGCGTTGTTCATTTTGCTTAAGGTAGAGAAGGACACTATGGGCCAAAAAAAACTAGTCAATGAATTTTTTTGAATTTCATATATATTGTTCTTTGGGATGTACCTAACAAAATATCAAAATTTGAGAATAGGTTTCCAGGTTTATTTTAAAAATATTCCCCGAAAGAGTTACCCCCCTCTGAAGTCCAAAAAAATTTCATTTTTGTCACTTCTTTGTGTCATTAAGGTACCCCCCAAAAATAGCATATAATTTATTTTTAATTATCTGAGTATAATATGATAATTGAATATTTTGGAATATCTAAGACATAAATTTTTATAATTTTTTTATTTTTTTTTTCAAAATGGCTCCCTTTTTTGGCAATATAGCCTGTAACTGGCTTTGGTGAAATCCACAAAAAAATGATTTTAAAGTGGAATAGAAAAAAATTGTGTCAATGAATTTTTTTTAAAAAAGATATATCACATTACTTATATCCATGCTACATATCATTGAAAAATAAAGATATGTTTCCAGGCAAAAAAAAAAGTTAGGGGTTTAGAAAGACACCCTGACATATACCCTTTTTGTCAATTTCATGAAAAATGTCCACATTTTTCAATTTTTTTAATAAGACATTGAATAAATGAAAATAAAACATGCAAAAATATAATATGGTGCATTTTGTTTCATTTTCAGAAGTGTAAGGAAAGTCTGGGGTCATAATATTAAAAACTTCAATATTTAACAAAAACATGCAAAACTCATCATATTCTAATATCATTTGAGACATGATTACCTCCCTTGATGAAATGCTTCATATAGCATTTTACACATATAATGTATTATTGCAAAAAATTACTGTATTAAATTTGTATTTCAGTTTAATTTGAGAACTTGCACAAATCATATGTAGAAAATTCAAAAAACAAAATACCTCGTAAGAAATACTGCAAACATAATTAATAATTATTACCACATTTTATTAAACATTCTTAAAAGTCATGTGACTAGTGTCAGTCTCAACCTTGATGCATGTCTTGACGTTTGTAGGTTCCGTGTTGTGATGTCCGCTATGATTTCCGGGTAAAAATGATGTTCAGATCGTCTTTATTCCCATTTATTTTGTATGGGGTTCATGATTTATTTGTTTTTTGTATTAATTTACATATATAGGTGTCCATCACGATTTGCATGAAAGATGATGTCCGTGTCTGTTCAAAGTAACACGACGGGTGCCACTAGTGGAGCATGAACTGCTATTCTTCCATAGATGGCCGTTTTCAGTGTGAGATTACCCATTGAAGATCGGTGCACGTGACCTCATCTCCAACGCCACGAGACCTCATCTCCCATCGCTTGTTGACCAATCAGATCGCGCCGTTATTTTTAAAAACAAATCATAAAAAAAAAAAAAATCTTGTAAAATTACGATTTGGAAACTATTTAATTAAAAGCTCTTTTTATCGTAAAGCAACATAATATACTCAATGACCTACATTTCTCAGTCACATACTATGACGTAGTGCACAATAATACCTGATATGAGGTATCGATCAATGAAGACCATACATAGGTGTGTGTATATGAAAACAAATGTTGTTTACGGAAAGAAATAGGTACTTTTATGTGTTGATATGGAACATCGCCGGATCTTCCACTCGTGATAGAAATTGTTTATGTCTTTCCATTCGTTCCGCTGCGCTCCACTCGTGAAAAGACATAAAATTTCTATCACTCGTGGAGGATCCACCGGTCTTCCATATCAACGTATGAAAGAATCTATTAATCCTTCTGGACTCCCCGATTTTTTTGGTAAGGTTCGTGTTGCGCAATCTTTATTTTTTTATGTACAGATTTATAGATCATTGTTTGTCTTTTTGTCCCTTTTCTTTTCGCCATTATATTGTATGACCTTCTTCTTTTCGCCATTATATTGTATGACCTTCTTCTTTTCGCCATTATATTGTATGACCTTCTTCTTTTCGCCATTATATTGTATGACCTTCTTCTTTTCGCCATTATATTGTATGACCTTCTTCTTTTCGCCATTATATTGTATGACCTTCTTCTTTTCGCCATTATATTGTATGACCTTCTTCCAATAACCTCTTTGGTACTTTCAACTTCTCTTACTCCCTAATTCTGAGCGCTCATTGGAGAAGCATATAATGCCGATTTTTCATCATCTGGGTTTGAACAGAGGATCGAATTCTCTACCTTCCGTATTAGAGACAAGTCCACTCACTATTTTGTAATCTAGTAGGTCTGGTGTAGAGAAATTAAGCGCACTACACATAGGTACTGTAATATGAAATATAACACGGTCGGCGAACTATGTTTAGTATATTTTTACGATTTAACAATGACATGGGGACTTACAATAAAAATACATATATTGTAATAGTTTCTAGCATCTATTATATGACTTTAATATGTATTACGGTTATAAAATGTTGAGTGTTAAGTAAGAATTTGCGTGCACAACTATAGCTTATCAGTATTCTGTCGCTGGCACACGCAGTTATATTTCTGATACAACAGATTCTTCTACCACAAGAAAGTCTTGTAAAAGCACATTATTTAAATCACATCAATTTTCTCAGGACTGATTGGCAATTACACACAGATTGCAAGTCGGATTTGATAAAAAAAAATAAAAATAGGAATCTGATCTATTCAATTTCTCATACACATTTCGAAGAAAATATACTTGGTCTATTATTACGGAATTTAATATATTTCTACTTATTGTAGCATAGGCATGTACATGACCAATGTAACATAGATATTATTAGCTCCTTTAATGTGGGCCTCTCCATTTCCGGGTAAATGAGGGTGGAAGTCATGAGCGGAACGGAAGAAGATTATCTGTTCAAAGCACCAACTCTCATTCAGTTTTTCTTTTGTTTGAGTTCTCTCGACTGATCTCTTGTCGTTTGATGTTTCATTGGTACTTTGTTTGTATAAATTGTGAATTAATTGTGCTGTTACCTCTAGGCATTTGACCTCTCTGAATTATATATAAACACACTATTTTTGCTTTCTAAATGATTAAGATCTGCAACCATTGGTTCTCAAGAACCAGAATTGCTATCTGAATTAAACAGGTTACGGTCTAAAATAATCTGAAATCCCTCATCAAACGATGAAGGAGATCGTGGATTTCAGATCAGTATCAAAATTCCAAGTTTATTGTGTGTCTACTCTAGTATCATATGTGCATGGCATACATTTTCCTAAGACAATCTGTTTGCATATATTTCCCATATGTATCTATGTTCAGTTTTTTGGTGGCGGTCATATTTGATTTTTGATCGACATACAAAATTGAAATTGAAATTCTTTAAATAATCTTAAAATAATTTCACTTCTTGTAATTAAATCTTCATATCCAACAGAAGTATCCATTTAAGCTGCACTTTGTTGATTTCACCGATTACATTGAGACCAGACATCCTAGATTATTAATTCTTATAAGAAAATAAGTCTATTAGCAATAAAAGGGTTTCATCAATTGGAGACACTCTAAAGATTGACTGAACAGTGAAAATATTGCGTCTCAAGTGACTACTTATATGAAGTCGAAAAGAGTGCCTAGTATTGAAGGACTCACTTCACTAAACTTCAGTATAATTATCTTTATCAAAATGCCGAGGCATGATAGTCATTTATATGTCAGTAATGACAGCCAATCAAAGTTGGTAACAAAAGACAAAATTTAATTTATGGTTTTATTTTAAGATTACTGTGGGCTATTTTCTCATAAATTATTATATAATAAAGGTTTAAGTGCTAACATTGGGAATCAATCCATGTTCGTAACACAGAAGATGAGTTGTGACTCACGACAGAACAACTGAGTAATTAATTTAAACATATTGTATTGTGATAAAAGAACAATTGGATCAGACACAATTATCACAGAGTATCTGTCAACATATTTGGTCAAATTGTTCACAGACAATGTAAGCCCTTTTCTCTTAGAACAACATTTTTCGTATCCTAAACGTATTTAACTTACTGTTTCCAAGCCATTATATGAGTAAGTGTACCATCAACTCCATCATGGTTGGTTTGAAACACCTGTTTTAAATTTCTTGAAAAGTTTTGATAAATCATGTGAAGTAATGCATGCAATATGGGGGTCTGGCATTAATGTAAATATGCTAGACAAAGTACATTTGAAATTTGGTAAACTGATTTTGATCATCAATGCGTCTAATCCAAATTATATGATATAATGTGAATTAGGCATATACCTCATTGAGATCAACATTGAACATATAATTATTTTTTTTTAGCAAGGATTATTAGCAGAACACAATCGAAAATATCCTGCATACGCAACAAAATAGATATTTTGTAAGAGCAAAAATTAAAAGACACTGATTTTTTTTCTCAAATATATGACAAACACAAACTTTCTAAAGCATCGAGTCACTATAAATAGTATAAAACAAAGATTGTTGGACCAGTTTTTTACAAGATTGGGATTCGACAGTTCATAATTACCGAAATTCCTTTATTTTCTACGATTCTTCGATTGGACTTTGGAATTGTTCCGACAGTGTGGTATTTTGTTTTTCATTTTATGGCAAAATTTTCAAAATATTTATGTTTGAAGATTACATTAATATTCTAGATGAACATAATTCGCTTCATTTATGTAGATTTAGGACCCACTGATAAATTAATAACCGATCGAAAAAGGGGAAACGGGCTTGGGAAAAACCGCTATCACGAACTTTGTCAGAAGAATCTAATTGGAAAATAATTTCATTACATATTCGAATGTACCCATCCAAGCGAAAAACTTAGATCACTTCTTCCGAACACAGAATAATACATTCAAATATTATTAAATTCAAAACTTAATAACTAACAAACGAAAACCAATCCTACAAAGACCATGTCAATTTATTATCTACATGCTGTATATTAATAAGGTAGTTTGTCCTCCCAACTAATTCAATCAGTCAATCTTCCGTATCTGTATATATATATATATATGATAGACTCGGATCAGCGTCCGGACTCAAATCGGCATGCACTGGCGTCTAACTCAAATCACGGTCCAATTTAGGGGTATTCTCAAATCGGCGTCCTTTCCAAAGTCTCAAATCTATAGCCGATTTGTTAGTATAAGGTTAGAGTTAGGGCATACGTCGATGACGTCATTGGACGTCTATTTGAGAAAGTGAGAAACGGTCATAGTCTATGACATAGATTTGAGAATAGGACGCCGAATTTAGAATCTTAAAAAGAACAAAGATTTGAGAATTGGACACCGATTTGAGAATTTGAAAAAATTGACATAGCTCTGAGGTACAGATGTCTGTGGCGTAGAAATCGGACATGGATTTAAGGATTGGATGTCGATAAGAGGCTGGACGTCGACATGAGTCTTACATATATACTAAATATATGTTAGAGAATACCGAAGGGACAATACAAAATTCCCCATTTCCAAGGAAAAGACCTTCTTGTAATTCTTATAACATTTTTTTTTCGCTAAGTTACACAGAAAAAAAAACACTCGAGACATATCATAATCGTCATAACTCAAAAATAGTAAGTCTTAGAGACTTGGGGTCTTCACCATTGTTCATCATTTCATACGACCTAGTAACCGGTCTCAAGGTCAAAGATTACCTTGATCCTTGGCTTTGTTATTACTCAAACTCGGAAACCATAATAGATACGGAAAAAGTCAAATCATGAAAATACTCAGTATGTCATGTTGTATCTTTGGTATGATTTGACCGAAATGATTCGAACACCCTGAAACTTGAATAACTCAAATTATCGATTCGGATCATGACATTGATGACTACGCTTTTTAAACCGTTAAATACAGAAACCTAATGTTTTCAGCATTAAACATCAAATTACATGACTTTAAAAATGACCTCAACACCAAAGGTCATGGAACCGGAAGTTGCCTTTTTAAAGCCAAAAAGTATCTAGCAACAATATATTTTTGGAGTAAAGAGACGAAGTACTATCAAAATGAACTATTATCCGACAGGAAGTGACATTTTAAACCTCAAGGTCAAAGGTCAGGGAACCAAAAGTTGCTTTTCAAGCAAAAAGTACCTATCAACCATATATATTTAGAACAAGGCCAATAAAGTGGTTCGTTTTCAAAAAGGAAGTAACATTTTCTCCAACCAGAAGTGAAAAAAGTCCTAGCAACCACAGTACTATTAAATAATGCTTGTTCCCGACCGGATGTGACATATTTAACCTCAAGTCAATAGTCAGGAAACAGGAAATTGCTTTTTTGAATTTTAAAAGTACTTAGCAACCAACTATATTTATAATCAAATCAATGAAGACTATCTTGTTTTTTATTTCCAAACTGGAAGTGAAAAAGTCCCTATCAACCATATATATTTGGAATCAGGAGACAAAGTACTATCAAATTATACGTTTTCCCGACCGGAAGTGGTATTTTTAAAAACCAGGAGTGACAAAGCTACTTAGCAACCAGTAATTTCCGAATCAGGAGAACATATGCTATCACAATGTACACTTTTCAGACCAGAAGTGACATTTTTTATGATCCTGGAAATGAGAAAAGTCCCTAGCAACCATACATTTTTTGGAATCAGGAGATCAACTAATAGCAACTTCAAGGTCAGGTCTTGGAAAAAACCTTAAACCATCATTAGGTACGCTCAAAGTAAAAATACTGGCGAGACAAATTAATTAAAAATACTGGCGAGCCAAATTAATTAAAAATACTGGCGAGCCAAATTAATTAAAAAGTCTTAAGGAGCAAGAAATCGGCAATGACCATCTATAGCTATTGAGGGAGCCTAGGATACCTTAGCTTTAATAATGATCACATTATTTAGACACTGTCAATTTCAATAACAAATATATCTAATATACCATGCCTGTGGTCGGATGGGACCGTCGGGGAATAATACTCAATGAGCAGGGGTATCAACCCAGTGAAAGTAATAATTGATAGATATCTAATTTAGTGATCACGACATACATTAGGAATAATCCTTATCATATGCATTTAAAGTTAAAAAAAAATGCAGAGAAAGTCCTTGGAAACAGGCAACACAAAGGGTTTAAAACAGGATAGTCAAAATCAGCTAAGGTCCTAAGTTTGATCAAAATTTTGTTAAAATCTTACTTCTTGTGCCTATTTATCGGTGCAAAACTGCAATTGTGTGATACGTTAATCTATATGGCTAAAAATAGACAAAAGTTTGAATTAGAAATGGTGGAGTACTTACATGTACTCTTAAACAAATATTTATTACGAATTCAAATTATTATAATTAAAATTTCTAATGAAATCAGTGAATGCATGACCACTTTTTCCAGATTCCTCAGAATGTGTTTCTCAATATAATTCTAGATTGATATTTTATTATCTAGTATATTATCGTTTTGTATCAGTTATCTTGTAACCTTAAATTGGGAAGTGGCATATCGTGAATTAAACGTTGACAGACGAATTATTTTTACTCAGGCACTTGACTTTTCTTATGTCACTCAGAATCTCAAAGAATACATCAGCACTGACAGTTTGAATGAAATAATTGTTTCCTGTACCACAGTCAGAATGACAAAATAAATGGCATCGAATCTGTATGTTTTGGTCCACTGGTATAACAAAGATATAGTTGATAGTTGTTTTTTTTTTACTTTACAATTATTTTCCCGATTTTAGGTGACAAGATAAAAGTCCTGTCATCAGAACGATGGCTGATCTAATCAATACTACATCATGCAATTGGTTTGTAACAACGCTTTACCACATATAATTCTAGGTATGAGATAGATGAACATGTACAATAGGTTAGGTGTAGGTTATTGTGTTTTACACCACTTTCAACAATATTTCGGTTATATCGTGGCGGTCAGTTTTCTTGGTGGAGGAAATTTAGTACCCGGAGTACTGTATAATCTGAGATAGAGAAATATCTCCATTGTAAACTCAATTTTCTAAGATAATGTACGTCAAACAATAAACTGAAACCTATGTTATTACCATCATAAGAAGGCAATTTAGTTACTATTCAATTAGAAAAATAACGACACCTTACACTAAATTGTTAAACATCTCCTTTCGGTAAATAAGATAAATAAAATATGTGTATCTAGTCTACACGAAGTGGTTGTTTTCAGGGATTCTGTCACGCGATTGTCACAAAAATGCAAAATACATGGTATTTCGAAAGAAAAACCCTCAGTTTCAGATCGGAATCGGAAATTTAAGTTTAATATGACGCGATATTCACAAAAAATGCAACATACCAGGTTTCTCGCGCGAAAACTGAATTAATGTTGATAACGGTGTGAAATTACATTAAAAGAAATAAAGATGTGATATCAATAGTATTAATAATAATTACATGTATGGACAAACAATTGGGTTCAATTTTCGGACAAAATTTTTAAAGTTTTGAGAAATTAGCTACTATGTCATATATGCAGAAGTGCATTTTAAGGGTTTTCCAAAAATATATATTTATATAATTTTGGATGATAAAACAAAATCAATTTTTGACAAGAAATTCTGAACGAACTAAAAAAATCAATTAAAACAAAAGTACTTTAATTTTTGTTGTGCATTATAATTATATTATAAATGATTATTATTTTGATATATAAAACTTAATAAACAAATCTAGTTTAGAACATTTTAATCCCTCATACTCATATGGGGCATTGTTCCTTGATTAAACAATTTAGTTTGGGGGGCTTATGAGAAGTAATTCAAACAAATTTCAACTTAGTATTATCTTCTCCTTATATATACAATATACAAAATGATATGCATTATTATTACATAATTTCGCTAGAAATTAAACATTAAACATGAAGAAATGAAACAAAAAATGTAGCAATAAAGCAGAGTGCGTCAACGGAATACCATTAAATGTAACCAATCAAACAGACCCGAGTATAACAATGTGACATAGACAGTAGCACGTGTTTGTGTGTTGTTATTGGATTAATACATTAATTCGCCCATGTAAGCTATCACTTAGTTCACTTTATATATTATAATATGGTAATAAAGATGAGCTATCCACTCTCACATACTGTTGACACAAACAAAAGAATAAAAAAAGAACAGAAATAATCTTTCGAGGTCAGTCATGAACGGTAAACAATATAAACATCAGTAGCCCTTTTCACAAAAATTCTTACGATAAAAAATTGTCGTAAGTGTAAAACTAAGATTAAAAAGAGTTTCACAAAAATACTTACGATAATCTTAAGTGTAAAAATAGTCCTATCTTTACGTGTAAAACTACCCTGTCCTAAGTGTAAAATTTTGATTGTAAGAGAAATTTTGGTCCTATCTTTTATCGTAAGTGAAACAAATAGAAAAAAAGATGGACGATGTATTGGCGCTTCGACTTGAAAATAAGAGAGCAATTCATCGTTAGTGCATTTTCTCTGACCGTATGACAAACCTATTTACACTTATTGATAAATGTTTATTGAAATGAATATGGTTTAATACAAACAGACGCTACAAATGGCATTGTTGTTTACTCCTTTTTCTGGCGTGACTAATAACAGAGTTTGTCTATAACGATGCATTCCGTACATTTACCTTTTCAATGCAGCAGTGTATCGTTTACATGACCAAAACAATCAGGATAATTCTCATTAATTTTAGATTTCAAATTGGGAACGATCGACAATCGAAAAGACTACTTGCAAACTTGGGGAGAATTCTTTTTTTTTCATTTTTTTTTTTTTTGGATAAAAACAGGAATACGGGATTTTCTTCTAGACATCTACTTCGCTTACAAAAGTTGTGTATGAACAGCCGCTTTAGGACTGGAATTTTCTGGATCCAATGATATCGTTTTGATTTTGCCTTTATATTAGTAATATAATTTATTAATTTCTGGCAACTTCGATGATCATCGAATACTCTAGCAATACATAAACTTGTGTACATTCTTCTGTTATATTAACATTAACATATAACAGGGATATTTATTCTTCTTCATGATTGATAGATGATAAACACATCATCATCTTAATTTGGGTTATCTCAGAAAAATCAGGATAAATTTTCATCAGTAAAAGAACAAGCGTTTAATTTTATGTGGGATGGGATTAATTGGAAAAAATATTTTGCTGACAAATAACCGATAAAATGAATTATATGAATAGGGTTTTTTTTACACTTCAGATGCACTCCCTTAAAAAATACTTCTACCAAAAGTAACCACGCGTGGATGATGACGCACAACTCCAAGTAATGATAATTATTATAGATCATTTTAATTTACATGCATTAGAAATGTTCCTCTATACGAAAATCGTACCCATTCATATTTTGTGCAGTTATTGGTGACCGATTCATATACATTTGTTTGTATTAGATAAAAATTCAATATAAACATACAAACACATCATAGCATAAAAACTGCTTATAAATTAGTGCCGGGGATATTTTATAGAATAATTTTATTAAAAAAAATGCTTTGTTGTGCTATGGAAATGGAACTAGGTTGCTAAGGAAGATGGTTTATGGTGTTTAACGCCCCTTTAACAATATATCGGTCAGTTTTATTCGTGGAGAAAACTGGAGTACTCGGAGAAAACCATTGACCTGTCGCAAATCACTGACAAACTTTATCACATAATGTTGTATCGAGTACACCTAAGGAAGAATTTTTTATCGTAAGTGTAATTTTAGTCGTAAGATTAAAATTTGTCGTAAGATAATCTTTGTGAAAAGGACTTAGGAATTGTCGTAAGATAATCTTAAGTGAAAAAGTTAGGACTATAGTTACGAATTTTTGTGAAAAGGGCTACTGACACCTTATCATACAGTAGTTAATTTATGGTGAAACGACCTGTGTCTTGAATGAATTTTTGAACTAGTAAGAAAATGTGTGTATGTGTTTCATCGTTTTGCATTTCATTGCCGAATAAGAAAGTATTTTTGTCTATTGATAAAACATTATTAATTTCTCGAAATCCTATAAGAATTGCATTTCTTGGTACAGTATAATTTTTATAATGTAATAAAATATATTTTGCAGTTTCATCCGATTTACCACATGAACATAATGCATTCGGAATCAAATTAGCATGATATAGATCATTATTATACCTCAGTTATAATTTTCTATATAAAAATCAACTCGATAGTTTTACTATTTTTCCAGGCTTATGTCGAGAAGTATACTTCACCGGTCAATAGTTTCCAACTATTTGACCGACAATAGTTTCCAACTATTTGACACTTGCAGGCGTCAAAAGTACGTGATTTAAAACTTTTATGTCTGAGTCAATTGCGCGATTTAAAAGATCGGATAATCAAAGTCGGAATTTAAATTGAAAAATAATATCGGTGAAGGAATGAAAATGTTCCGGAAATTCCTGACTTTTTGTCTGATGACTTTGTTTTGGCAAATGTATTGAATGATATATCAAATTTTGAAACAGGTCAAATTTCAGTTCAAAATAATTCACAGACTGTGGCTGTTACAAATACTCCAACTTTAAATACATTTAGAATTCCAGGAATTCAATCTACTTCTGGATTAACAATTAGCAGTATTAATAATTGCACAGTGAACTTTAACTTACATCAATAATTTATCATTTTAAGATTTATCTTCTTGATGTTCAAAAATGTTTATTCTATTTGTGGTTAATATTATTGTCATAACCAGTACTTCGTCTTTTTTACTGCCACATCAATTATTTGACCTTCAGCCATCATTTTGCATCTGACGTCTCTTTCGGTATAATAAAACACGTATTAACTAGATATTCGGGGAATAGTAAGTTTATTGACCCCGAGATACCAACTATCGACCGAGGCAATAGTTGGTATCTCGGGGTCAATAAACTTACTATTCCCCTCATACAGTCAATAAGTATAAACTATTTAATGCACTGCATCTATTTCTTAATCTACTTTGCAATATCTGTCACCTGACGAATAGTAACATGGTATTTTATTATTTCTAAAATATTTAAATTGGAGCCTTTTTTTTTAATGTCAAAAATGTTGGAACTTCTCGAATATTTAAATCGAGGGTATTCCATGTCCTTATAGTCGACGGAAAGAATGAGATTTGGTATGATGATAGTTTGTTTGCTGGTTGACTTATATTGTGACGATTGGGTAGATTATAGTTATTTGATTCGGTAACTGTTGCAGGTATCAACTCTGATAAATAATCCGGAGCTTCATTATTTAAGATTCTATAAAAATAAGTTAAGTTTTTTAACTTCCCCTCCTACAATTAACTTTTCCCATCCAGTTTCACAATAAATAGAATCCAAGTTAGCATAGTAGAATCCAAGCTACCATAAATTCAATATCTTGTTTAATAAATGACATGTACATGTACATAATAAAATATGTACAGATTCTACCATCAGTTCAAACTGTTGACAGAATTTCATACATATAAATTGAAGCTTATACAGCCTACTCCTTGACATCGTGGTCTAACTACATAATTGTGTGATTGTGTTTACATGAATATATACAGCAAGTAATGTGGTACGACTCAAGAATGACGTCACATTCACTTTCGATTCTCTACCTGATTAATTGTCGACAATTTCCGGTAATCATCGGAAAATGCACATTTGTGTGTTTATGATAAGCCTTCGAACAGGTAATGGGAAATGCACATATGTGTGTTTATGATAAGCCTTCGTACAGGTAATGGGAAATGCACATATGTGTGTTTATGATAAGCCTTCGTACAGGTAATGGGAAATGCACATGTGTGTGTTTATGATAAGCCTTCGTACAGGTAATGGGAAATGCACATATGTGTGTTTATGATAAGCCTTCGTACAGGTAATGGGAAATGCACATATGTGTGTTTATGATAAGCCTTCGTACAGGTAATGGGAAATGCACATATGTATGTTTATGATAAGCCTTCGTACAGGTAATGGGAAATGCACATATGTATGTTTATGATAAGCCTTCGTACAGGTAATGGGAAATGCACATATATGTGTTTATGATAAGCCTTCGTACAGGTAATGGGACATGCACATATGTGTGTTTATGATAAGCCTTCGTACAGGTAATGGGAAATGCACATATGTATGCTTATGATAAGCCTTCGTACAGGTAATGGGAAATGCACATATGTATGCTTATGATAAGCCTTCATACAGGTAATGGGAAATGCACATATGTATGCTTATGATAAGCCTTCGTACAGGTAATGGGAAATGCACATATGTGTGTTTATGATAAGCCTTCGTACAGGTAATGGGAAATGCACATATGTGTGTTTATGATAAGCTTTCGTACAGGTAATGGGAAATGCACATATGTATGTTTATGATAAGCATTCGTACAGGTAATGGAAAATGCACATATGTGTGCTTATGATAAGCCTTCGTACAGGTAATGGGAAATGCACATATGTGTGTTTATGATAAGCCTTCGTACAGGTAATGGGAAATGCACATATGTGTGTTTATGATAAGCCTTCGAACAGGTAATGGGAAATGCACATATGTGTGTTTATAATAAGCCTTCGTACAGGTAATGGGAAATGCACATATGTGTGTTTATGATAAGCTTTCGTACAGGTAATGGGAAATGCACATATGTATGCCTATGATAAGCCTTCGTACAGGTAATGGGAAATGCACATATGTGTGTTTATGATAAGCCTTCGTACAGGTAATGGGAAATGCACATGTGTGTGTTTATGATAAGCCTTCGTACAGGTAATGGGACATGCACATATGTGTGTTTATGATAAGCCTTCGTACAGGTAATGGGAAATGCACATATGTGTGTTTATGATAAGCTTTCGTACAGGTAATGGGAAATGCACATATGTATGCTTATGATAAGCCTTCGTACAATAGCATTACATGTGGTGTAATAATGACAATATAAAGATAATGTTATCATTCTAGGAATCACAGCACTCAATTATTTTACAATTTCCACGCATTTTCAACTCCGGTTATTTGACGAATGAAAATGAATTAGACCTTTAAAATGGGTGTATGAAGTTCATATTCTATACCAATTAAACCATCTGAAAATAGAAATCCAAAACAACATAATAAGCCTTATTAAGGATGTAGAATAGTAACACGACAAACCTTGTCACCGTCAACAGATTTCCTCAATAATAAATATACATATAGACAAACCTTGTCACCGTCAACAGATTCCTTCAATAATAAATATACATATAGACAAACCTTGTCACCGTCAACAGATTCCTTCAATAATAAATATACATATAGACAAACCTTGTCACCGTCAACAGATTTCGACAATAATAAATATACATATAGGCCAAACTTGTCACCGTCAACAGATTTCCGCAATAATAAATATACATATAGACAAACCTTGTCACCGTCAACAGATTCCCTCAATAATAAATATACATGTCTGACAAACCTTGTCACCGTCAACAGATTTTCTCAATAATAAATATACATATAGGCCAAACTTGTCACCGTCAACAGATTCCTTCAATAATAAATATACATATAGACAAACCTTGTCACCGTCAACAGATTCCTTCAATAATAAATATACATATAGACAAACCTTGTCACCGTCAACAGATTCCTTCAATAATAAATATACATATAGACAAACCTTGTCACCGTCAACAGATTCCTTCAATAATAAATATACATATAGACAAACCTTGTCACCGTCAACAGATTTCCTCAATAATAAATATACATATAGGCCAAACTTGTCACCGTCAACAGATTTCCGCAATAATAAATATACATATAGACAAACCTTGTCACCGTCAACAGATTCCCTCAATAATAAATATACATATAGACAAACCTTGTCACCGTCAACAGATTCCCTCAATAATAAATATACATGTCTGACAAACCTTGTCACCGTCAACAGATTTTCTCAATAATAAATATACATATAGACAAACCTTGTCAGCGTCAACAGATTCCCTCAATAATAAATATACATGTCTAACAATCCTTCTAAATTAGGGGGGTGGGGGGGGGGGGGGGGGGCAATTGCTATGATTTATCCATAAAAACGGCTTATCCGAGTTGTAGTCACAAATTCATAGTGAGAAATGGAATAACCTGTTATATTCGTAGTAAGAAATGGAATAGCTTGTTCCATTCGTAGAGAGAAATGGAATAACCTGTTACATTCATCGTGGGGAATGGAATAACCTGTTACATTCATAATGAGGAATGGAATAACCTGTTAAATTCAGTGAGGAATGGAATAACCTGTTACATTCATAGTGAGGAATGGAATAACCTGTTATATTCATAGTGAGGTATGGAATAACCCCTTACATTCATAGTGAGGAATGGAATAACCTGTTACATTCATAGTGAGGAACGGAATAACCTCTTACATTCATAGTAATGAAAGGAATAACATGTTACATTCCGTGAGGAATGGAATAACCTGTTACATTCATAGTGAGGAACGGAATAACCTCTTACATTCATAGTAAGGAATGGAATAACATGTTACATTTATATTGAGAAATTGAATATCCTGTTACATTCAGTGAGGAATGGAATAACCTGCTACATTCAGTGAGGAATGGAATAACCTGTTACATTCATAGTGAGGAATGGAATAAGCTGTTACATTCATAGTGAGGAATGGAATAACCTGCTACATTCAGTGAGGAATGGAATAACCTGTTACATTCATAGTGAGGAATGGAATAACCTGTTACATTCATTGTGAGAAATGGAATAACCTCTTACATTCAGTGAGCAATGGAATAACCTCTTATATTCATAGTGAGGAATGGACTAACCTGTTACATTCATAGTGAGGAATGGAATAACCTCTTACATTCATAGTGAAGAATGGAATAACATGTTACATTCATAGTGAGGAATGGAATGACCTGTTACATTCATAGTGAGGAATGGAATAACCTGTTACATTCATAGTGAGGAATGGAATAACATCTTACATTCATAGTGAGGAATGGAATAACCTCTTACAATCATAGTGAGGAATGGAATAACATGCTACATTCATAGTGAGGAATGGAGTAACATGTTACATTCATAGTGAGGAATGGAATAACCTTTTACATTCATAGTGAGGAATAGAATAACCTTAGTGAGGAATAAAATAACCTGTCACATTCATAGTGCGGAATGGAATAACCTGCTACATTCATAGTGAGGAATGGAATAACCTGCTACATTCATAGTGAGGAATGGAATAACCTGTTATATTCATAGTGAGGAATGGAATAATATGTTACATTCGCATTTAATATAAAAACGTCTAATATTATCTGGACAAAAGTAGTGTCGACAATTATCTTTCATTGACAGTAATAAATAAGTTACTATACAACTACACCGGATTTAAACAAAAACAAAGATTGGATACTTAATTGGATCCTAGATTCCAAACATTGTTCTTTGTTTCAGTAAGGAGATAACAAATTACCCAGAATGAGTTGTGTGATATCTGTTATTTAAAGTTCCTATTTTGTTATTATCTACATGTTTTTTTCGAGATTGTACTTCACATACTAGTGAATAATGAATTTTCTACGTTATCAAATGTTTGAGACGACATGGTTTTATAGTATTTATCTAGTAGCTGCTAACAACCGTTTACACAACAACACCATTACAATAAATGAAGTTTATTTACAACGGAAAATATTATTTCATGTGTCAATGTCTTATCGGCTAGAAACTGAAACAATGAAAACGTAAAAATATGGAAGTTTAAATGTTCTGCAAATAATGTATTAAATCCCATTGAACACATCTTTTCAATCATTTTTTTATATATAATCCAAGAGTATATTATATTGAGAGGAACTTTTCAGAATTCCCCACCTACAAGGTACGATTGTTATCAAAAAGATTTTGACTACTAGTATTACAGAATTACTTATATGTATAATATAAACGTTAGGAAAAAAACTGAAAGGTCAAGAACGGGTAATCCAGAGACACTGTCAATACCGGGAACAGGCCACAGGACCCAGACACAACACAGATGATCAACACGGATCTCACCAATAAACGGGAAAGAATCCATGCAAAGGATAATCAATTCCTGTTTCCTATGAAGACACCCGCTGTGTTACTCATATAGGCAAGACCGTTAAAAGTCTTATCTGCAATCACATGGGCTGACTGTAAGATATGTGTACGATGTATAAGTCTTATCTGCAATCACATGGGCTGACTGTAAGATATGTGTACGATGTAAAAGTCTTATCTGCAATCACATGGGCTCACTGTAAGATATGTGTACGATGTAAAAGTCTTATCTGCAATCACATGGGCTCACTGTAAGATATGTGTACGATGTAAAAGTCTTATCTGCAATCACATGGGCTCACTGTAAGATATGTGTACGATGTATAAGTCTTATCTACAATCACATGGGCTCACTGTAAGATATGTGTACGATGTATAAGTCTTATCTACAATCACATGGGCTCACTGTAAGATATGTGTACGATGTATAAGTCTTATCTGCAATCACATGGGCTCACTGTAAGATATGTGTACGATGTAAAAGTCTTATCTACAATCACATGGGCTCACTGTAAGATATGTGTACGATGTATAAGTCTTATCTACAATGACATGGGCTCACTGTAAGATATGTGTACGATGTATACAAAGTGTATTCAACTTTCCTTTTCATAATGTCTCTTGCATTTTCATATGTTTGAGCTATTTGTCATATTCGTATACTAATAATATATAGAATGCGCTATGTGCTATGAGATATTGTAACACTCACCAAACACTGCATAAATTCAGAGGAAATTGCTTAACATTTTGATTAATTTCCAAGGAAATATTCGTTAGAGAATTGAAGGTTCTTAAAAAGAAATTGCTAAAATTCATCATAAAGCAACATGAGAGATTCTTATATCTGGAAGACTGTGTCAGTCAAGTTGTTGTTTACTAGGTGCCAAGATCAGCTGTTTCGTGGAAGGTTGATAAAATGCCGGTATTTTGAGCAATTTCAGTTACTGTAAAGTTAAATTATCATGTTTTCAGAGACTGTCTGGACTTCCTGATACATATATGTATTTCAATAATTTTAATACGTCACTGTTAAGAGAAGAGTAAATCCACATAGTGATTGTCTGTAAATAATGTGCATGTTTATATTATGGGAATTAAAGGGAATTTCCTTTCTGTTTATTGGTTGTCGATTTTTCAATTTTGTCGAAGCGATCGAAGCGCTTTCAATTTAAAAATAGGTACTAGACGCGGCAAGTTCGAAGGGGGCTTCGACTGGTAGTTACACTGCAGAAGGTCAAACCATAGAAGAAATTGAGAGATGCCACACTATAGGACAAAGGAGGGGGTGCGAAACTAAAGTTTTCTTTAAAAGTTGTTGGTACAGCTACGTTGTGTAGTTGTTCTGGATAATTCAAGGTGTATGTTGTATTGGATGCATGTTGCTTTTTGGAGCGGGTAGCAGGTTGGGAAAGGTGCGGGTTACCACATCCTTGGAAATTCTGCAGTCTCTTATTTCTTTGTAACACATATTGCTTTAATACATTGGTTGCAAGTCCACTTTGGCAAACAGTTAACGTAGATTTTAAATTCGTTCGTTGGTAGTCGCCATTGTATTTTAATACAACCTAGCTTGGAGCGAGTTGGGTGAGTGTGGTTACATATTACTTTCGATAAATTTGTAGCCTAGTTCTTTGTTACATAAGGAAAGTAATTTAAATTTATTTAGCTTATTGCTGGCGAATATTTCATTTAAGCGGCATTGAAGTCGTTTTATTGCAGGGGTTTCAAAGTTTTTCATAATGGGAGGTACTTCTTAAATTTTAGGAGGTACCTAAAAAATTAGGCCGAGGGCCGTAAGGGGTCCAGGGGGCGGAAGTTCCTGAAATCTAGCATTTTGTTGACCAAAAAATGTACTTCAGAGATTGCAAAACATTAAGTGTTTTTGAAAGAAAAATCCCATTAACTTTTAGAGTTCAGATTTCACCAAGAGTGAAGACCATGCATAATGCCTGGATTCCTCCCCAATTTCTTTATTGAATATTTCAGTTTACTGACTTCACCCATATCTTAAAAAAAACCAAAAGGACCATAAAGAGCTACGGTTCCGCAGCTAGGCTTGACCAAGCCATTGTTATCAAAGCTTAAACTTCTCAAAATTCTTTTGTTGGCTTTGTCCTTTTCTTTTTCACAATACCTTGGCTTGTGTGTTTTTTTTACTTTATTACCAGTAATTAAAATCATCAAAGACCATTGGCACGGATCAAGACATATAAGTGTCATAATTAATGAAACATATAGCGATAAATTTAATTTGCAATCATCAATCTTTAATAAAATTTATAATTTTAATAGATCAATACAAATATAATTAAACAAAAACAATATATATTGTTACTTTCACGACTTATGTGCAAAAAAAATGTTCGAACAAAAACGATTCGCGGGAAGACATTTATTAACATTTCAATCACAAAAGTTAAATTATTTTGGAAAAAAAGTGGGGCCGGCGTTTTGACATTACAATGTAATTCGTATTTGAGCCATTTCCGGTCCTTTTTCAAGATTTCTAGTAATTTTCTATCCCTTATCTCCTCGTACCCCCTTTTAAAAATGTTCTTCAGCACACTTTCATTTCTGTTAACAACCGCGGTAGGGCCCCGTCAAAATATGTAAATAAATTAGCCATGGGTTTTTATTCTTTTTATACCGGAAGTTAAACAATATGGACGGAGTTAAGCAAGAAGACAGTACGCCCCAGACTGATTCTACCCTGGGTTTTAAATGGATAAAAAAAATCGCACAAAATATTGTGTAGTCATATATTCATAATACATAATGATCATACTTATATTACTGAAGATTACACTAAATTGTGTTTGAACATAATTTGTAATCGGTCATTTTTTATTTTGAAATGATGTCAGCTTTGTTCCGGTCCGAGTTTTACACAAGGATGAAAAGATATTGGGGCGAAAACATATCTATTTACCGCATGCGCAAACTGCTATTTACGATTCTAAGGTAAAGTTATTTTTAAAACAGGGAATATCCCATCAACTTGGTCGTGACGCAGTTGTTCGATTTGAATGCGAGAATTCAGCAATTGACGTGATCATTAATTTTTTATGAAAAATATTCCACAAGCCTATCGACCATCATGCTTGTGGTTTTGACCACCGCTAATTTTGGGGGGTTCAGTAATTTCTGCCGGTACTATACACGATCTCAGACGGGTAAAAGTACCGGGTACCGGCCCACTTTGAAACCCCTGTTTATTGTTACTTGTAGACTTTGTGCCAGGTACGGGTGTCAAGTGCTGCTTGGTTGCAGAAAACACATTCAACAATATTGATATATTTTGTAATCATATTGTTGTAAAATGTTGTAGTTGTTGTAGTAAATAGAAGATTAAATAGTTGTGAGTGTAATAAATGTCCTTTTAAGGGCACATTTGGGTAATTAATTAACCATACTTGGGTAATTAATTGTTTGTTGTGTGTCAATCCAGGAGGACCAAAGAAACAGACGATCGTGCATCATTGTTATTATTTTTTAATAAAATATCTGGACTTTTAATAACCTTTGTAATTTTAAATACTTTCATTGAAACTTCGACATCCAACGAATCCTTACTTTTGTGCGTAGATCCACTTTACACGGGGTCCACAGCATTACAATATAACATATTATATGTCTGCGTTTCTTTAATTGAACAGAATGTGTGGGAGGAATTGTCCCTCAATATTTGGGAATACTATTTCTTTAACTGGCTACGGGCTACCAGCCAAGTAACATTCCAGTTGGCTGTCAAATTGCACAAAGGCTCCAGAGAAGAATACATTGTATGTTAAATTAAATATTCTCCTGTAGGGTCTATGTTAAAACTTGACATGTCCTGGTTTTCATCTAAGATTGCCAATCAACAGATATAATGGACACTTTGGAAAGGTCCATACAATGATTATTCCAAAAGAGTTTTGATTAAATCAAGTTTGAAGTTTCTAAGAACATTCTTCATTCATCTTTCGATAGAGTCATATGTTACACGATATCCAATTATGGGGGCCATTTTAAATTATATATCGGTTTCCAAGCTCTTATTTCGTAGAGGATCATCAAAGAAATATTTCAACAATACAATAGATCACTCCTTTATGATGTATTTTAGAAGGAGACTGAAAATGGTCAGAATTAATTGTTGGTTCTGGGTGTCGTGTTGAGTTTCAGGTCGGCAAGGTTTCAGCAAATATATGAATAGTCTGTAAATGACGATTCAATGAACATGTCCGCCAGGTTAGGATGCAATTGGGCTATTTCTGAGCTGAATGTTGTAAAGCTTATTACGCGCGAACGACAACGGTAAACACGACGAAGACGATGAAGAGAGTAACATTACCAATATATTAACTTTAAACAAAAGAAAGTAGATGAAAGGATAAGGAAAGAATGTTAGAACATATGAACTGTGAAATAAAACATTTTTTTAGTTCCGAGTTTAGATAACATTTGTACTGATAATTGAGAAAGTGGCTGAATCTTGAACACAAATTTGCATAAATACAACAATATAAGGTCTCTCATCCAAATCAGGAACGTCATATGTATACATTCATACTTGTACATTATTGTATTATAATAATTCTATAAAACTCTAAATACTGATGATAAAATTCTCAAAAAAATCTTAAATATGCTACAGGTATTTCAATTAAATCAAAGAATGACAAAATTAAAAATAGAAAATACAATTGTTTCTTTCTTGGTTTCAAAGAAAACAATAAAATGTAACAAACAATTAAAAAAACACATCGAATTGATAACATTAACTAATTGCTAAGGAATAGAATTGGATAAAACATGACTAATAATGTTTTCAAAAATGAATCACAATCCAACTTTATTAATTTTCATTGTAATAGAGTATTATGTTTTAGGTAAATCATATCAATTATGCATTAAAGTAATATTACACCAGTTTGGGGGGTGAAAACATTTTTCCCTTGAAAATTCCATTTGGAATACGGCGGTACCTTAACTAAGCTACTCATGCATGTTTCAAGTCGAAATATGTTCCCAGCAACTAGAAATCTGCAAATCCGTGTGCATGTTTGCCGTCCTCGCCATTGTTGTGGAGACTAATTAACTTTCGGTTGTTTTGTTCCGATGATTGCCGATCATTATACCTCGTGAAGAAAAGTTTTGGTCCGATGATTGCCGATCAAGAAAAGATAAACGGGTGTGTTCGATTTGTGTTTCAATTATCTCCCTTTTTGAGACCTGGCTGTCAAAAGTAGACATTTATTTGTATGTTGATATGTTTTATTGATATATTTTGTAATGATCAGGTTATTTGTAATATATTTATCGTATTTAAACATTGACAACCTTCTTCAAATAAAATTTGTTAAGAAATTTGCAGAATTAAAATAATAACCATACCATTGTCAAGGCGACGAATGTTTTATATGATGTTTAAAGGGGCATTATCTGCCAAAATCGTAAATTTTTGTTACCCATAAAAACTATCAGATATGATTGATGCCTTAATAAAACGTGTTTCTGTAACTTATACATGCTATAAAATGTACACGCATCGGGGGGAAAAGGTGCAATTGCTCGTGTTTTGAGATCATCAAGATATGAACGCCATCTTATGCCGAATCGTCATTAAATCAGTACAACAATGCACTTATTTCTTATTTTCTGTGAATCTGTTTTTAGTCGGCGTTAATTACGGACAAAGAACCATGCAAGTTTGCAGTTAATAAGCGACAAAATACAAATTATTCGTTTTTACGTGTCACTAGTAAGGTCAGTTGCATACGGAGAAAGCGCGGTCAAATTATTTGCTTGCAAGGAAATAATAAATCGATGGTAATTTTCGTTCTCAAAAGGCGAAAAGTAGTACGATAAGCTGTTTAATGTAAAATATTTACCTTTATTTCATCATTTTAAAGCTATTTACCAATTTCCAAAACATCTTAGCTAATGCCCCTTTAATATTTACATTTTCAACTTGTTCAAGGAACCATTGGCTATTAACAGTATGGCCTACTTAGTATAACTTTTGATCCTGCTTCTATAGGAGTAGTACCCAATCTATTTGTTTTTGGGATAGCTTAATTCGTTAATTTTCGGCTTTAAATTTAGATTAGTTTTAACCCCAGAATGCTTTAAAATATAAACTTTTGTTAGCTGCTCACCACATCATGTTTTTCTGGGTTGATTTTTTACATTTGAACCTCAGTGCTACCTAGGTTATTTTTAATATTGGTATTTTACAGCCGTTTTTGCATCTAATTTTTTGTGCAGTATTTATTTGAAGCCTTTACAATTGTTGATTTTTATGTTCTGTTATATCATGCCTTTTGTTGACTATAAGGTATTGAAAACTTATTAACCTTAATTCCTATTGCCATAAGCTCGAATCCCAGTGGAACAAACCTGGATACGTCTAAATCTCATTTTGTATCCATCGTCAACTAATTCAATCAGTTTCTGTAACAGGAGTGTGTTTGGATATGTCTCGTTTGGTGGTTGCCAATCAAAAGGCTCACAGACAGACAGACACAGGATCAAAAGTTATACTTTTTTATATTTCAAACATCAAAGTTATACTAAGTAGGCCATACGGTTAATAGCCAATGGTTCATTGAAAGAATTGAAAATGTAAACATTAAGCGCTGCATTAAATTAAAATAAATCTGTTCCCATTGTCTCCTATAGCTACACTAACAGCATTGGCCGTAAAATTTTCAACTACAAAGAAGCATTGCAAGATATTAACATAGAAGAGTACCTTAAGAACCCTCTGACTTGTGACTGCTCCCACTCTCCTTTTCAATACAACCCATCTGGACATGTAATCACTGGTGATCTGAATACCATTCAACATGAGTCTCCGAAAGGTGATTTCTCATGGTCTTAAATTAAGAGAACCTCAACACATCAATTGGAAACATAATTTCAAGATAATTATGGATGCTGTTGAAGGTTATGCCAGAAGGTGGATAAAGAGAGAAGTAGACCAAGATCCTGAGTTAGAGTCCTTGTCAGACTGGGTTAGAACGATTAGGTCTCTAGTACAAGGTCGGATTCACAAACTCAAAAATTGTGTTAATAGTCGGCCTAAGTCTGTATTTAAAGACCATGAAGCTGTTAAGTGTCTTTCTTCTCTTCATGACAAATATGTTATCGTTCCTGCGGACAAGTCTTCCAACAATATCGTGTTTGTATGTAAATCATATTACTTCGAATGCCTAATCAAGGAATTAGGCATAAATAGCAACACCGCTAGTAATACCACATAAAAACCAACTTCGTTTGACAAAGATGAAATCCTAGCTAACCACAGATCCTTCATGACCTCTTTAAACATTCCCTCTGGTAAAGAGTCTGAGGAATTACCCTATTTATATTGGATACCTAAACTCCATAAGACACCATACAAAGAAAGGTACATAGCGGGATCATCAAATTGTTCGACGAAAGAATTGTCTATTCACCTGACAAAGATTATGTCTGCAGTAAAAGAGGGACAATAGAAATATTGTGAAACTGTTTACTCACATCTGGAATTTGGAAAACTCTAAAGATCTTTTGGATAACCTTCAGTCAAGATCTTTCTCTCAGGTATCCTCCATCAAAACCTTTGATTTTTTAACTCTATATACCACCCTACCGCATGATAAATTAAAAACCCGCTTAAAAGAAACAATTCACAAAGCTTTCAGTCATAGAAACTATGGCTCAAAATGTGTTGTGTTAGGCTACAATTCCACATATTTTTCAAACAAAATTCAAAAAGGTAAAACATGCTACTTCGAGGAACAAGTGATCAGTATGCTGGAGTTCCTCATCGATAACATATTTGTCTCCTTTGGAGGGACACAGTTTCAGCAGGTCGTCGGCATACCAATGGGTACGAATAGTGCCCCTCTTCTAGCCGATTTATTGTTATACTCATATGAGTCGGAGCTTCTTCAAAAGCTTATAAAAGATAAGAAGATTCATGAGGCTAGATCCTTTAATTTCACATACAGGTATATTGATGACGTTTTATCTATCAATAATTCTAGATTTGCATAATTTCTTCCATTGATATATCCTCCAGAGCTGGAAGTTAAAGAGACCACAGATACAGCTTCGTCCGCATCATTTTTGGACTGATACCTCGAATTTGACGATAGTGGTCAACTCAGTACTAAAATTTATGATAAACGGGACGACTTCAATTTTAAAATCATAAATTTTCCAAATATGTGCAGCAATATACCAACTTCTACTGCATATGGTGTTTACATCTCGCAATTGATTCGCTATGCAAGGACCAGTAGCAATTATTCTGATTTCCTGAAACGTCATCTTTATCTGAGAAACAGGCTACTGGACCAGGGCTATAAAAAGATTCGCCTTATTCGATCTCTTAAAAAGTTTATATTCCGATACCAAGATCTTGTCGAAATATATTCCGTCTCTGCAGAGACGATAATAAACGATGGATTTTCATTTAGTGAAAATGTCTAAAGAAAAGGAAGTCAACAAAATTGTCAAAAATATTTTTTAATCAATGTGTGACGTGAAAGTGTTATTGACATTTACTTTCGTAGTTAAAATACTTCAGGTGACTCGAGGTTGTTGATGGAGATGGTTCACGATAGATGTTCCACCCTCCTCACTGAATTTGGTACTGCTTTGACAACTATTTTACCTATTTTGCTCCAATATTGTAAAAAATACTGTTATATTGACAGCTGGAACCTTTGAGCCGTAATGAAAGCAGGAGGTTTGGCGCTTTAAAATCTGATTCAACCCACCATTTCTTTAGAAATGCCTGTACCAAGTCAGGGTCATTACGGTTTTCAGGTTTCCGGTTGTTGACTGATTTTGTCTGTTTATATACTTATGAGTTTTGACTTTCCTTTTGGAAGATTGTTCGGAGTTCGGTAATTTTGTTTGCAGAAGTTTGTCAATGTTTAAATATGATAAATATATGATAAATAGCCTTATCATTACAAAATGTATCAATAAAACATATCAACATAAAAATAAATGTCTACTTTTGACAGCCAGGTTTCCAAAACACAAATCGAACACACCCGTTACTCAATTTCCCCGAAAGAGTTCAAATCTTGGGTCACGTGCATATCATTTGCATTACTGTTGTGGAGAACAGAATTATCTGTTGTCAAATATTTTGCGATTTGCTAATAAATTCTGCTTTTGAGCGGATTTTCAATGTTATGCAGTTGATTTTAGTTGAATTAAATGGCATATTGAGTAAAAATATTTAATCCAAAAATTTCATGATATTGTGGTGTAATATTACTTTAAAGAAACAATAGGAGACCAAAGCCCGACAGAACAACCCATATTATTTAACAATGAACGATCCTTATTGCAATGTGACCCAATAAACCAGTAAACATATATGCAGAAGTAGTAGCAAAATAAAAACAATTGACATTTCAAAATCTTATATGTTCCTTTTCTGGACATTTTCCTCGAAGTTGACAACAATGTCATATTTCTATCCGACTCTTAAGCAATTACTCCTATTTTCCAAATATATGTGCATAATATCAAAATCGATACTGAAAAATGTCAATGTCTGCAGACCCCAACAATTAATCCTCAATACTGTATACTTTCTTTATATTGTTAGCAGTTCCCAGTCTGAATATACATGACATGTGTGTTGCTTGACATTGCACAACCAACAACAAACCAACGATTCATGTTATGTGTTTCAGTGATATCTTTGTTTCAATTTGTAGCAAATACTTTCAGTATCTACTACTCTCTATAGTAAAATAAATTGATGTTCACAAATTATGTAAGCTACCCAGAAGGAGTACATTAAAAGGCACAAACATTAACAGAACATGATATTTTGGTCTTAATCATCCTTGACCTTAATATAATGTCATTTCTAATCAACATTTTCCTAAAATAGATCTTTTAAAATATTGATATTTATGTCTTCCTTTTAAATTTCAAAAGCATGCAACAATCATAATAAAAATCAGGAATAAATCTGACAAAACGTTCTTCGCTTGTACTTTACAAAGTAGATGTATACACTTAAGACAATTAAGTCACCTTCATAAGCCTTACAGACATAATTGGTAACTTCCCAACTGAATACAAATGCGTGTTTTGACAAGATTGTCATATATTTTGAAGATAATCTGATTTCTTAATCACACATTCTTTCTAGGTTTACTGATATAAACTGACATTTAGGTAACGCATGATTATATAACATGAAATAATTGTTTTCATTGGATAAATAACATTAAAAAGATATTAAGATACGGTTGTCAAGGTAAATATAAGTATACATGACAATTGAAAGGTGTCATAATAACGTTTCTACAGTGCAATACGATGAATACAGCGTATCAAGAGAGAGGTTTCATTATAACGTTTCTACAGTGTAATACGATGAATACAGTGTATCAAGAGAGAGGTTTCATTATAACGTTTCTACAGTGCATTACGATTAATACAGCGTATCAAGAGAGAGGTTTCATTATAACGTTTCTACAGTGCAATACGATGAATACAGCGTATCAAGAGAGAGGTTTCATTATAACGTTTCTACAGTGCAATACGATGAATACAGCGTATCAAGAGAGAGGTTTCATTATAACGTTTCTACAGTGTAATACGATGAATACAGCGTACAAAGAGAGAGGTTTCATTATAACGTTTCTACAGTGTAATACGATGAATACAGTGTATCAAGAGAGAGGTTTCATTATAACGTTTCTACAGTGTAATACGATGAATACAGCGTATCAAGAGAGAGGTTTCATTATAACATTTCTACAGTGCAATACGATGAATACAGCGTATCAAGAGAGAGGTTTCATTATAACGTTTCTACAGTGCAATACGATGAATACAGCGTATCAAGAGAGAGGTTTCATTATAACGTTTCTACAGTGCAATACGATGAACACAGCGTATCAAGAGAGAGGTTTCATTATAACGTTTCTACAGTGTAATACGATGAATACAGTGTATCAAGAGAGAGGTTTCATTATAACGTTTATACAGTGCAATACGATGAATACAGCGTATCAAGAGAGAGGTATCATAATAACGTTTCTACAGTGTAATACGATGAATACAGCGTATCAAGAGAGAGGTTTCATTATAACGTTTCTACAGTGCAATATGATGAATACAGCGTATCAAGAGAGAGGTTTCATTATAACATTTCTACAGTGCAATACGATGAATACAGCGTATCAAGAGAGAGGTTTCATTATAACATTTCTACAGTGCAATACGATGAATACAGCGTATCAAGAGAGAGGTTTCATTATAACGTTTCTACAGTGCAATACGATGAATACAGCGTATCAAGAGAGAGGTTTCATTATAACGTTTCTACAGTGCAATACGATGAATACAGCGCATCAAGAGAGAGGTTTCATTATAACGTTTCTACAGTGTAATACGATGAATACAGCGTATCAAGAGAGAGGTTTCATTATAACGTTTCTACAGTGTAATACGATGAATACAGTGTATCAAGAGAGAGGTTTCATTATAACGTTTCTACAGTGTAATACGATGAATACAGCGTATCAAGAGAGAGGTTTCATTATAACATTTCTACAGTGCAATACGATGAATACAGTGTATCAAGAGAGAGGTTTCATTATAACGTTTCTACAGTGCAATACGATGAATACAGCGTATCAAGAGAGAGGTTTCATTATAACGTTTCTACAGTGCAATACGATGAATACAGCGTATCAAGAGAGAGGTTTCATTATAACGTTTCTACAGTGCAATACGATGAATACAGCGTATCAAGAGAGAGGTTTCATTATAACGTTTCTACAGTGCAATACGATGAATACAGCGTATCAAGAGAGAGGTTTCATTATAACATTTCTACAGTGCAATACGATGAATACAGCGTATCAAGAGAGAGGTTTCATTATAACATTTCTACAGTGCAATACGATGAATACAGCGTATCAAGAGAGAGGTGTCATAAGAACGTTTCTACAGTGCAATACGATGAATACAACGTATCAAGAGAGAGGTTTCATTATAACGTTTCTACAGTGTAATACGATGAATACAGTGTATCAAGAGAGAGGTGTCATAATAACGTTTCTACAGTGCAATACGATGAATACAGCGTATCAAGAGAGAGGTTTCATTATAACGTTTCTACAGTGCAATACGATGAATACAGCGTATCAAGAGAGAGGTTTCATTATAACGTTTCTACAGTGCAATACGATGAATACAGCGTATCAAGAGAGAGGTTTCATTATAACGTTTCTACAGTGCAATACGATGAATACAGCGTATCAATAGAGAGGTGTCATGATAACGTTTCTACTGTGAACACGATGAAATACAGCGTATCAATAGAGAGGTGTCATTATAACGTTTCTACTGTGAACACGATGAAATACAGCGTATCAATAGAGAGGTGTCATTATAACGTTTCTACTGTGAACACGATGAAATACAGCGTATCAATCGAGAGGTGTCATTGTAACGTTTCTACTGTGAACACGATACAATACAGCGTATCAATAGAGAGGTGTCATTATAACGATTCTACTGTGAACACGATACAATACAGCGTATCAATAGAGAGGTGTCATTATAACGATTCTACAGTGAACACGATGAAATACAGTGTATCAATAGAGAGGTGTCATTATAACGTTTCTACTGTGAACACGATGAAATACAGCGTATCAATAGAGAGGTGTCATTATAACGTTTCTACTGTGAACACGATGAAATACAGGGTATCAATAGAGAGGTGTCATTATAACGTTTCTACTGTGAACACGATGAAATACAGGTATCAACAGAGAGGTGTCATAATAACGTTTCTACAGTGTAATACGATGAATACAGCGTATCATATCACCAGAGAGGTGTCATAATAACGTTTCTACAGTGTAATACGATGAATACAGTGTATCAATAGAGAGGTGCTATAAATAAACACGTAGTGCACACGACGAGTCTTTGGAATAACCTTCACCAGGTCAACATATTTGAAACCAGAATAATGTTAAAGTGCTTGGGAGCAAGAGAACCAAATGGCCTAAAGAGGATTGTCAAAATCGGCTACGATCACCTACCCCTGGGAGGGAGAACCGTAGTTTTAACAATAATTACATGATCTTGGAATTGTATATTTCGAGAAAATAAATATATCTGATAAATCACGAAAGAGTCGAAGCACTGACAACTGAACGGATAATACCCTTGGAGACTAATAGTCCACCAGCAGAGTTATATACTATAATACCGATTAACGATGAAATACAGCGTGTCAATAGAGATCTGTCCTTATAACATTTATATTGTGAACACGAAGAAGCACAACGTATCACCAGAGAGGTGTCATTATCACGTTTCTACTGTGAACACCATGAAATACAGCGTATCACCAAAAAGGTGTCATAACGTTTCTACTGTGAACACGATGAAATACAGCGTATCACCAGATATGTGTCATTATAACGTTTCTACTGCTAACACGATGAAATACAGCGTATCACCAGATATGTGTCATTATAACGTTTTTACTGTGAACACGATGAAATATAGCGTATCACCAAAGAGGTGTCATTATAACGTTTCCACTGTGAACACGATGAAACACAGCGTATCAATAGAGAGGTGTCATTATAACGTTTCTACTGTGAACACGATGAAATATAGCGTATCACCAGAGAGGTGACATTATAACGTTTCTACTGTGAACACGATGAAATACAGGTATCAACAGAGAGGTGTCATTATAACGTTTCTACTGTGAACACGATGAAATACAGCGTATCACCAGATAGGTGTCATTATAACCTTTCTACTGTGAACACGATGAAATACAGCGTATCACCAGATATGTGTCATTATAACGTTTTTACTGTGAACACGATGAAATATAGCGTATCACCAGAGAGGTGTCATTATAACGTTTCTACTGTGAACACGATGAAACACAGCGTATCAATAGAGAGGTGTCATTATAACGTTTCTACTGTGTACACGATGAAATACAGCGTATCACCAGATAGGTGTCATTATAACGTTTCTACTGTGAACATGATGAAATACAGCGTATCACCAGAGAGGTGTCATTATAATGTTTCTACTGTGAACACGATGAAATACAGGTATCAACAGAGAGGTGTCATCATAACGTTTCTACCGTGAATACGATGAAACACAACGTATCAATACAGAGGTGTCATAATAACGTTTCTACTATGAACACGATGAAATACAGCGTATCAATAGAGAGGTGTCATTATAACGTTTCTACTGTGAACACAATAAAATACAGGTATCAACAGAGAAGTGTCATAAAAACGTTTCTACAATGAACACGATACAATACAGCGTATCAATAGAGAGGTGTCATCATAACGTTTCTACTGTGAACACGATGAAATACAGGTATCAATAGAGAGGTGTCATTATAACGTTTCTATTGTGAACACGATGAAATACAGGTATCAACGGAGAGGTGTCATTATAACGATTCTACTGTGAACACGATGAAATACAGGTATCAATAGAGAGGTGTTATTATACCATTTCTACTGCGAACACGATGAAATACAGGTATCAATAGAGAGGTGTCATTATAACGATTCTACTGTGAACACGATGAAATACAGCGTATCAACAGAGAGGTGTCATTATAACGTTTCTACTGTGAACACGATGAAATACAGGTATCAACAGAAAGGTGTCATTATAACGATTATACTGTGAACACGATGAAACACAGCGTATCAATAGAGAGGTGTCATTATAACGTTTCTAATGTGAACACAATAAAATACAGGTATCAACAGAGACGTGTCATAAAAACGTTTCTACAATGAACACGATACAATACAGCGTATCAATAGAGAGGTGTCATTATAACGTTTCTACTGTGAACACGATGAAATACAGGTATCAATAGAGAGGTGTCATTATAACGTTTCTATTGTGAACACGATGAAATACAGCGTATCAATAGAGAGGTGTTATTATACCATTTCTACTGTGAACACGATGAAATACAGGTATCAATAGAGAGGTGTCATTATAACGATTCTACTGTGAACACGATGAAATACAGCGTATCAACAGAGAGGTGTCATTATAACGTTTCTACTGTGAACACGATGAAATACAGGTATCAACAGAAAGGTGTCATTATAACGATTATACTGTGAACACGATGAAACACAGCGTATCAATAGAGAGGTGTCATTATAACGTTTCTAAGGTGAACACAATAAAATACAGGTATCAACAGAGACGTGTCATAATATCGTTTCTACAATGAACACGATACAATACAGCGTATCAATAGAGAGGTGTCATTATAACGTTTCTACTGTGAATACGATGAAATACAGGTATCAATAGAGAGGTGTCATTATAACGTTTCTATTGTGAACACGATGAAATACAGGTATCAACGGAGAGGTGTCATTATAACGATTCTACTGTGAACACGATGAAACACAGCATATCAATAGAGAGGTGTCATTATAACGTTTCTAATGTGAACACGATAAAATACAGGTATCAACAGAGAAGTGTCATAAAAACGTTTCTACAATGAACACGATACAATACAGCGTATCAATAGAGAGGTGTCATTATAACGTTTCTACTGTGAACACGATACAATACAGGTATCAACAGAGAGGTGTCATTATAACGTTTCTACTGTGAACACGATGAAATACAGGTATCAACAGAGAGGTGTCATTATAACGTTTCTACTGTGAACACGATACAATACAGCGTATCAATAGAGAGGTGTCATTATAACGATTCTACTGTGAAAACGATACAATACAGCGTATCAATAGAGAGGTGTCATTATAACGTTTCTACTGTGAACACGATACAATACAACGTATCAATAGAGAGGTGTCATTATAACGTTTCTACTGTGAACACGATACAATACAGCGTATCAATAGAGAGGTGTCATTATAACGATTCTACTGTGAACACGATGAAATACAGGTATCAACAGAAAGGTGTCATTATAACGATTATACTGTGAATACGATGAAACACAGCGTATCAATAGAGAGGTGTCATTATAACGTTTCTAAGGTGAACACAATAAAATACAGGTATCAACAGAGACGTGTCATAATATCGTTTCTACAATGAACACGATACAATACAGCGTATCAATAGAGAGGTGTCATTATAACGTTTCTACTGTGAACACGATGAAATACAGGTATTAATAGAGAGGTGTCATTATAACGTTTCTATTGTGAACACGATGAAATACAGGTATCAACGGAGAGGTGTCATTATAACGATTCTACTGTGAACACGATGAAACACAGCATATCAATAGAGAGGTGTCATTATAACGTTTCTAATGTGAACACGATAAAATACAGGTATCAACAGAGAAGTGTCATAAAAACGTTTCTACAATGAACACGATACAATACAGCGTATCAATAGAGAGGTGTCATTATAACGTTTCTACTGTGAACACGATGAAATACAGGTATCAACAGAGAGGTGTCATTATAACGTTTCTACTGTGAACACGATACAATACAGGTATCAACAGAGAGGTGTCATTATAACGTTTCTACTGTGAACACGATGAAATACAGGTATCAACAGAGAGGTGTCATTATAACGTTTCTACTGTGAACACGATACAATACAGCGTATCAATAGAGAGGTGTCATTATAACGATTCTACTGTGAAAACGATACAATACAGCGTATCAATAGAGAGGTGTCATTATAACGTTTCTACTGTGAACACGATACAATACAACGTATCAATAGAGAGGTGTCATTATAACGTTTCTACTGTGAACACGATACAATACAGCGTATCAGTAGAGAGGTGTCATTATAACGATTCTACTGTGAACACGATACAATACAGCGTATCAACAGAGAGGTGTCATTATAACGTTTCTACTGTGAACACGATACAATACAGCGTATCAATAGAGAGGTGTCATTATAACGTTTCTACTGTGAACACGATACAATACAGGTATCAACAGAGAGGTGTCATTATAACGTTTCTACTGTGAACACGATACAATAAAGCGTATCAATAGAGAGGTGTCATTATAACGTTTCTAATGTGAACACGATACAATAGAGGGTATCAATAGAGAGGTGTCATTATAACGTTTCTATTGTGAACACGATACAATACAGGTATCAACAGAGAGGTGTCATTATAACGTTTCTACTGTGAACACGATACAATACAGGTATCAACAGAGAGGTGTCATTATAACGTTTCTACTGTGAACACGATGAAATACAGCGTATCAATAGAGAGGTGTCATTATAACGTTTCTACTGTGAACACGATACAATACAGCGTATCAATAGAGATGTGTCATTATAACGATTCTACTGTGAACACAATACAATAAAGCGTATCAACAGAGATGTGTCATTATAACGATTCTACAATGAACACGATACAATACAGCGTATCAATAGAGAGGTGTCATTATAACGATTCTACTGTGAACACGATACAATACAGCGTATCAATAGAGAGGTGTCATTATAACGATTCTACTGTGAACACGATACAATACAGCGTATCAATAGAGAGTTGTCATTATAACGATTCTACTGTGAACACGATACAATACAGCGTATCAATAGAGAGGTGTCATTATAACGATTCTACTGTGAACACGATGAAATACAGGGTATCAATAGAGAGGTGTCATTATAACGTTTCTATTGTGAACACGATACAATACAGCGTATCAATAGAGAGGTGTCATTATAACGATTCTACTGTGAACACGATACAATACAGCGTATCAATAGAGAGGTGTCATTATAACGAATCTACTGTGAACACGATGAAATACAGCGTATCAATAGAGAGGTGTCATTATAACGTTTCTACTGTGAACACGATACAATACAGCGTATCAATAGAGAGGTGTCATTATAACAATTCTACTGTGAACACGATACAATACAGCGTATCAATAGAGAGGTGTCATTATAACGATTCTACTGTGAATACGATACAATACAGCGTATCAATAGAGAGGTGTCATTATAACGATTCTACTGTGAACACGATACAATACAGCGTATCAATAGAGAGGTGTCATTATAACGTTTCTACTGTGAACACGATACAATACAGCGTATCAACCGGGAGGTGTCATTATAACGTTTCTACTGTGAACACGATACAATACAGCGTATCAATAGAGAGGTGTCATTATAACGTTTCTAATGTGAACACGATACAATAGAGGGTATCAACAGAGAGGTGTCATTATAACTTTTCTACTGTGAACACGATACAATACAGTGTATCAACAGAAAGGTGTCATTATAACGTTTCTACTGTGAACACGATACAATAGAGGGTATCAATAGAGAGGTGTCATTATAACGTTTCTACTGTGAACACGATACAATACAGCGTATCAATAGAGATGTATCATTATAACGTTTCTATTGTGAACACGATACAATACAGGTATCAACAGAGAGGTGTCATTATAACGTTTCTACTGTGAACACGATACAATACAGCGTATCAATAGAGAGGTGTCATTATAACGTTTCTAATGTGAACACGATACAATAGAGGGTATCAATAGAGAGGTGTCATTATAACGTTTCTACTGTGAACACGATACAATACAGCGTATCAATAGAGAGGTGTCATTATAACGTTTCTACTGTGAACACGATACAATACAGGTATCAACAGAGAGGTGTCATTATAACGTTTCTACTGTGAACACGATACAATACAGGTATCAACAGAGAGGTGTCATTATAACGTTTCCACTGTGAACACGATGAAATACAGCGTATCAATAGAGAGGTGTCATTATAACGTTTCTACTGTGAACACGATACAATACAGCGTATCAACAGGGAGGTGTCATTATAACGATTCTACTGTGAACACGATACAATACAGCGTATCAACAGAGAGGTGTCATTATAACGTTTCTACAATGAACACGATACAATACAGCGTATCAATAGAGAGGTGTCATTATAACGATTCTACTGTGAACACGATACAATACAGCGTATCAATAGAGAGGTGTCATTATAACGATTCTACTGTGAACACGATACAATACAGCGTATCAATAGAGAGTTGTCATTATAACGATTCTACTGTGAACACGATACAATACAGCGTATCAATAGAGAGGTGTCATTATAACGATTCTACTGTGAACACGATGAAATACAGGGTATCAATAGAGAGGTGTCATTATAACGTTTCTATTGTGAACACGATACAATACAGCGTATCAATAGAGAGGTGTCATTATAACGATTCTACTGTGAACACGATACAATACAGCGTATCAATAGAGAGGTGTCATTATAACGAATCTACTGTGAACACGATGAAATACAGCGTATCAATAGAGAGGTGTCATTATAACGTTTCTACTGTGAACACGATACAATACAGCGTATCAATAGAGAGGTGTCATTATAACGATTCTACTGTGAACACGATACAATACAGCGTATCAATAGAGAGGTGTCATTATAACGATTCTACTGTGAACACGATACAATACAGCGTATCAATAGAGAGGTGTCATTATAACGTTTCTACTGTGAACACGATACAATACAGCGTATCAATAGAGAGGTGTCATTATAACGTTTCTAATGTGAACACGATACAATAGAGGGTATCAACAGAGAGGTGTCATTATAACTTTTCTACTGTGAACACGATACAATACAGTGTATCAACAGAGAGGTGTCATTATAACGTTTCTACTGTGAACACGATACAATAGAGAGGTGTCATTATAACGTTTCTACTGTGAACACGATACAATACAGCGTATCAATAGAGATGTATCATTATAACGTTTCTACTGTGAACACGATACAATACAGCGTATCAACAGAGAGGTGTCATTATAACGTTTCTACTGTGAACACGATACAATACAGCGTATCAATAGAGAGGTGTCATTATAACGTTTCTAATGTGAACACGATACAATAGAGGGTATCAATAGAGAGGTGTCATTATAACGTTTCTACTGTGAACACGATACAATACAGCGTATCACCAGAGAGGTGTCATTATAACGTTTCTACAATGAACACGATACAATACAGCGTATCAACAGAGAGGTGTCATTATAACGTTTCTACAATGAACACGATACAATACAGCGTATCAACAGAGAGGTGTCATTATAACGTTTCTATTGTGAACACGATACAATACAGCGTATCAATAGAGATGTATCATTATAACGTTTCTACAATGAACACGATACAATACAGGTATCAACAGAGAGGTGTCATTATAACGTTTCTACAATGAACACGATACAATACAGCGTATCAACAGAGAGGTGTCATTATAACGATTCTACTGTGAACACGATGAATCACAGCGTATCAATAGAGAGGTGTCATTATAACGTTTCTACTGTGAACACGATACAATAGAGGGTATCAATAGAGAAATGTAGCAATGTGAAAGACAGTGGAACAATTACATTTATACAGTACAGCATGACGAAATAGTGTTCCAATGGAGAGGTGTCACAATGGCTTTTCTACAGTGCAAAATCGGTATAACGAAATATAGCGTAACAAAATTGTGTTGTTACAATACCGTTTCTACAGTTTAAACTCCTCCACGAATGGTTCGACTTATTTTTCTTAGCAAACGGTCATTAATTTTCTCACGACGCTTTTCTGGAATAACCTTCATCAGATACGTTTAGATTTAAAAAAATGGAAATCCAAGATATTCTCGTCATAGCAATTTTAAAGATTCAAAGTCTTGGCATTTCTAAATTCATGATTATGTATCTTTTGATATGAGAATTCCTTTGATGAAAAGAAAGGTTAAACAATGATGTTCAACAACTTCACCAATATGAACAAAACGAACAACCACTTCTAATCAAATCATAGGAAATAATGACTTGATCAGTTGTAGACATATTTAATACTCTGGCTATTATTGTTCTGTCAAATTACTGTTATCAACAACTTAAATTAGCAATGACTCTTAAAACTTAATTATCATTTTAGCCCACGAAATTACAGTATGTCCGCTGTTAGAATATAAGAATTATCGTCAGTAAGTGTCGTTCGTCTTCTTGACCTATATTGTTTAAATGTATCCATCGACGTAGAATTTTTTCGTAACTGCCTTCAACTCAATATGCGATTGCTCATTTTTCTTATAATGATAATTCGTTAATACAACAAGTATTCAACAAAATAGCCTAAGAGGTGTCTTTTTATTAGAACTAATTGAAGGCAGGAAGTATTTTATTCTGACACGGACAACTCCCAGTTTAATTACCAAGCTGTGATGACGATGTCACAAGGAACATGATTAAACCAAATATGTTGCCTCCGGAATGACGAAATATTCATGTAATTAACGGGATAATAGTTGTTCGTTGAATACGACAAGGTTATTTCGTGCGTTTGTTCCTAAACTTATCATTTGCAGAATGACCAGGAGGCAACATAATACCTTTGATTGCTCTATAATGTACTTTTGTACACGTCTTTAAAGCGGGAACCTGAGTTCGACCCAGGTTTTTTTGTGGAGTTCGGTCAATTTGTTGGTGCTGTAATGTATGAACAAGAGGTTTAGACATATGGCGTTAAGCTTTTGAAAATAAATCACACTTGGTGTGTTTTTTCTGCATGGCGCATTTTACTGTAAAAAAAAATGTATCCTAAACGCTATTATTCTTCCAAATGTCCGATCCGCTTCAAAATCATCAATTTTGATCAGAAACACTAAAGTCATTCCACCAAATTCACATCCTTTTGGCACAGTAGTTTCAGAGAAGATGTTAACCTACAATGACAGTGACCGTAGACGGATGCAACACGATAAGAATAGCTAAAATAGTCCTATCCGATAGATAATGAGAGACAGAATGGTGTTCGTACATTATGTTAAAAACTGTACAGGAGATCGAAGATAACAATCGAAATGACTTCATCTTTGGTATAATCCTTGAGAATTTAACAATCCTGTCTTTTAATTAAGAAGTCTTTTTAGTTTACAAGTTTCCAACAAAAATAAATTCAGAAAATCAGCATACATCGAATTCTAATTACTTGATCAAAGGATTGGATCATAGTAGTTCATAATAAAACACTTCTTAAATGATTTTATACAAAATAACTGCCATTAGGTAAAACACGTTTTCATGTTGTATTGATTAAAGTAAGGTTATGGATGTAATCAAAGAAATAATTATGAATTCATCCCTGCAAAATTAAATTTACATTAATAAAGATATATTAAACAACAAATGCATCCTTCAGATAATAAGTACAAAGACATCGACCTGACAAATTGACGATAAACTTAAAACACAACAATCCCTTTAACAGAAATACATTTCCTAGTTTACTTGTGAATATATTCCATCCTTCTATTTAAAAACAAAGATTATTTTTTAGCATTTTTTAAGTTTATCCATGCATTACTTTTTGAGGGGTCGTGATCGTATGATGTTGAATTTACAATTACCTATGCAATCAGTGCAAAGCACCACTAATGTTGTGAGTACGATCTCGCTCTTGGCGAGGTGTACTTGATATAACATTATGTGATAAAGTTAGTCAGTGACATACGACAGGTCGGTGGTTTTCTCCCCCAATAAAACTGACCGCCACGATATAACGGAAATATTGTTGAAAGTCGCGTTAAACACATTAACCCTAAACCCCATTACGTTTTGGATGTAGTATTGTAATACAAATATAACCGATCAATTTGGTCACCAATAATCTTGGAAAACTATTTGTATGTTCTTTTGAAGCACCTGAGTTCCCCTCCGGTTAATTAGTGGTGTACGTGTTGCTTCAATACTTAGTTATCTGTGTAGTGTTTGACCGCCTATTGCATGGTATTTGTCCTTTGCCTTTTGGTAATGGTAGTGTCTGTAATTCTTCATTTATGACCTCTTATTACCCATTTGGTATCTTCAAACTTTTCTTTGCAGAGTTTTGCTTTTAGAGAGAGATTATATTTTCCATTAAAGGTATAAAATGTTTTGGCATATGACTGTGGGTAGATATATGAATGGATTCAATTTTCTCTTTGTTTTCTTTTACTAAAGCTTATTATTTTGTTGTGGTAGTAAAAAATAATATACTCTCAAAATTGAATATAACTATTGTACAGAACCGTTGTTGACATTTTTGTGTTATTTTTACACTATTGCTGTCATATAAATTATATCACTTCAACCGCTTGATTTCAACAGAAACCGTCAACAATTGCTAAGTTGCTATTAAGCTTTTAGAGTTAATATGTCAGTTTCTAAAGAATGCGTTAATGAATGACATCCCTACAGAATGTAAAGTGTTAAAAATTAACCATATTCCCGCTTGAAAGTATGATATTGTTATAATTAACCAGTAATTTACAAAAATATACCCTCTCTACAGTTCTGATTGGCAATAGAATCAGTTTCATAGTAAATGGGTGTAGATTTCTAAATTATTGAAAGCAGTATTGATCCTCGCCGTAATCTTGTTCATTCCTTCATATCAAACAATTGAGTATTCGTCAATACATATCTGCTGTTGGAAAAATAATACACATCTCTTATTTTTATAATTATAATCTGGAGAGGATTGGACTAGATTTGCCGGAGGGAATTTTTGACAAAAATACAATTCGGAGAATTCTAATTGTATTTGAGGAGTGAGTACTTTTATTTTTATATAGTAAAACATCAAATCTGATAACATTACTCTACTGTAAATAATTGTAAAAGACAGTTTATAATGTCTGTTAAAAAAAATAAGTAAATAAGTCATATTTTTTTTATGAAGTCACAAAATGTAATGCTATATTAGAATGACAGTCTTGTGTTGTGCTGTACTAATAATCTTTCTTGTGAAACATGTCGCGGTATAAAAAAATATATCCGTCCATGTCAAACAATAATAAGTCACCAGAATTCAAGACACGTTATTTTGTGGTATTATGTTCTCATTAAACCAAAAAAAATCTTGTTAACCGTCATCATTCCATGGACTACATTTGTGTAAAGTTAATTGACACCACATAACTCTAGAATTAGTCCAAAAATAGTTTTCATTTGAAGGCTATTCATTTAATAATTTACTATTTTACACCGAGGAAGACATAGTTATTTTCGAATCATGAAAGTACCAAATCTACTTTTGTAACTTCAAAGTTATTCCAAAAAAAAAATAATTATGTATTTAAATCATTGCAAATAAAGTCGTTGACAATTCAATGTGGATAGTTTCTATAGGTATATACGTAATAACTTATAAAAACAATGTATATGACCAATGCAATGTGTATGGGTTGTTTCTATAATAAACTTCACTAAATTAAAAGATAACCAAAGGACCTAAACAGGATAAGGTTACCAATGTCTGAGTGTGAGAGTTACAACAGGATAAGGTTACCTATGTCTGAGTGTGAGAGTTACAAAAGGATAAGGTTACCTATGTCTGTGTGTGAGAGTTACAGCAGGATAAGGTTACCAATGTCTGTGTGTGAGAGCTACAACAGGATAAGGTTACCAATGTCTGTGTGTGAGAGCTACAACAGGATAAGGTTACCTATGTCTGAGTGTGAGAGTTACAACAGGATAAGGTTACCTATGTCTGTGTGTGAGAGTTACAGCAGGATAAGGTTACCAATGTCTGAGTGTGAGAGTTACAGCAGGATAAGGTTACCTATGTCTGTGTGTGAGAGTTACAGCAGGATAAGGTTACCTATGTCTGTGTGTGAGAGTTACAGCAGGATAAGGTTACCTATGTCTGAGTGTGAGAGCTACAACAGGATAAGGAACAGGATAAGGTTACCAATGTCTGAGTGTGAGAGTTACAACAGGATAAGGTTACCTATGTCTGTGTGTGAGAGCTACAACAGGATAAGGTTACCAATGTCTGAGTGTGAGAGTTACAACAGGATAAGGTTACCTATGCCTGAGTGTGTGAGCTACAACAGGATAAGGTTACCTATGCCTGAGTGTGAGAGCTACAACAGGATAAGGTTACCTGTGTCTGAGTGTGAGAGCTACAACAGGATAAGGTTACCTATGTCTGAGTGCGAGAGTTACAACAGGATAAGGTTACCTATGTCTGTGTGTGAGAGTTACAACAGGATAAGGTTACCTATGTCTGTGTGTGAGAGTTACAACAGGATAAGGTTACCAATGTCTGTGTGTGAGAGCTACAACAGGATAAGGTTACCAATGTCTGAGTGTGAGAGTTACAACAGGATAACGTTACCAATGTCTGAGTGTGAGAGTTACAACAGGATAAGGTTACCTATGTCTGAGTGTGAGAGCTACAACAGGATAAGGTTACCTGTGTCTGAGTGTGAGAGTTACAACAGGATAAGGTTACCTATGTCTGAGGGTGAGAGCTACAACAGGATAAGGAACAGGATAAGGTTACCAATGTCTGAGTGTGAGAGTTACAACAGGATAAGGTTACCTATGTCTGAGGGTGAGAGCTACAACAGGATAAGGTTACCTATGTCTGAGTGTGAGAGTTACAACAGGATAAGGAACAGGATAAGGTTACCAATGTCTGAGTGTGAGAGTTACAACAGGATAAGGTTACCTATGTCTGTGTGTGAGAGCTACAACAGGATAAGGTTACCAATGTCTGTGTGTGAGAGCTACAACAGGATAAGGAACAGGATAAGGTTACCAATGTCTGAGTGTGAGAGTTACAACAGGATAAGGTTACCTATGTCTGTGTGTGAGAGTTACAACAGGATAAGGTTACCTATGTCTGAGTGTGAGAGTTACAACAGGATAAGGTTACCTATGTCTGTGTGTGAGAGTTACAACAGGATAAGGTTACCAATGTCTGAGTGTGAGAGTTACAACAGGATAAGGTTACCTATGTCTGAGTGTGAGAGCTACAACAGGATAAGGAACAGGATAAGGTTACCAATGTCTGAGTGTGAGAGTTACAACAGGATAAGGTTACCTATGTCTGTGTGTGAGAGTTACAACAGGATAAGGTTACCAATGTCTGTGTGTGAGAGTTACAACAGGATAAGGTTACCTATGTCTGAGTGTGAGAGTTACAACAGGATAAGGTTACCTATGTCTGAGTGTGAGAGTTACAACAGGATAAGGTTACCAATGTCTGAGTGTCAGAGCTACAACAGGATAAGGTTACCTATGTCTGAGTGTGAGAGCTACAACAGGATAAGGTTACCAATGTCTGAGTGTCAGAGCTACAACAGGATAAGGTTACCTGTGTCTGAGTGTGAGAGTTACAACAGGATAAGGTTACCTATGTCTGAGTGTGAGAGTTACAACAGGATAAGGTTACCTATGTCTGAGTGTGAGAGTTACAACAGGATAAGGTTACCAATGTCTGAGTGTCAGAGCTACAACAGGATAAGGTTACCTATGTCTGAGTGTGAGAGCTACAACAGGATAAGGTTACCAATGTCTGAGTGTGAGAGTTACAACAGGATAAGGTTACCTATGTCTGTGTGTGAGAGTTACAACAGGATAAGGTTACCTTATGTCTGAGTGTGAGAGTTACAACAGGATAAGGTTACCAATGTCTGAGTGTGAGAGTTACAACAGGATAAGGTTACCTATGTCTGAGTGTGAGAGTTACAACAGGATAAGGTTACCTATGTCTGAGTGTGAGAGTTACAACAGGATAAGGTTACCTATGTCTGTGTGTGAGAGTTACAACAGGATAAGGTTACCTATGTCTGAGTGTGAGAGCTACAACAGGATAAGGTTACCAATGTCTGTGTGTGAGAGTTACAACAGGATAAGGTTACCTTATGTCTGAGTGTGAGAGTTACAACAGGATAAGGTTACCAATGTCTGAGTGTGAGAGTTACAACAGGATAAGGTTACCTATGTCTGTGTGTGAGAGCTACAACAGGATAAGGTTACCTATGTCTGAGTGTGAGAGTTACAACAGGATAAGGTTACCTATGTCTGTGTGTGAGAGTTACAACAGGATAAGGTTACCTATGTCTGTGTGTGAGAGTTACAACAGGATAAGGTTACCTATGTCTGAGGGTGAGAGCTACAACAGGATAAGGTTACCTATGTCTGAGTGTGAGAGCTACAACAGGATAAGGTTACCTATGTCTGTGTGCGAGAGTTACAACAGGATAAGGTTACCTATGTCTGTGTGTGAGAGCTACAACAGGATAAGGTTACCTATGTCTGAGTGTGAGAGTTACAACAGGATAAGGAACAGGATAAGGTTACCAATGTCTGAGTGTGAGAGTTACAACAGGATAAGGTTACCAATGTCTGAGTGTGAGAGTTACAACAGGATAAGGTTACCTATGCCTGAGTGTGAGAGTTACAACAGGATAAGGTTACCTATGTCTGAGTGTGAGAGTTACAACAGGATAAGGAACAGGATAAGGTTACCAATGTCTGAGTGTGAGAGTTACAACAGGATAAGGTTACCAATGTCTGTGTGTGAGAGCTACAACAGGATAAGGTTACCTATGTCTGAGGGTGAGAGCTACAACAGGATAAGGTTACCTATGTCTGAGTGTGAGAGTTACAACAGGATAAGGTTACCAATGTCTGAGTGCGAGAGCTACAACAGGATAAGGTTACCTATGTCTGTGTGTGAGAGTTACAACAGGATAAGGTTACCTATGTCTGTGTGTGAGAGTTACAACAGGATAAGGTTACCTATGTCTGAGGGTGAGAGCTACAACAGGATAAGGTTACCTATGTCTGTGTGTGAGAGCTACAACAGGATAAGGTTACCTATGTCTGAGTGTGAGAGCTACAACAGGATAAGGTTACCAATGTCTGAGTGTGAGAGCTACAACATGATAAGGTTACCTATGTCTGAGTGTGAGAGTTACAACAGGATAAGGAACAGGATAAGGTTACCAATGTCTGAGTGTGAGAGCTACAACAGGATAAGGTTACCTATGTCTGTGTGTGAGAGTTACAACAGGATAAGGTTACCTATGTCTGAGTGTGAGAGCTACAACAGGATAAGGTTACCTATGTCTGTGTGTGAGAGTTACAACAGGATAAGGAACAGGATAAGGTTACCAATGTCTGAGTGTGAGAGCTACAACAGGATAAGGTTACCTATGTCTGTGTGTGAGAGTTACAACAGGATAAGGTTACCTATGTCTGTGTGTGAGAGCTACAACAGGATAAGGTTACCTATGTCTGTGTGTGAGAGCTACAACAGGATAACGTTACCTATGTCTGAGTGTGAGAGCTACAACAGGATAAGGTTACCTATGTCTGTGTGTGAGAGCTACAACAGGATAACGTTACCTATGTCTGAGTGTGAGAGCTACAACAGGATAAGGTTACCTGTGTCTGAGTGTGAGAGTTACAACAGGATAAGGTTACCTATGTCTGAGGGTGAGAGCTACAACAGGATAAGGTTACCTATGTCTGAGTGTGAGAGTTACAACAGGATAAGGAACAGGATAAGGTTACCAATGTCTGAGTGTGAGAGTTACAACAGGATAAGGTTACCTATGTCTGTGTGTGAGAGCTACAACAGGATAAGGTTACCAATGTCTGTGTGTGAGAGCTACAACAGGATAAGGAACAGGATAAGGTTACCAATGTCTGAGTGTGAGAGTTACAACAGGATAAGGTTACCTATGTCTGTGTGTGAGAGTTACAACAGGATAAGGTTACCTATGTCTGAGTGTGAGAGTTACAACAGGATAAGGTTACCTATGTCTGTGTGTGAGAGTTACAACAGGATAAGGTTACCAATGTCTGAGTGTGAGAGTTACAACAGGATAAGGTTACCTATGTCTGAGTGTGAGAGCTACAACAGGATAAGGAACAGGATAAGGTTACCAATGTCTGAGTGTGAGAGTTACAACAGGATAAGGTTACCTATGTCTGTGTGTGAGAGTTACAACAGGATAAGGTTACCAATGTCTGTGTGTGAGAGTTACAACAGGATAAGGTTACCTATGTCTGAGTGTGAGAGTTACAACAGGATAAGGTTACCTATGTCTGAGTGTGAGAGTTACAACAGGATAAGGTTACCAATGTCTGAGTGTCAGAGCTACAACAGGATAAGGTTACCTATGTCTGAGTGTGAGAGCTACAACAGGATAAGGTTACCAATGTCTGAGTGTCAGAGCTACAACAGGATAAGGTTACCTGTGTCTGAGTGTGAGAGTTACAACAGGATAAGGTTACCTATGTCTGAGTGTGAGAGTTACAACAGGATAAGGTTACCTATGTCTGAGTGTGAGAGTTACAACAGGATAAGGTTACCAATGTCTGAGTGTCAGAGCTACAACAGGATAAGGTTACCTATGTCTGAGTGTGAGAGCTACAACAGGATAAGGTTACCAATGTCTGAGTGTGAGAGTTACAACAGGATAAGGTTACCTATGTCTGTGTGTGAGAGTTACAACAGGATAAGGTTACCTTATGTCTGAGTGTGAGAGTTACAACAGGATAAGGTTACCAATGTCTGAGTGTGAGAGTTACAACAGGATAAGGTTACCTATGTCTGAGTGTGAGAGTTACAACAGGATAAGGTTACCTATGTCTGAGTGTGAGAGTTACAACAGGATAAGGTTACCTATGTCTGTGTGTGAGAGTTACAACAGGATAAGGTTACCTATGTCTGAGTGTGAGAGCTACAACAGGATAAGGTTACCAATGTCTGTGTGTGAGAGTTACAACAGGATAAGGTTACCTTATGTCTGAGTGTGAGAGTTACAACAGGATAAGGTTACCAATGTCTGAGTGTGAGAGTTACAACAGGATAAGGTTACCTATGTCTGTGTGTGAGAGCTACAACAGGATAAGGTTACCTATGTCTGAGTGTGAGAGTTACAACAGGATAAGGTTACCTATGTCTGTGTGTGAGAGTTACAACAGGATAAGGTTACCTATGTCTGTGTGTGAGAGTTACAACAGGATAAGGTTACCTATGTCTGAGTGTGAGAGCTACAACAGGATAAGGTTACCTATGTCTGTGTGTGAGAGTTACAACAGGATAAGGTTACCTATGTCTGAGGGTGAGAGCTACAACAGGATAAGGTTACCTATGTCTGAGTGTGAGAGCTACAACAGGATAAGGTTACCTATGTCTGTGTGCGAGAGTTACAACAGGATAAGGTTACCTATGTCTGTGTGTGAGAGCTACAACAGGATAAGGTTACCTATGTCTGAGTGTGAGAGTTACAACAGGATAAGGAACAGGATAAGGTTACCAATGTCTGAGTGTGAGAGTTACAACAGGATAAGGTTACCAATGTCTGAGTGTGAGAGTTACAACAGGATAAGGTTACCTATGTCTGAGTGTGAGAGTTACAACAGGATAAGGTTACCTATGTCTGAGTGTGAGAGTTACAACAGGATAAGGAACAGGATAAGGTTACCAATGTCTGAGTGTGAGAGTTACAACAGGATAAGGTTACCAATGTCTGTGTGTGAGAGCTACAACAGGATAAGGTTACCTATGTCTGAGGGTGAGAGCTACAACAGGATAAGGTTACCTATGTCTGAGTGTGAGAGTTACAACAGGATAAGGTTACCAATGTCTGAGTGCGAGAGCTACAACAGGATAAGGTTACCTATGTCTGTGTGTGAGAGTTACAACAGGATAAGGTTACCTATGTCTGTGTGTGAGAGTTACAACAGGATAAGGTTACCTATGTCTGAGGGTGAGAGCTACAACAGGATAAGGTTACCTATGTCTGTGTGTGAGAGCTACAACAGGATAAGGTTACCTATGTCTGAGTGTGAGAGCTACAACAGGATAAGGTTACCAATGTCTGAGTGTGAGAGCTACAACAGGATAAGGTTACCTATGTCTGAGTGTGAGAGTTACAACAGGATAAGGAACAGGATAAGGTTACCAATGTCTGAGTGTGAGAGCTACAACAGGATAAGGTTACCTATGTCTGTGTGTGAGAGTTACAACAGGATAAGGTTACCTATGTCTGAGTGTGAGAGCTACAACAGGATAAGGTTACCTATGTCTGTGTGTGAGAGTTACAACAGGATAAGGAACAGGATAAGGTTACCAATGTCTGAGTGTGAGAGCTACAACAGGATAAGGTTACCTATGTCTGTGTGTGAGAGTTACAACAGGATAAGGTTACCTATGTCTGTGTGTGAGAGCTACAACAGGATAAGGTTACCTATGTCTGTGTGTGAGAGCTACAACAGGATAACGTTACCTATGTCTGAGTGTGAGAGCTACAACAGGATAAGGTTACCTATGTCTGAGTGTGAGAGCTACAACAGGATAAGGTTACCTATGTCTGAGTGTGAGAGTTACAACAGGATAAGGTTACCTATGTCTGAATGTGAGAGCTACAACAGGATAAGGTTACCTATATCTGAGGGTGAGAGCTACAACAGGATAAGGTTACCTATGTCTGAGTGTGAGAGCTACAACAGGATAAGGTTACCTATGTCTGTGTGTGAGAGTTACAACAGGATAAGGAACAGGATAAGGTTACCAATGTCTGAGTGTGAGAGCTACAACAGGATAAGGTTACCAATGTCTGAGTGTGAGAGCTACAACAGGATAAGGTTACCTATGTCTGTGTGTGAGAGTTACAGCAGGATAAGGTTACCTATGTCTGAGTGTGAGAGTTACAACAGGATAAGGTTACCTATGTCTGTGTGTGAGAGTTACAGCAGGATAAGGTTACCTATGTCTGAGTGTGAGAGTTACAACAGGATAAGGTTACCTATGTCTGTGTGTGAGAGTTACAACAGGATAAGGAACAGGATAAGGTTACCAATGTCTGAGTGTGAGAGCTACAACAGGATAAGGTTACCAATGTCTGAGTGTGAGAGCTACAACAGGATAAGGTTACCTATGTCTGAGTGTGAGAGTTACAACAGGATAAGGTTACCTATGTCTGTGTGTGAGAGTTACAACAGGATAAGGAACAGGATAAGGTTACCAATGTCTGAGTGTGAGAGTTACAACAGGATAAGGTTACCTATGTCTGTGTGTGAGAGCTACAACAGGATAAGGTTACCTATGTCTGAGTGTGAGAGTTACAACAGGATAAGGTTACCAATGTCTGTGTGTGAGAGTTACAACAGGATAAGGAACAGGATAAGGTTACCTATGTCTGAGTGTGAGAGTTACAACAGGATAAGGTTACCTATGTCTGAGTGTGAGAGTTACAACAGGATAAGGTTACCTATGTCTGAGTGTGAGAGTTACAACAGGATAAGGTTACCTATGTCTGAGTGTGAGAGTTACAACAGGATAAGGTTACCTATGTCTGTGTGTGAGAGTTACAACAGGATAAGGTTACCTATGTCTGAGTGTGAGAGTTACAACAGGATAAGGTTACCTATGTCTGAGTGTGAGAGTTACAACATGATAAGGTTACCTATGTCTGAGTGTGAGAGTTACAACAGGATAAGGTTACCTATGTCTGAGTGTGAGAGCTACAACAGGATAAGGTTACCTATGTCTGAGTGTGAGAGTTACAACAGGATAAGGTTACCTATGTCTGAGTGTGAGAGTTACAACAGGATAAGGTTACCTATGTCTGAGTGTGAGAGCTACAACAGGATAAGGTTACCTATGTCTGTGTGTGAGAGTTACAACAGGATAAGGTTACCAATGTCTGAGTGCGATGAAACTTTTTTTTAATAATAAAAACTTAATAAAATTCCATAGGAGGGTATTCAGGTCAGGAAAGATACACGTGACAATCATCATTAAACATTCTGATTCCTTTTGTCTTCATATGGTTTATAGCTAATGGTCTCCGTGATAAAACAAACATATCTTGTATCTATGTCTAGATGTCTTCATAATCACAGGAGAGTTTGTCCGGTAAAAAAACGTTAAGTACAGCGACATTACCAACCTATATAAATAACCAATCCAGTTTCTACCTGTGATACCTTTCAATGATGTATTAATAGTTTTATATTGGCTATCGTTTCAGTTTTCAACATTAAAAATCATATTGACTTTAATATCTTAATATTATAAAATCAGTTGGAAGTAAATGAATACACATAGACAGTTGAAGTGCATCTCTTGATCAAATACAACATGTTCCGAACTACATGCATTATATAAAGATATCAGTATATATTTTTTTCATAAGAATATTGGATGTATGAATCTTATTTCTCCCAATTTAATCACAAAAGCAAAATATTATGAAAATGTTAATTATTAATACCATGCGTTGATATCATGCTATATGAATAGTACTTAACAAGATAGCAACAAGGTGAACACGAAGGAAATGCCATCTGAACACCAACGTAAAGGATACTTTTAAGATTACAAGTCTCCAGAACACTGTGTTTGTACTGTTTTGTATCAGGTCCCCTTTTGTTGGGACCTCTTGATCTTGGGTATTCCGTGTTCTTCTTTGAATAGCCATGCTCATTGTCTATTGTAAACTTCAACAATTTACATTCCTGACTGGTGTACAAATTATCCACATTGCCAATTGTAATACTCATCGCTTTGACTATCTATCTACATTCCCAACTGAATCACTAATCACTACATCGCATAAGAAGTTTAGTAAACATTTAAAGAAACCCATAGCTCTATCCTGATAATCTGATTTTTTTCTTATTGATTCTTTCAATGTTGTATAACTATCAATAAACATTGATCTGTTACAACCGGAGACAAAGTCAGAGAGTCTTTGATATAAATGATTTACTATTTCTAATGTTATGCCATGTAAACTCTATAAGTGATGTTATTCTTGGGCAACAATGATGGCGGTTTCGAAAATCGACTGTCATATTTTGAAATATAAAAAACCGGTATGATATCTAGGCTTGTACAAAGATAAAATCACTTGTTGACATCTTACAATTCTGCAAGTCAAACTACAGGAAAATATAGTTAGATATATCTCCATACTCGTAGGTTTTATTAAAGCATATGTTGTCCATAAATCTGTTAGGTGCACCCAAACGTGTGTTCCATAAGTAGCGTGTTTTCTTTTTTCACTCTTGAGTTGTTCCATTGGTATAGCGTGTTTTTTTTTCTTTTTTCTCACCCATGAGTTGTTCCATTGGTATAGCGTGTTTTTTTTTCTTTTTTCTCACCCATGAGTTGTTCCATTGGTATAGCGTGTTATATATTTTTTTCTCACCCATGAGTTGTTCCATTGGTATAGCGTGTTATATATTTTTTTCTTCACCCATGAGTTGTTCCATTGGTATAGCGTGTTATATATTTTTTTCTCACCCATGAGTTGTTCCATTGGTATAGCGTGTTATATATTTTTTTCTTCACCCATGAGTTGTTCCATTGGTATAGCGTGTTATATATTTTTTTCTTCACCCATGAGTTGTTCCATTGGTATAGCGTGTTATATATTTTGTTCTCACCCATGAGTTGTTCCATTGGTATAGCGTGTTATATATTTTTTTCTCACCCATGAGTTGTTCCATTGGTATAGCGTGTTATATATTTTTTTCTTCACCCATGAGTTCTTCCATTTGTAGTTTTTTTTTCTTTTTTCTCTTTTTTCTCACACATGAGTTGTTCCATTTGTAGCGTGGTCGTTGTTGTCCGATTGCATGGCTTACACAACCAACAACTGGCGAAATGAATTGTGATCCGAATTTGAACGAATTATTATTGGTGATCTAAGTGATTGTCGTCGAGCACTATTGGCAAGGTAAAGTAAGACATACTTATCTGGTGCTATCATTTATTATCTTTGAGGTGTTTTTGTTTGTTTGTTTGTTTGTTTGTTTGTTTTTGGTTTTTTTTTAAACATAATATGATACAATTTATTTTTGTGATGCTGCATCTCAGAAGAAATGTGTCCAATGACAAATGTACAACACAACTCTAATATGACCTTTAATATTAGCCATTTTGTGCCGTTCCGTTCAATTTGCTTTGTTAACCCAGTTCTAATTAAATCTGATAGTTCTGACGACATACGAGCCAAACAATCCTCTAATTTACATAATGTCAATTATTTTAGCTGGTGTTCTTTATTTGCTATGCTCTACGTTATGTAGGAGTATTTGCGAAAAATGAAACAACTTGAGACTGGTAATAACATGGGTTTGAATTGAATAGATTTCCATTCAAAAAAGTACATTTTTATTTTGGTAAATTCAATTTTCTTAAATCTCTGCATAAAAATTTGTTCAATAGATTTAGTGAATACAATAAGTCATTTGATCATTCACAAAAGTGAATAAAAAAGAGATTGGTTGGGTAAAGCCAACATATATTTGAAATTTAAAGAACAAAAGATGACCTTTATTCAAACAGAACATACAACAGTAACACATAGTATTAACTTGAGAGCAACACAATGCAGAAAATGTCATACTGATCGGATAAGCAAAAGTTAACCACTTAAAAAAGATAAATCCGTTTATTTTGAGGAATACCTCTGGAAATTACATACATTCATTCCATTTTAACCAGTTAATTTATCGACAAATGTGTTTTTAACTTTTATCGAACTTGCTCCCAAAAACTTTTAAGATTATTTGGCTTTCCAATCTTTTGACTTTGAGCGTCACATGATGAAGGTTATTCCAGAAACGTACATGATGAAGGTTATTTCAGAAACGTACATGATGAAGGTTATTCCAGAAACGTACATGATGAAGGTTATTCCAGAAACGTACATGATGAAGGTTATTCCAGAAACGTACATGATGAAGGTTATTCCAGAAACGTACATGATGAAGGTTATTCCAGAAACGTACATGATGAAGGTTATTCCAAAAACGTACATGATGAAGGTTATTCCAGAAACGTACATGATGAAGGTTATTCCAGAAACGTACCTGATGAAGGTTATTCCAGAAACGTACATGATGAAGGTTATTCCAGAAACGTACATGATGAAGGTTATTCCAGAAACGTACATGATGAATGTTATTCCAGAAACGCTTCGTGCGCACTAAATTAGATATCTACGTTTTTCATTACCACTTTTAGAGATCTTAATAATTTCAGCAAATCTGGTAGGACATAAAGATAAGAATTCTCTAAATATGGAATAGCCTGAATGGCATAGTGTAAATAAATAATTTACCTACTAAAAGTATACCATCCTTAGCTAAACTAAGCAAAATGATGCATGATCAAACTATTTTATGGCAGTCATTGGCTATTTTATGGCAGTCATTGGTATTGCAGACAATTTTATTTTTTTATTAATCTATCAATATTACTATTTTACTATTTTTAATGCATTAATTGTTTGATCAAGTGAGGCAGCAGGCGTTTGTCAAATAATTACATGGAACATTGATGAGCAATTGTTTACTCAGAAAATGTCCGGTCATTTTTTAAAACATTTTGAATTATGTTACCTATATCATATTTTAAAATGCATCCATTAAGTGAAAAATAAAGATAGAAAAAAATAAGTTCGAGCAAAAATACAGAACATCCGCATACACTTCAAAGTGATATTCCATGGCAGGAAAGATCTGGATACAATAACAGTCCAAATACAAAGGTAAAATAAAACATAAGAGCACATGTTCAGGCAACAGGAAATCCCAAACAAAAACCGTGTACGAAATGTACACATCTGTCCAATATGGGGAATTCGTTAGAAAGTCCAAAAGACAATTAGCGAAAGATAAATTCATAGATGTACACGTGAAACATGCGACAAATCAGTTGAAATAAAAGAATAAACACAACGCCACCATATTCCGGTAGGATACTAAAAAATCTGGAAAAACAAATTTATAGAATTTTAGATAGAACATAATGAACAACATACACTATATGCAAGTTTATTCCAAATTGTAATTTCAGACATGCAACAGTAACTCCTCTTTAAAATGCAGCTTTTCATACTCACAAGTCACATTTAAAATTGAGTCTTTGATGGTCCTGTTCATTGTTACAGTACTTTGTTATTTTTGTCTTACGCACTTGAATTTCACTGAATTCAAAGTATGATTTTATTGATCGCTTGTTGATAAGCATAACATGGGAAATATATCAGCTATATCATGGCTAGAGAGAAACGTGTCTACATAATCAAGAAAATATACACACACAAAGTCACAAGGTCGATAGGGCTTGAAAATCCTACCTTGCATTTGTACAAATGCAACGCTATAGAAGCTGCCGGAAGTTACTTTTCACATGTAAGGAGTGTGGTAATATTCTCCAAACAGCATTCGCCTATTTACAATGTATGTGTTGTCCTTGTGGCGATTTCTTCTACTGGTTCCTTCAGCAAATCAACTGTGTTACCACGAGATTGATATATTTAAATGATCATATAACAAAAACAAAATTAATTTTAAGGGAACTGATTTGAGAAAATTTATTTTGAGGGGCCGTCGTGTGGTAGTTGGATTTACAACTATCTATGCAATCAGTGCATATGACCGCTGATGTTGTGAGTTCGAATCTCGATCAGGGCGAGGTATACACCATTATGTGATAAAGTTTGTCAGTGACTTGCGACAGGTCGGTGGTTTTCTTCGGGTCCTCCGGTTTCCTCCACCAATAAAACTGACCGCCACGATATAACTGAAATATTGTTGAAAGTGGCGTTAAACACCATCAAACAAATAATATATTTTGAAACATATATAACTATTGATAATTGCATACATTCAAGTAGTAACTACATTTTCGTGGCTGATGTTATTATTTTGTTGATTTCCCGGCATTGGTATTATGTTGACAAATAAAAACCATTTAATGCCCTGATTAAATACCCTTTTTGAAACTCTCTGCTCCAGGTAAACATGTTATGCTTTAATTAATTAACTTTTATATATATTGTTTCTAATTTCAATTTGGAGCTCATCATTTTTTGTAAATCTGCGTTGGAAAAGACTAATTAATTGTGGAAGTTAATGTAAAACCTTGATATAAAACAAAGGAAACGCACTTTAGTGTAAATGCAAATGAATACTTGAATTTCCTTTTGGTTAATGGACATCTCGATCAATATTCTTTATAGTAATCTATTTATAGTCATTTAGATCATACATGTAATCAGAACGTATTTGGTACAATAAGTGATAGGATATGGTTAGCACAGACTGTAAACCAAAACTTGTTGTTACAGTAAGCACAGAACGCCAACCAAGTCCTATTGTTACAGTTAGCACAGAACGCCAACCAAGTCCTAGTGTTACAGTTAGCACAGTCATGTTGCTATCGCTAGTAAAGATTGTCAACTAAGTCCTGCTGTGTTAGTAAACACAGACTGTCAACAAAGTCATGTTGCTACAGTTAGCACAGACTATCAACTAAGTCGTGTTGCTACAGTTAGCACAGTCTATCAACTAAGTCGTGTTGATATAGTTAGCACAGTCTATCAACTAAGTCGTGTTGCTACAGTTAGCACAGACTATCAACTAAGTCGTGTTGCTACAGTTAGCACAGACTATCAACTAAGTCGTGTTGCTACAGTTAGCACAGACTATCAACTAAGTCGTGTTGATATAGTTAGCACAGTCTATCAACTAAGTCGTGTTGCTACAGTTAGCACAGACTATCAACTAACTCGTGTTGCTACAGTTAGCACAGACTATCAACTAAGTCGTGTTGCTACAGTTAGCACAGACTATCAACTAAGTCGTGTTGATATAGTTAGCACAGTCTATCAACTAAGCCCTATTGATATAATTAGCTCAGATTGACAACTAGGTCCTGTTTACATAGTCAGCACAGACTGTCAACTAAGTCATGTTACATTATTTAATAGAGACTATCAACAAATTCCTGGCGCTACAGTTAGCACAGATTGTAAACAAGTCATGTTGCTATAGTTAGGACAGATTGTCAACTTAGTCTTGAAGCAATAGTTATCACAAACTGCCAAGGAAATGCCGATGCTATAGTTAGCACAAACTCAACAAAGTCCTGTTCCTAAAGTTAGCATAGACTCAACCAAGATATGTTCCTATAGTTAGCTACAGACTGTCAACTAAGTCTTGCTGCTTTTGTTTAAGTTTTAAACATCTGATGCACATATTTACCCCCTTTACTCCAATAATTCAGTGCAATCTGTCTACTATCACATTCATACAAAGGTCTTTGGAAAAAAATACGACTGATTTATTAGAGTTAAATACCATTAAAATTGTTTTATGCCATTGTGATCCTCTGATGATAGCATTTATTTTAAAACTCTTTAAATATTATATAAAGAGTAGTATCAAATTAGTTCCCCTGACGTTGAGCATTTGATCCTGCTCTTAACCTTATTAATAGAAATGCACAATAAACGTATATTTTGAAGTATTCTATGAAACTGATCAATAAATAATCAAATTAAATTCAGTAGATATTAACATAAAATAAAATCGAGATAGCGAATTACCAACTATTTACAAAAAACACATGTGAATATTTACTTTGTAATTGCAAGACTATACGTCATATCTGACTTTCATGAATGTTTTTACTGTTCTACAAATGTATACCTTCCTGGTTCTACATTAATATGTAGTGCAGATGTGGGATAGTAAAAGATTATACCTCCAGAATATATATCGAAAGACTAAAAAGATATAAAACTAGACTCACAGAAGCATGTAATTGCTCAGCTGTTTTCAATTTGACTACTAAATTTCATCTTTTATTTATTTAATTTCTACTTGTAGTACTGGTAGCCATCTTCTATGATGGAGGGTGGGGGTGTCACACACAATTTTGAAAGTGGGTCAATCCAAGATTATTTCAGCTCACATTTCTGAGTAGCATATTTCTTTCATGATGAAAGTTCACCACATGTACATTTATCAATATATCTTGAAATGAGTTGACAAAGAGTAAAACATACTGAAATGCAATACAACGTTACGTAAGTATCTTTTTCCCGATGAATCTTGTAAATACCAGTGTAAGAGGTTAGGTTAATATGATGGTTTATAATCTGTTTTTGTTTGGCCTTGCTTGAACTGCTGCAAGTATTAATGAATTGTGACTAATTATCTGATCTTCTTACCGTTTATCTATCAAAACATGTTATGCTCTTTATAATTATTATAGAAAGTAATTATAATTATAATAGAAAGTAATTATAAGTAGAGAATCTTCAATACAGTGTATACAGTGTATATCAGAGCTAGTTTTTGGTTCATAACTATCAATTACATTGAGGTGTTATTAACCCTTACTTGGACCTCAGACAAGGCTACAAAGGTATCATGTCAGTTAACTTGCAAATAATGCATGACCGATTACCACTTAGAAAGGAAACATAGAAACAAACAAAAACAAGTAAACACATCATATATATATCATTTCATGAAACCGATAGTTTTCATAATTATCTCAATGTGGGTAGTTGTCTCCATCTTTATAGCTACAAATGAGTGATAAAGTAACATGAAACAGAAGCACACGTTTGTTTGTCTAATACATCAACATCTCTACCTGCTGTGTGAAATCATGACATGATGATAATAATTCTACACCTATTAACTGCAAACCCCTTTTGAATAACATATGCTACACATGCTATATTTTATTCAAAGACGATTGAAATGGCATTTTAAAACCATTGATATTGATAGCTATTTTCAAAGCAAGCATGCATCTCACATGAAAGACAAGTAGTTGTTCTTCCTCTTCTGTGGTATGTTTCTTCATCTGGAGAGAAAATCAACCACTTGGAAAAACTGTTTATAGTTAAGCAATTTGAATATAGACGTTGCATAGTTTATTAAAGATTTTGTATAAAGGGAAAGTGTTCAGATGCTAGATTAAAACAGTAAATAGTCGACCAAAATACACGTATGTTTCTTTACCGTTGTTCCAGTCGACCAAAATACACGTTTGTTTCTTTACCGTTGTTCCAGTCGACCAAAATACACGGTTGTTTCTTTACCGTTGTTCCAGTCGACCAAAATACACGTTTATTTCTTTACCGTTGTTCCAGTCGACCAAAATACACGTTTGTTTCTTTACCGTTGTTCCAGTCGACCAAAATACACGTTTGTTTCTTTACCGTTGTTCCAGTCGACCAAAATACACGTTTGTTTCTTTACCGTTGTTCCAGTCGACCAAAATACACGGTTGTTTCTTTACCGTTGTTCCAGTCGACCAAAATACACGGTTGTTTCTTTACCGTTGTTCCAGTCGACCAAAATACACGGTTGTTCCGTTTTGTAATTTCATACAGCGTACAATAAGAGATATCATCATTAAGTCTGTATAGTGTATACTTATCAGATTGATAATATTTTTATAATATATATACTGTTTTATTAGGCTACAGTTTTTACTGCATTCCGACCTTCAAAACGATATCAATATTCCACGTATCCGGTAAAAATAAGGTTTCATATCAAGACCATCGGGGAAATAAAATGTAATGAAATCTGCCTTTGTCATGTAAAGTCAATCTACAATAGGTATCAAGATCAGAAGTAGAATGATTGGTTTATTTCAGAACGAAACTAATCAACTATGTAATGAAATAAATAGAATAGATACAATGGGTGATGTCAATAAACTAGTGACAGCGTATATAAATCCCTATATAGGGGAGGGGGGGGGGGGGGACATAAGTTGAACCTTGAACAAAGCTACTGTTATTACAATGGCCATGTCTAATTGAATACAAGTCAATAGAGAAATAACAGTATTCCAAAACTGTGCTCGAGTCAAATATTAAATTGCAATCTATCATTACCAATATTCATCACAATATTACCACATCCCGTCGATTGATTGGAAGTACTGAAAATAATGTCAGCAATTTTACTAAGAATTGCATATGCTGAAATTTAATACAACTTCTGTCCTCAATTAGGTTGTATTACTATAAATCACAATTCAAGCTAAGGACTAATTTGATTTCAATAAAACTTAATGCTTTCCACGAAATAAAATAAATAAGAATGTGATACTGACGTAACTCTCGTTAGTTTTGATTAAAATTTATTGACATTGAGTAATCTCAAATTCAAATATATGTGGTAATTGCCACAAGGCCACATTTATATAATTCAGTGCTGATCCTTGACCATTTATAACTCATTCAACAAGTGTAATATTCCAAGGTCAACGTCGAATAAAAAAAATCCAAATGACAGAAGTCAAATCAAACAAAAAGGGGTATGCTCTTAATGGATGTACACTGAGGTGAAAGCGATAAGAAATTCTCGGGTTTAATCATAGAGTTCCATTATGAAAATGACATTTTCAATGCTAATTCTAATAAAAAAAAAATTAAAAATTAAAATTAAAAAAAAACTACACAAAGATTATACATGACACTCCAAACTTATGTTTAATGTATATCTAGAATATATCAGAATATGTCAAAACAAAATTATATCATTTTGTTTGATTTGGTGAAAAAAGACGGGATACTCAGGATTTTCATTGAAGTATGAAATATTCCGAGGATCCCATCTATTTTCACCTCAGGCAATTTGTTTATCAATTATATTCTTAGTCTCTGATTGGGTAATGCCATGTACCATGTCAAAGATGACGCTCGCAAACCTCTCCTATATCATAAAATAAACTAATCATCATCCATCACAATAGTACATGAAGTATATTTTCATTGAATATATCATATACATATAGTTTGAAACTCAAGATTCTACGAAACACACATGGTTAAGTGGTATTGAGAATCTCTAAATAATCTGACACGTTTTTTGTTGTTTTTTTTGTGGTTTTTTTTTGTTTGTTTGATTTTTTTTGTTTTTGTTTGCTCTCAAACACCTCAGCATCAACACTATTGCTATAATTTATCCAAATAAAATCAATTTACGACAATTTAGTGACTTGTCACTGGTTTTTCTAGCCTCTGATTACTCTCCAGGAATCAAATATACATCTATACTTCCTAGTCTCTAATTACTCTCCAGAAATCAAATATGCATCTATACTTCCTAGCCTCTAATTACTCTCCATAAATCAAATATGCATCTATACTTCCTAGCCTCTAATTACTCTCCATAAGTCAAATATGCATCTATACTTCCTAGCCTCTAATTACTCTCCATAAATCAAATATGCATCTATACTTCCTAGCCTCTAATTACTCTCCAGAAATCAAATGTGCATCTATACTTCCTAGCCTCTAATTACTCTCCATAAGTCAAATATGCATCTATACTTCCTAGCCTCTAATTACTCTCCAGAAATCAAATGTGCATCTATACTTCCTAGCCTCTAATTACTCTCCATAAGTCAAATATACATCTATACTTCCTAGCCTCTAATTATTCTCCAGAAATCAAATATGCATCTATACTTCCTAGCCTCTAATTACTCTCCATAAATCAAATATGCATCTATACTTCCTAGCCTCTAATTACTCTCCAGAAATCAAATGTGCATCTATACTTCCTAGCCTCTAATTACTCTCCATAAGTCAAATATGCATCTATACTTCCTAGCCTCTAATTACTCTTCATAAATCAAATATACATCTATACTTCCTAGCCTCTAATTACTCTCCATAAATCAAATATGCATCTATACTTCCTAGCCTCTAATTACTCTCCAGAAATCAAATGTGCATCTATACTTCCTAGCCTCTAATTACTCTCCATAAATCAAATATGCATCTATACTTCCTAGCCTCTAGTTACTCTCCAGAAATCAAATATACATCTATACTTCCTAGCCTCTAATTACTCTCTATAAATCAAATATGCATCTATACTTCCTAGCCTCTAATTACTCTCCAGAAATCAAATGTGCATCTATACTTCCTAGCCTCTAATTACTCTCCAGAAATCAAATATGCATGTATACTTCCCTGCCTCTAATTGCTCTTCAGAAATCAAATATGCATTTGTACTTCATAGCCTCTAATTATTCTCCAGAAATCAAATTTGTATTCATACTTCCTAGCCTCTTATTACTCTCCAGAAATCAAATATGCATTTATATTCCTAGCCTCTAGTCATTCGTAAAAAGCTTCGTACATATTCTGTCTTACATGAGAACACATTGCAGAACAAAATGCATGCTTCCTTCCTGACTTTAAAATATATGCAATAAAAAAGATTTATATTTCTTTATTAATCTCTATACATTCTGATTTTTTTTAATGCATGTCGCCTCTGTAAAAAAAGCTACATTTTTCTTTTCTCATATTCTACACGATATCGTAATTGAAAATTAATTATCTACTTTTTAAACTTGGTAGGAACTAAATATACAACAAAACAATATAAATTAATTTCAGGACCAAACCATTACTATTAAAATGGAAACATAATAAATGATACTGGCGATAAATTTATCGGTAGAACTTGTATATATTCTATAAAATAAAAATGTTTTGTTAGAAATTGATGTAATTACCGTTTTTTTCCCCAATTGAACGCCATCTGCCGTAAATCAAGTTCGATAACTGAAGTTTCCGTGTAAGGCCCGCCTTCACTAGTACTATCATATTACCATTTGAAGGAGTGTGAATGCTATACCACATAAGTAGTAACATAGCAAAGTAATCAGAATATCATTACTAAATTTTTGCCTTTTTTCCCTTTTGCTCTATTTTTGCTCTATTGGTAAAATTAAAATAGTTGTGACAACTATTTTAATTTGACTAATAAAGTAAAAGGGAAAAAGACAAAAATTTAGATCAGATTATCCTAATGAATAATTCAGTAAGTAAATCTTATATGTTTATATCATTAAATGATGTCATTCTCAAGGGCATGAATTATAATAAAAGTTGCAATCAAAACTATTAAAATAGTCATAAGAAAATCTGAATCAATAAATCATTTGTTAATGTGCATAATTTGTGCATCATAACGTCTATCATAATGATATTGATAAAGTAGTTTGGCAGCTAAACAGTAAAATCGACAGCGAACATAGTTGATCTTGATCAATGTTTTCTTCCCCTTGGAATGATCACAACTCAGTTAATATCCCTCACAGCTAACAGTTTGACAATACCTTCAAATTAATGTTGTTCAACTTTGTCTCTTACGAGTTTACTGGCGATGCTTGCTTTGATCTGGTGTACGAGATGTCAGTGAAAGTCACCACTCGGCAATGAAGAATGGTGTGTTCATTAATACAAGATTAAAAATATCTTCCTATATCTTCCCAGAGACCATGTTTCTTGATTTTGTGCTAGCTTGAATATGCTTATCAAAATGAGGATCCATGTCATTCACTTGCAGGTCAATTACTGATTCTTACGAAAAATCTTTTCTCATTTTTAGTTTGCACAATGCATAAACTTTCGATTCTCGTGGATATGAGACCTACATTCGAACAGATTTAAACCTACATATCGAAATGATACTGTAGCATTTCTATTGCTGGAATTGGAGAAGTACCTATTTTAAAAAAAAAATACTAAAATTTCCCCTTTTAGGCTCACTAATCGGCATTCTCCATGGAGGATCATTTTCATATGAACTAATCTGCATCTCCTTTGCCTATGGATCCACGCTGTCAAATTTGGTACAATTTGGTTCAGCAGTTTTGGTGAAAAAGATTAATATGTGAAAAGCTTACAGACGGACGACAGACAACAGGTGATAACAATAACTCACCTTACCTTTTGGGTCAAGTGAGATGAAAACAATTCGCCTATTTGGGTCATTTTCTATCAAAATCCGTAATATTTACATAACAAGGCTATACATTTTTGGTGATATTTACATAATAAGGCTATACATTTTTGGTGATATTTACATAATAAGGCTATACATTTTTGGTGATATTTCTTTAAATAATAAAATGAAAAACAAAATACCACACTGTAGAAATATTAATTTAAAACAATCACTGAAAACAGATCAGCAATAAAACATCCACACCTTTTTTTGGCACACAAAAGGGCCATAAACCCCGAAATCAATTCTAACCTCTATTCTGTGCAAATGATCAGTGTGCTAAAAATTCAAAAGTATCTTTATGAAGAAATCATTTGATGCAAGTGCACCTCACCACAAAGCCAACAAGAGATTGCAAACCATTATTACAGTAGAAATGTCATAATTCATATTCTCCTGAAGCACCATTGACATATCATCTTGTTATGAATCATAAACACACTTTGATAATAAGTTGATTTCACAATAGCAATTATCTTTTCTAAAAAAAAATAATTAAAAGGCATAATTAGATATTTCAAATTCAGATTTACTCCTTCTTAAACATCTACAAATTATATAACATAGTTTATAAGAACATTTCAAAGAATATCCGCAAGTGGAACATTCTAAAAATATGCAACAATCAAGAGACACAAAATGATTTCAGTCAAGCCCTTTGTTATTACTTTAACCAGATATTTTACTTTATACTAACTTTATATGCTGCACATTTATATTTGGCTTAAAACGAAGTGTTTTGTTTCAGTTATCTTCTATTTTCGTTGACGTTATACCTGCAAAACTACAATAACCCAATTTAACTACTTGACAAATAGATGGCCAGACTACTTTAACATACAATCTACATCTCTGTCTAGTATAATCTAATTAAATATATCTTTGTTTTCTTCTTTAAAAGTAAAGAATTGTTGTGTACTTTTTGCCCTAAGAGTTAAATTAATATTGAAAATTGTGTTTATTTACTGTAAAATATTAAGAGGATTTTTATTTTCTCAACTATGTAATTATCTTGATGAAATGGAGTGTTCTAATGTGCTGCCATCCCTGTGAAAGGAATCACTAACGCATAAATAATCAAAACTTGTAACGCATTTTATAATAAGGTGCTGAAATGTTAATGCCGCCTTGCATTAATTCCAGAGTGCAAACAATTGATTTCTGAATAAAATTATTTTTCAAGCATAAGATGTTTTTCAATCCCAGTTTTCAATAATAAGGAATATGAAGTTGAAGTTATTGCCGATCTAATGAAGTAAGAACTTTATAGAAGAAATAGTCAATTGGAAAAAAAAGTAGGTAAAGTTTCATAAACGTACGTCCATTGGTTTCTGAGATACAGCCATGTACAAAAACTTGTAACGCTGTATTGGCAGACATGTTCTGTCAAGTCTTGGGGTCATATTTGAAACTGTTGACTTTCAAAATTTTTGGACCCTTAATATCTTATATTAGCTAGCTAAGGTATTCAGTACGTTTCATCAAGGTTTGTGCAGTAGTTTCTGAGATACAGTATTTTGGTGTCTGTTGCTGGACGTTATTAGTCTAAAAATAAATAATTCGACGTTATTCAAATGAAGCTCGGCATACAATCAGACATTAACTTGTTTTATACTTCATTCAAACCATGAAAATAAACAATAACTTCAATCAGAGTCCAACAATATAACAACCTGTCAAAAAATAAACTACATTCGCCAAATCAATAAGTAGTTCACAAAGATATAGTCCCAGACTTCATTAGAATGTTACCGAGGAAGTTCCATTATCTTTAACAAGAAATCATCCATAATCTGTCATACGGTGATATTGCATTGATTCACAAGAACAGGAACCATTACAATTCTATCATGAATCAGATGCATTCCATATGCTATATTGAACTATGTAATAGTTGCTCTACGACCTGGTACATAACATTGTTTTACACAGACAGTTCTATATTGTTGTCACATTGAATAAATTTATTCCTTATTAATGGCTACGAAAATTATTAATTGATTAGTAACTGGCCGTTTGACAATGGGAAAAAGTACTCATTGAAAGAAACAGGATTCCACAGGAAAGTACAAACAAACATATGTGTAACCATTTATAAAATATTTAAACGTTCAGAGTAATCTGTTATATTAATGGAACAATTCAAATACAAGATGTAAAAGGACACTTGATATTTTGAGTATTTTGAGCTTTATGTTGCAATGACGGGTGAAGAAGAACTTTTGAAAAAGCAATAGCAAATCGTAGTACTTCAATATAACGAAGTTAATAGTTATATCCCAATTCTATATTGATGTGATCATGGCAGAGAGGTCGTTAAGAATACTATTTAGTTCTAATGTAAGCAACATTAATGCAGTAAATTTGTTCTGAGACAACACTATAAATCACTACATAACAAATAAAGCGTCAGGGTTGGCGACACTCTCAAGACAAGGTATACACTGCATCCGCCAAAATAAAATAAAAGATGTCTAATACATCATATTATATTTACAAATACCAATATCATATACAATACATATTGTCTTGTGTATCCCTTCCTATTCCTAAATTACATATAATTTAGAACAATGGTCTAATAAAATATTATTTATTACAAAGTAGAGCATAATTGCACGTGAAATTTACGTGATAGGACAATTTGGGGACATTCACAGGATATTTCAATGCGGATTACACCTTAAATTCTTATCAGCTAAAGTATGCATTGTATACAAAACGTATTGTAGATTATTCCCAATCTAGTACAAATTAGATGCTTGTTTCTCCTTAGCGATACACTAATATATAAGCGTTGGGGTTCATATTTTCAACCGGCCAACCAGCAATGAGCCTACTAAATGTTTAGGTATCAATACCGAGTACACGCCAAGAGCTGTTGTCCGATTGGTCAATATATTTAACTGTTTTCCATATGATTCGACGGCCAAATATGAATGAAAAGTAATATGACGTAACTCTAACCGGGATGTTGTTACCTATGACGTGACTCTAACCGGGATGTTGTTACATGTGACGTGACTCTAACCGGGATGTTGTTACATGTGACGTGACTCTAACCGGGATGTTGTTACATATGACGTTACTCTAACCGGGATGTTGTTACATGTGACGTAACTCTAACCGGGATGTTGTTCGTGACTCTAACCGAGATGTTGTTACATGTAAGTGTATCGTCAAATAAAACAACAACAAAAAACAGACACAACAAACATCTAATTTTGATTAGATTGGATTGTTCCTATTCTAATTCAGATAATACTCCTCAGTATCACATAAATTACACTTATTATCAGCACAGTGTACAGGAACAAATTACTGTTTGTAATATACGCAAACAAGATTTAATAATTATTTTATTTCATCCCCCTTTCCGTAGACATTTCGTTTGATCTCGAATTCCATCGTATATTTTGTCAAATAGAGATTGAAATATGAAGTATGATAGTAATTAATTTTCTTTGAAGAAATGAATGAAAAAGACTCTTAAAAACATTTGAAGAAATGCGGTATCAAAGGGGAACGATCCATTTTATTTTCATATTCAATCTTACATAAGTTTGGTTGCAATAGAACATTGAGATTATATCACTATTTTAAGAGCCCTTAAATAGAATAGACATCCAACAGTTCTTCTGGATACATTAAATAGCAACTAAACAATTAACAATCCCATCAAAACGAAATAAATTACTTTATTATCTGTTTAAATTGATTGATTTATTTTCTATGATTATTTACTCCAAAATTGCAATGAACATACATGTTCTGAAGCATGCTTAAATAAGAATATGAATGTTATGCTTCTAATGTTCTGGTTTTTTTCTTCCTTACAAACACATGATATGCATATTGTGTTGGTATAGCAGTTTCATGTAGAGTTAGCTGTGTAGAACGTATCACTAGGTGATGGGTAGCATAGCGTCGTCATGTTGTTTACACCACTGACTAGACATGTTATAAACACTTGTAGAGTTAGCTGTGTAGAACGTATCACTATGTGATGGGTAGCATAGCGTCGTCATGTTGTTTACACCACTGACTAGACATGATATAAACACTTGTAGAGTTAGCTGTGTAGAACGTATCACTATGTGATGGGTAGCATAGCGTCGTCATGTTGTTTACACCACTGACTAGACATGATATAAACACTTGTAGAGTTAGCTGTGTAGAACGTATCACTATGTGATGGGTAGCATAGCGTCGTCATGTTGTTTACACCACTGACTAGACATGATATAAACACTTGTAGAGTTAGCTGTGTAGAACGTATCACTATGTGATGGGTAGCATAGCGTCGTCATGTTGTTTACATCACTGACTAGACATGATATAAACACTTGTAGAGTTAGCTGTGTAGAACGTATCACTAGGTGATGGGTAGCATAGCGTCGTCATGTTGTTTACATCACTGACTAGACATGATATAAACACTTGTAGAGTTAGCTGTGTAGAACGTATCACTAGGTGATGAGTAACATAGCGTCGTCATGTTGTTTACACCACCAGACTAGACATGTTATAAACACTTGTAGAGTTAGCTGTGTAGAACGTATCACTAGGTGATGAGTAGCATAGCGTCGTCATGTTGTTTACATCACTGACTAGACATGTTATAAACACTTGTAGAGTTAGCTGTGTAGAACGTATCACTAGGTGATGGGTAGCATAGCGTCGTCATGTTGTTTACATCACTGACTAGACATGTTATAAACACTTGTAGAGTTAGCTGTGTAGAACGTATCACTAGGTGATGGGTAGCATAGCGTCGTCATGTTGTTTACATCACTGACTAGACATGATATAAACACTTGTAGAGTTAGCTGTGTAGAACGTATCACTATGTGATGGGTAGCATAGCGTCGTCATGTTGTTTACATCACTGACTAGACATGTTATAAACACTTGTAGAGTTAGCTGTGTAGAACGTATCACTAGGTGATGGGTAGCATAGCGTCGTCATGTTGTTTACATCACTGACTAGACATGTTATAAACACTTGTAGAGTTAGCTGTGTAGAACGTATCACTATGTGATGGGTAGCATAGCGTCGTCATGTTGTTTACACCACCAGACTAGACATGTTATAAACACTTGTAGAGTTAGCTGTGTAGAACGTATCACTAGGTGATGGGTAGCATAGCGTCGTCATGTTGTTTACATCACTGACTAGACATGATATAAACACTTGTAGAGTTAGCTGTGTAGAATGTATCACTATGTGATGAGTAACATAGCGTCGTCATGTTGTTTACATCACTGACTAGACATGTTATAAACACTTGTAGAGTTAGCTGTGTAGAACGTATCACTATGTGACGGGTAGCATAGCGTCGTCATGTTGTTTACATCACTGACTAGACATGTTATAAACACTTGTAGAGTTAGCTGTGTAGAACGTATCACTAGGTGATGAGTAGCATAGCGTCGTCATGTTGTTTACATCACTGACTAGACATGTTATAAACACTTGTAGAGTTAGCTGTGTAGAACGTATCACTAGGTGATGAGTAGCATAGCGTCGTCATGTTGTTTACATCACCGACTAGACATGTTATAAACACTTGTAGAGTTAGCTGTGTAGAACGTATCACTAGGTGATGGGTAGCATAGCGTCGTCATGTTGTTTACACCACTGACTAGACATGTTATAAACACTTGTAGAGTTAGCTGTGTAGAACGTATCACTATGTGATGGGTAGCATAGCGTCGTCATGTTGTTTACATCACTGACTAGACATGTTATAAACACTTGTATAGTTAGCTGTGTAGAACGTATCACTAGGTGATGAGTAGCATAGCGTCGTCATGTTGTTTACATCACTGACTAGACATGTTATAAACACTTGTAGAGTTAGCTGTGTAGAATGTATCACTATGTGATGGGTAGCATAGCGTCGTCATGTTGTTTACATCACTGACTAGACATGATATAAACACTTGTAGAGTTAGCTGTGTAGAACGTATCACTATGTGATGGGTAGCATAGCGTCGTCATGTTGTTTACATCACTGACTAGACATGATATAAACACTTGTAGAGTTAGCTGTGTAGAACGTATCACTAGTAGTTGGGTAGCAGAGCGTCGTCATGTTGTTTACATCACCAGACTAGACATGTTATAAACACTTGTAGAGTTAGCTGTGTAGAACGTATCACTATGTGATGGGTAGCATAGCGTCGTCATGTTGTTTACACCACTGACTAGACATGTTATAAACACTTGTAGAGTTAGCTGTGTAGAACGTATCACTAGGTGATGGGTAGCATAGCGTCGTCATGATGTTTACACCACTGACTAGACATGTTATAAACACTTGTAGAGTTAGCTGTGTAGAACGTATCACTATGTGATGGGTAGCATAGCGTCGTCATGTTGTTTACATCACTGACTAGACATGTTATAAACACTTGTAGAGTTAGCTGTGTAGAACGTATCACTAGGTGATGAGTAACATAGCGTCGTCATGTTGGTTACACCACTGACTAGACATGTTATAAAAACTTGTAGAGTTAGCTGTGTAGAACGTATCACTAGGTGATGAGTAGCATAGCGTCGTCATGTTGTTTACATCACTGACTAGACATGTTATAAACACTTGTAGAGTTAGCTGTGTAGAACGTATCACTAAGTGATGGGTAGCATAGCGTCGTCATGTTGTTTACATCACTGACTAGACATGTCATAAACACTTGTATAGTTAGTTGTGTAGAACGTATCACTATGTGATGGGTAGCATAGCGTCGTCATGTTGTTTACATCACTGACTAGACATGATATAAACACTTGTAGAGTTAGCTGTGTAGAACGTATCACTAGTAGTTGGGTAGGATAGCGTCGTCATGTTGTTTACACCACTGACTAGACATGATATAAACACTTGTAGAGTTAGCTGTGTAGAACGTATCACTAGGTGATGGGTAGCATAGCGTCGTCATGTTGTTTACACCACCAGACTAGACATGTTATAAACACTTGTAGAGTTAGCTGTGTAGAACGTATCACTATGTGATGGGTAGCATATCGGCGTCATGTTGTTTACATCACCAGACTAGACATGTTATAAACACTTGTAGAGTTAGCTGTGTAGAACGTATCACTATGTGATGGGTAGCATAGCGTCGTCATGTTGTTTACATCACTGACTAGACATGATATAAACACTTGTAGAGTTAGCTGTGTAGAACGTATCACTAGGTGATGAGTAGCATAGCGTCGTCATGTTGTTTACACCACTGACTAGACATGAAATAAACACTTGTAGAGTTAGCTGTGTAGAACGTATCACTAGGTGATGGGTAGCATAGCGTCGTCATGTTGTTTACACCACCAGACTAGACATGTTATAAACACGTGTAGAGTTAGCTGTGTAGAACGTATCACTATGTGATGGGTAGCATAGCGTCGTCATGTTGTTTACATCACTGACTAGACATGTTATAAACACTTGTAGAGTTAGCTGTGTAGAACGTATCACTAGGTGATGAGTAGCATAGCGTCGTCATGTTGTTTACATCACTGACTAGACATGTTATAAACACTTGTAGAGTTAGCTGTGTAGAACGTATCACTAGGTGATGAGTAGCATAGCGTCGTCATGTTGTTTACACCACTGACTAGACATGATATAAACACTTGTAGAGTTAGCTGTGTAGAACGTATCACTAGGTGATGGGTAGCATAGCGTCGTCATGTTGTTTACATCACTGACTAGACATGTTATAAACACTTGTAGAGTTAGCTGTGTAGAACGTATCACTAGGTGATGAGTAGCATAGCGTCGTCATGTTGTTTACATCACTGACTAGACATGTCATAAACACTTGTAGAGTTAGCTGTGTAGAACGTATCACTAGGTGATGAGTAGCATAGCGTCGTCATGTTGTTTACACCACTGACTAGACATGATATAAACACTTGTAGAGTTAGCTGTGTAGAACGTATCACTAGGTGATGGGTAGCATAGCGTCGTCATGTTGTTTACATCACTGACTAGACATGTTATAAACACTTGTAGAGTTAGCTGTGTAGAACGTATCACTATGTGATGAGTAGCATAGCGTCGTCATGTTGTTTACACCACTGACTAGACATGTTATAAACACGTGTAGAGTTAGCTGTGTAGAACGTATCACTATGTGATGGGTAGCATAGCGTCGTCATGTTGTTTACACCCCTGACTCTGTTATAGTGCCTTAACTTCATATTACAATTGTTGTCACAGTGGTATGATATAGTGCCTTAACTTCATATTACAATTGTTGTCACAGTGGTATGTTATAGTGCCTTAACTTCACATTACAAGTGTTGTCACAGTGGTATGTTATAGTGCCTTAACTTCATATTACAATTGTTGTCATGATGGCATGTTATAGTGCCTTAACTTCATATTACAATTGTTGTCACAGTGGTATGTTATAGTGCCTTAACTTCATATTATAATTATTGTCACAGTGGTATGTTATAGTGCCTTAACTTCATATTACAATTGTTGTCACAGTGGTATGCTATAGTGCCTTAACTTCATATTACAATTGTTGTCACAGTGGTATGCTATAGTGCCTTAACTTCACATTACAATTGTTGTCACTGTGGTATGTTATAGTGCCTTAACTTCACATTACAATTGTTGTCACAGTGGTATGTTATAGTGTCTTAACTTCACATTACAATTGTTTTCACAGTGGTATGTTATAGTGCCTTAACTTCACATTACAATTGTTGTCACAGTGGTATGTTATAGTGCCTTAACTTCATATTACAATTGTTGTCACAGTGGTATGTTATAGTGCCTTAACTTCATATTACAATTGTTGTCACAGTGGTATGTTATAGTGCCTTAACTTCATATTACAATTGCTGTCACAGTGGTATGTTATAGTGCCTTAACTTCACATTACAATTGTTGTCACAGTGGTATGTTATAGTGCCTTAACTTCACATTACAATTGTTGTCACAGTGGTATGTTATAGTGCCTTAACTTCATATTACAATTGTTGTCACAGTGGTATGTTATAGTGCCTTAACTTCATATTACAATTGTTGTCACAGTAGTATGTTATAGTGCCTTAACTTCATATTACAATTGTTGTCACAGTGGTATGTTATAGTGCCTTAACTTCATATTACAATTGTTGTCACAGTGGTATGTTATAGTGCCTTAACTTCATATTACAATTGTTGTCACAGTGGTATGTTATAGTGCCTTAACTTCATATTACAATTGTTGTCACAGTGGTATGTTATAGTGCCTTAACTTCATATTACAATTGTTGTCACAGTGGTATGTTATAGTGCCTTAACTTCACATTACAATTGTTGTCACGGTGGTATGTTATAGTGCCTTAACTTCATATTACAATTGTTGTCACAGTGGTATGTTATAGTGCCTTAACTTCATATTACAATTGTTGTCACAGTGGTATGTCATAGTGCCTTAACTTCATATTACAATTGTTGTCATAGTAGTATGTTATAGTGCCTTAACTTCATATTACAATTGTTGTCACAGTGGTATGTTATAGTGCCTTAACTTCATATTACAATTGTTGTCACAGTGGTATGTTAAAGTGCCTTAACTTCATATTACAATTGTTGTCACAGTGGTATGTCATAGTGCCTTAACTTCATATTACAATTGTTGTCATAGTAGTATGTTATAGTGCCTTAACTTCATATTACAATTGTTGTCACAGTGGTATGTTATAGTGTCTTAACTTCACATTACAATTGTTGTCACAGTGGTATGTTATAGTGCCTTAACTTCACATTACAATTGTTGTCACAGTGGTATGTTATAGTGCCTTAACTTCACATTACAATTGTTGTCACAGTGGTATGTTATAGTGCCTTAACTTCATATTACAATTGTTGTCACAGTGGTATGTTATAGTGCCTTAACTTCATATTACAATTGTTGTCACAATGGTATGTTATAGTGCCTTAACTTCATATTATAATTGTTGTCACAGTGGTATGTTATAGTGCCTTAACTTCATATTGCAATTGTTGTCACAGTGGTATGTTATATTGCCTTAACTTCATATTACAATTGTTGTCACAGTGGTATGTTATAGTGCCTTAACTTCATATTCCAATTGTTGTCACAGTGGTAAGTTATAGTGCCTTAACTTCACATTATAATTGTTGTCACAGTGGTATGCTACAGTGCCTTCACTTCCCATAAACATTGTTTTTTATCTATATCTGAAGCTCAGATAAAAGTTCCATAAAATCTATTTTTATTTGGTTGTTTTCATCTTCTTTTAAATTGTTGAACTTTTTCAGAAACATTAATTTTGTTCCTGTTCATTTGTAATCTAAATCTATTCTTTCATTGAGATTAGAAAAAAAAAGTTTGTCAAACGCCTTTAAATAAATGGTCACTTGTTGAATACCAGTACACCTAAATTAAACCTTAAATGCATTGGCCTACATATATCTGTGTTTGTGAGTTGCAGACATCAGTTAATTTACAAATTAGGTTTTATCCAATTTCTCAATTATTTGTTGTTATTAATCCCGACATTTAATGAAGGGATACTTCATTATCACAAAGAATGAACCGTGTTAACACTTATAACATCAGATTGATAATTTACTAGAACAATACATAGATCTATATTTAGATCAATGTAATATGTAGACATTTCTTATACGTCAAATAATAAATGTTACCAAGACAGGCAAAATGTATATTTGGTTTTCTTTTAATTATATTTAATCAATGGAAACTTATATTTGTTGAATTATGTTGGTGGGTTGTTTTAAATAGTTTTGTGTTCACTGTTTCCTTCCTTTAAACGATATTGTTTGTCTACATTAATCTATATTTAAACATGTCTACGATATACAGAAGAATGTGTACAGTAAATGCATCACACATGCTATTTTAAGGGATAGATAAAGACTTTAATTGCTGTAAAAATTGATCAACAACGAAATTTGTCCTTCAATTTGATCAAACTATCGATATAAATGGATTAATAAAATCAGTTAACGCATATCGATATTAATATCCATGATGCTGGCAGAAAAATAGAATCAGTTAGCGCATATCGATATTAATATCCATGATGCTGGCAGAAAAATAGAATCAGTTAACGCAGATCGATATTAGTATCCATGATGGCGGCAGAAAAATAGAATCGATTAGCGTATATCGATATTGGTATCCATGATGCCGGCAGACAAATAGAATCAGTTAGCGCATATCGATATTGGTATCCATGATGCCGGCAGACAAATATAATCAGTTAGCGCATATCAATAATAATATCCATGATGCCGGCAGACAAATTGAATCAGTTAGCGCATATCGATATTGGTATCCATGATGCCGGCAGACAAATTGAATCATTTAGCGCATATCGATATTGGTATCCATGATGCCGGCAGACAAATATAATCATTAACGCATATCGATATTAGTATCGATGATGGTGGCAGAGTTTATTGCACTTTACAAATTCTTAACTAAAATGTATCGTTCCCTTTTAATGTTAAAGCATACGCCTAGTTTGAATATCATTCTGGTATTCTTTCATATATTGTTACAACCTATATACATGAAATTATGTCGAAAAGTACTTCATAATCTAATAGTGTTTGCATAACAATATTGATGTCGGTAAAATAAACACAATGAGTTTTATTTTCAGGAACTAAATTTTACTACAATACTTTAAATCTTCAAAGACCCCAAATGTTGAAAAACGTCTGTCTTGCCTCCTTGTCAAGTATGTTCTTGTCCCTACAGATAACACCGAATAACAATATAGTTTTTGTATCTAAATCACATTACAAAGACTGTTTTATAAAGAAATTAGAAATGGGCAACCCTACACTTACGACAGAGGAAATCGAGGACAAAGATGAAGGCTTGAATCTTCCATCACTCTACTTGATATCTCAATTGCAAAAGTGTCCCTACAATCAGTACTGTATTGAACACAAAACAGATTGTGACACATGTTTGGTAAACTTGTTTTAACAGATAGTCGGCATTTTTTCTGCAAAAAAACATTTGTTCTCATTTTCCCGCAGACCGGTTCCTTTATTCGTGTGAGGCAGATATTAGAGGCCTCCCAAGAAAAACGAAAAGAGGCTATATATGATGTCCTTTTACTAAGTAATTTCAAGCTTGGTGACTGTTGATCGCATTTGTTCCATTGTACTTGAGATAAAGGATATCACAGAACCAGATAAGTCTGCTTCATACCCTGAATTACATCTAGAAATTGACACTGAGGCCCAATTGAGAACGAAACATAACCACAAAAGTGATGATTTCAATTTTCCCATTTGGAACTTTCTACTTAGTTCATGTAACAACATTATGCTGCAACTGCATATGTAGTATATATATCTCAGTTGATACTGAACCAAATGTTGCTAGTATTCGAATTGATGCTATCACTTCGAACATTTTACGGCCGCAATCATGGCTTGGTTATCAGCTCCTGGTTGGGACAGGCATGAAATACGACGGATTTAAATCGATTAATGGGATCCCGACCATCCCCTTTTGATAAATGTACCGTTTGTCGCATTTCTTTGCTTTTTTCGACTTTTTATCGGATATTCAACAAGAGTTAAATGACGAGTGCTACTAGTGGAGCAGGAACTGCTTACCCTTCCAGAGCACAATAATTCACCATCGGTTATTTGAGGGGTTCGTGTTGTTCAGTCTTTAGATTCTAGGAATTTCCCATAAATATATTGGCATATGAATGTGCCATGTTGTGTCCATTGCAGTGCCATTTATCTGTGAATCTTCAGTTGTTATGGACGAGAGTTAGTAGCTGGACTAGGCATTACGTTTGTTGATTTTTATACTGGACATTGCTTCCAAACTTCTTGCTGCTATGCCATCGTCATTGGGGATATTGGTGTAAAGTGACGTTACAACCATAGAAACAAGAATCCCTTTTTATGGAAGTGAATTCACAGATACCATTTTCTTCAAGTATTCAGTAGTTTCCTTTATACGGGATGGCAAATTTTCGACAAGTTTCCGAAATGAAAGTCTACACGAAATATATAGTATGGTTCATAGAAATACCGAAACGTTTGGACATATTCATTACTGGAAAAAGTGTTTTAATTATAATTAGAGGCTCAGTGGTCTGAGTCTGTGTCGCCCACCTTTCATTCTGCTTTGAGGAAACTTAATACAGAACCTCCCATAAGTGTTTCCCACCAAGTTTTGGTCATTTGGCTAAACAGTTACAAAGAAGAAGATCTTTCGACCAATCAGAAACAAGAATGGCCTGTGGCGGCAATGTTTATTGACGGATCGGAACTACATGAGCAATCTTTATAGATGACCTTCCAAGGATGCTTCCTACCAAGTTTCGATTCATTTGGCAAAGCGATTTCAGAAAAGAAGATTTTGTAGAAATCAACCAATCAGAAACAAGAATTGCCTTTGGCCGCCATGTTTGTCAACGGATCGGAACTAAATTAGCAACCTTTATAAAGGGCTTTCCAAGGATGCTTTCTACCAAGTTTCGATTCATTTGGCAAAGCGGTTTCAGACGAGACAATTTTTTAGAAATCAACCAATCAGAAACACTAATTTCCTGTGGCGACCATGTTTCTTAACGGATTGGAACTAAATGAGCAATCTTTATAGAGGACCCTTCACGGATGCTTTTTAACAAATGTTGATTCATTTGGTCAAGCGGTTACAGAGGATAAGATTTTTTAGAAATCAACCAATCAGAAACAAGAATTGTCTGTGGCGGCCATGTTTGATAACGGATCGGGACGAAATGAGCAATCTATATAAAAGACTGCCATCGATGCTTCCTACCAAGTTTCGGTTCATTTGGCCGAGTGGTTTCAGAGAAGAAGATTTTTTTAAATCGGCCAAATAGAAACAAAAATTGCCTATGGCGGCCATGTTTGTTAGCGAATCGGAACTAAATGAGTATTCTTTATAGAGGACCTTCCAAGGATGCTTCCTACCAAGTTTCGGTTCATTTGGCAAAGCGGCTTCAGAGGAGACGGTTTTTTAGAAATCAAACAATCAGAAACAAGAATTGTCTGTGGCGGCCATGTTTGTAAACGGATCGGAACTAAATGAGCATTCTTTATAGAGGACCTTCCAAGGATGCTTCCTACCAAGTTTCGATTCATTTGGCCAAGCGGTATCAGAGGAGAAGATTTTTTTTAAATCGGCCAATCAGAAACAAGAATTGCCTATGGCGGCCATGTTTGTTAATGGATCGAGACAAAATGAGCAATCTTTAGAGAGGACCTGCCATAGATGCTTCCTACCAAGTTTCACTTCATTTGGCTGAAGGGTTTCAGAGGAGAAATTAAAATGTGTAAAATTAACGGACGACAGACGCCAAGTGATGGCAAATGAGCTATAAATGAACAGTCTTTGTAAAGCTGATATAGTCTTTGAAACTAAATCTTAATAATAAAACAAAACACAATATAATGTACAAAGCAACGCTACGTTCATTAATGATCAGTGTCAAATTGGGGTTTTATTAATATCCTTTGACATTTCCCATTTTAGATGTAAAGAAGTGTCATGAAACTTGGCATTATATGTTACAGGAAGTACAACAAGAGGTGTGATGCTTATTTATTATAACAATTCGGAAGCACAATCTGCTTAACGTAGAAATGATTTTACTTAATGCAGTATATCTAATTCTGTTGACATTCCTAATTCTCATCAAAGACTAAAATCAAAGCGTTAATAATCAGCTGATATTAACAACCTCGGTCAATGTTACAGACAATTGGTCCATTGCACAACACCACAAATTAATTGATTTTTAATCAAATCGTGATTGAAAGCACATGATCAAACCACTGAAAAACATTAAAGTTGAAAGTTAGATAACATTTTCTGTTTGAATGACTTCCACATAATCTTTTATAACAGTTACACTTCTTATTTACCAGGTACACTACAAGTATTTACTGTCAAATTTTACCTTTCAGAAATGTTTAACATATTGTTGTATTAATATAGATTTTCAAGTAATCTATCTGTGTTTGCAAATGTTTGACTGCAGCAATGTTTTATAAACTTTTTCACTTAAAAACATATTTGCTTAGTCATACACTGTATATTTCTTAAAAATAATTCTATATGCAGATTCTTAAAAATTATTACCTTGGTCATTATTGATCTAGCTAATTATTTTTAAGAATCTACAGTTGGAGTGTATTTTCCATTACATAATTAGTTCCTATGATAACATTTCGAGCTCTAACTTTTCACAAATATCGTCACATTTCACAAAAGTAGACAAACGGGAAAGATTACAAATAATGACTTGCCATCTTAAATCAATTTGATTATTACGACAGTAACTGTGTAATTTAAATATTCAATGACTGCACCAGATAATATATTAATAAACACAGGCTGAAGCATGTTCTTTTCTTTTATAAACTTTTTCTTTGTAGATATAGTAGCAAACACAGCTGACACCTGTATATCTTAGTTGACACTTGTATATCTTAGTTGACACCTGCACATCTTAGTTGACACTTGTATATCTTAGTTGACACCTGTATATCTTAGTTGACACTTGTATATCTTAGTTGACACCTGCACATCTTAGTTGACACTTGTATATCTTAGTTGACACCTGTACATCTTAGTTGACACCTGTATATCTTAGCTTCATCTCGTACGTTCATCAGAAGTCAATAATATATGCTACCGAGTAACATATAAGGATCGCTTTACCCAGTAAATATGACACTGGTATAGTTCATTTAGTTCTTATCATGAAAAACTAATGTCAATATAACTCTGCTCTCAGATATTGTAACAAATTAATTCGATTGGTGGCCCTTTTTGACCAACTGCTAATATACATACTTGAAAAAAACAACATTTTATAAGGTAAGCAGAGGTAGGTTATTTTTACATGATAACTATTCATCGGTAATTTGGACATTTTTTCTTTGATATCATCGAATGATATTGTCAGTATCAACGAACAACTGACTCTGATACTGAAAAGTATCGGGTATGTGTGACGTTAAACACATTATGACTTTACTAATAAAAACGATAACGTCAATTTTTAAGGTATCGTCATACATCATCACTAGTATCGCATCTCGTCATATCGGACTCGCAGCAATAATAGTGATGTCTGTCTCGACCTTCAAATCTACAGTTATTCTATATTTAAGGAAGACATTATTCAATACGGTCTGAACGTGAACTACAGTAATCAAACTATATTTGTCATTAATATTTTAATGAGTACTGCAAGCAGATAAATTAAGACTAATAGATGCCAAGCAGTCGTTAGTGTAGAGCACCTCTAGGTTTATGTGATGTTGTAATTAAACAGAATGCAAGTAAATGGTGTGACATTGGAAGTATAATCAAGTTTATACTATTTGAATCTTATGAGGAAGGATGTTGACTCCTTTATACCAGCTAAAGTGAAACTCTTATTTGTGGAAATATACAGTAATATCTCCATATACACGAAAGATCTCCTGAGAATTATCCTAAAAACTTCATTGCAGGTCGAGTTGCATTTTGTAAATGGTATCGCTCCAACACCTACATATTATTGACAGAAAAAAGTAAATATTGCATTGCAAGGATAAGCAACGGATTCTCTTTATATCGTATCCCTTATATTCAAAAATCTCTCCCAATATAGTTGAATAAAATTAATTAAGTAACGAAAAGATATAAGAGAACGACCTCACTCGTCGAAGGAAAAAATCAATGCCAATAAAGCATTCGCAGTTTGATAGCCTACCATACAAAGTTCACTTATGTGGTGCTATTAGAAATAAACAAGTCTTTTTGACTTACAAAGCCTGCAGTAGCTCACCAGAGAAACAAACAAAACAAAAATGACTAAAAGAGGATGCAGTAGCTCACCAGAGAAACAAACAAAACAAAAATGACTAAAAGAGGATGCAGTAGCTCATCAGAGAAACAAACAAAACAAAAATGACTAAAAGAGGATACAGTAGCTCACCAGAGAAACAAACAAAACAAAAATTACTAAAAGAGGATACAGTAGCTCACCAGAGAAACAAACAAAACAAAAATTACTAAAAGAGGATACAGTAGCTCACCAGAGAAACAAACAAAACAAAAATGATTAAAAGAGGATGCAGTAGCTCACCAGAGAAACAAACAAAACAAAAATGACTAAAAGAGGATGCAGTAGCTCACCAGGGAAACAAACAAAACAAAAATGATTAAAAGAGGATGCAGTAGCTCACCAGAGAAACAAACAAAACAAAAATGATTAAAAGAGGATGCAGTAGCTCACCAGAGAAACAAACAAAACAAAAATGACTAAAAGAGGATGCAGTAGCTCATCAGAGAAACAAACAAAACAAAAATGACTAAAAGAAGCTGTAGTAGCTCATCAGAGAAACAAACAAAGCATAAATGACTAAAAGAGGATGCAGTAGCTCACCAGAGAAACAAACAAAACAAAAATGACTAAAAGAGGATGCAGTAGCTCACCAGAGAAACAAACAAAGCATAAATGACTAAAAGAGGATACAGTAGCTCACCAGAGAAACAAACAAAACAAAAATGATTAAAAGAGGATGCAGTAGCTCATCAGAGAAACAAACAAAGCAAAAATGATTAAAAGAGGATACAGTAGCTCACCAGAGAAACAAACAAAACAAAAATGACTAAAAGAGGATGCAGTAGCTCACTAGAGAAACAAACAAAGCAAAAATGACTAAAAGAGGATGCAGTAGCTCACCAGAGAAACAAACAAAACAAAAATGACTAAAAGAGGATGCAGTAGCTCATCAGAGAAACAAACAAAACAAAAATGACTAAAAGAGGATACAGTAGCTCATCAGAGAAACAAACAAAACAAAAATTACTAAAAGAGGATGCAGTAGCTCACCAGAGAAACAAACAAAACAAAAATGACTAAAAGAGGATGCAGTAGCTCACCAGAGAAACAAACAAAACAAAAATGGCTAAAAGAGGATGCAGTAGCTCACCAGAGAAACAAACAAAACAAAAATGACTAAAAGAGGATGCAGTAGCTCACCAGAGAAACAAACAAAACAAAAATGACTAAAAGAGGATGCAGTAGCTCACCAGAGAAACAAACAAAACAAAATGACTAAAAGAGGATGCAGTAGCTCACCAGAGAAACAAACAAAACAAAAATTACTAAAAGAAGCTGTAGTAGCTCACCAGAGAAACAAACAAAACAAAAACGACTTAAAGAAGCTGTAGTAGCTCACCAGAGAAACAAACAAAACAAAAATGACTAAAAGAGGATGCAGTAGCTCACTAGAGAAACAAACAAAGCAAAAATGATTAAAAGAGGATGCAGTAGCTCACTAGAGAAACAAACAAAACAAAAATGACTAAAAGAAGCTGTAGTAGCTCATCAGAGAAACAAACAAAACAAAAATGATTAAAATAGGATACAGTAGCTCACCAGAGAAACAAACAAAACACAAATTACTAAAAGAGGATGCAGTAGCTCACTAGAGAAACAAACAAAGCAAAAATGACTAAAAGAGGATGCAGTAGCTCACTAGAGAAACAAACAAAACAAAAATGACTAAAAGAAGATACAGTAGCTCATCAGAGAAACAAACAAAACAAAAATGACTAAAAGAGGATGCAGTAGCTCACCAGAGAAACAAACAAAACAAAAATGACTAAAAGAGGATGCAGTAGCTCACCAGAGAAACAAACAAAACAAAAACGACTTAAAGAAGCTGTAGTAGCTCACCAGAGAAACAAACAAAACAAAAATGACTAAAAGAGGATGCAGTAGCTCACTAGAGAAACAAACAAAACAAAAATGACTAAAAGAGGATGCAGTAGCTCACCAGAGAAACAAACAAAACAAAAATTACTAAAAGAGGATGCAGTAGCTCACCAGAGAAACAAACAAAACAAAAATGATTAAAAGAGGATGCAGTAGCTCATCAGAGAAACAAACAAAACAAAAATGACTAAAAGAGGATGCAGTAGCTCATCAGAGAAACAAACAAAACAAAAATGATTAAAATAGGATACAGTAGCTCACCAGAGAAACAAACAAAACACAAATTACTAAAAGAGGATGCAGCAGCTCACCAGAGAAACAAACAAAACAAAAATTACTATAAGAGGATGCAGTAGCTCACCAGAGAAACAAACAAAACAAAAATGATTAAAAGAGGATGCAGTAGCTCACCAGAGAAACAAACAAAACAAAAATGACTAAAAGAGGATGCAGTAGCTCACCAGGGAAACAAACAAAACAAAAATGATTAAAAGAGGATGCAGTAGCTCACCAGAGAAACAAACAAAACAAAAATGACTAAAAGAGGATGCAGTAGCTCACTAGAGAAACAAACAAAACATAAATTACTAAAAGAGGATGCAGTAGCTCACCAGAGAAACAAACAAAACAAAAATGATTAAAAGAGGATGCAGTAGCTCACCAGAGAAACAAACAAAACAAAAATTACTAAAAGAGGATGCAGTAGCTCACTAGAGAAACAAACAAAACAAAAATGACTAAAAGAAGCTGTAGTAGCTCATCAGAGAAACAAACAAAACAAAAATGATTAAAATAGGATACAGTAGCTCACCAGAGAAACAAACAAAACACAAATTACTAAAAGAGGATGCAGTAGCTCACCAGAGAAACAAACAAAGCAAAAATGACTAAAAGAGGATGCAGTAGCTCACTAGAGAAACAAACAAAACAAAAATGACTAAAAGAGGATGTAGTAGCTCACCAGAGAAACAAACAAAACAAAAATGACTAAAAGAGGATGCAGTAGCTCACCAGAAAAACAAACAAAACAAAAATGACTAAAAGAGGATACAGTAGCTCACTAGAGAAACAAACAAAGCAAAAATGACTAAAAGAGGATGCAGTAGCTCACTAGAGAAACAAACAAAACAAAAATGACTAAAAGAGGATGTAGTAGCTCACCAGAGAAACAAACAAAACAAAAATGACTAAAAGAGGATGCAGTAGCTCACCAGAGAAACAAACAAAACAAAAATGACTAAAAGAGGATACAGTAGCTCACTAGAGAAACAAACAAAGCAAAAATGACTAAAAGAGGATGCAGTAGCTCACTAGAGAAACAAACAAAACAAAAATGACTAAAAGAAGCTGTAGTAGCTCACCAGAGAAATATACAAAACAAAAACGACTTAAAGAAGCTGTAGTAGCTCACCAGAGAAATATACAAAACAAAAACGACTTAAAGAAGCTGTAGTAGCTAACCAGAAAAATAAACAAAACAAAAACGACTTAAAGAAGCTGTAGTAGCTCACCAGGACAAAAAAGAAAAGAAAACTAGAGGCTCAGTGGGCTGAGCCTGTGTCGCTCACCTTTTATTCGGTTTTTGAGGAAACTTTATACGAACCTTCCATAGGTGCTTCCTACCAAATTTAGGTTCATTTGGCTACTCGGTTTTAGAGGAGAAGTTTTATTAGAAATCAACCAATCAGAAACAAGAATTGCCTGTGGTGGCCATGTTTGTTAACGGATCGGGACGAAATGAGCAATCTTTATAGAGGACCTTCCATAGATGTTTCCTAGCAAGTTTCAGTTCATTTGACCGTTTGTTTGTTTTGGCAAGTACCAGTCCGCGGAGTTGGTCACTGGACCAAAGTAAATTTTCACTTCAACAATAGCGGACAGGTCCATTAATAAAGAATTGAAGCATGTGAGCAAGTTGACATGTTATCCGATTATCAAATGTATATATAAAAAAACTATATTGGAGCATTTCATATCGTGATGCATTGTTAGAAAACATTAAAATCGTTAATATTATGCTTCGATATCCCAGTTTCGAATATTTTGATTAACCTGAAAATATTGTGCGTCCATGTGATTGTTCGATATTGCAATTCAATCGTTGATATTCTTTCCTGGTTTTTCGATTAAAAAATGTTAAAATTTAATTGATGAACAACAAACAAGGGAAGACTTTTTAATATGAAGACCAGCCTTCTTTATATAACAATTCTGGTGATAGTTGAATGTATTTCCATCTAAAAGAAAACATGTGTATATAGGATAGTTGTTTTGAACATTTATTTTTTACTTTCTTCTAAACATACTTCTACTTCTTAATTTTCTTAACTTTCAACAAACTGAAGTTTATGTCATTGGCACTACTCTGATGAACTACTTTTTTTCAATGGTTTTATATTGAAAATATATTTGCTCAATAAAAAGGCAAAGACCAAGCCATAGCAAAAATGACCCTCAGCTTCTGAAGACAATCCTGAAACCAATGAAAACTGTTCATGAAAATACAGGAACAACAAATTTTCAGTGGGATTGATTCCACAGAGAGACAGATGTTTAGTCTTTGTGGTCTTACTGACCTACAGGCAAAAACAAGTATTGATTCGAGGAACTGATTGAAATTGAATTTCTTGAAATGTGAAGGTAGTGCAAAATCTGTCCAAGGCCACGACCTCCATCTGAATTTAAAAATGCCAAAAAATAGTATTAAACAAAGGGATGGCAATGGCAATCTGATAGGAAACGCCTATTGTATGATAAAGAAAAAATTAATGTGATGCAAAGAAAATGTGAATGATAGGCAATGGCAAAAATTAAAAGAATGTATTGAAACATTCAAAAAACACCTGGAAGTATTTATTACAGTCCTTGCCTTCAAATTTTTAACCTACAAGCCCTTTGGGCTAGCAAAACTGTAATTTTACTGGCCCGAACTCAAATTTACTAGACCAAAAGAAAAAACAGAAATATTGCACCCTCATATGTTTTAACCTCAGGCCGTTCTGCAACTTGTGTTGCTGCTTTATGTTGTTCCAAGACTGCATGTGCTTGAATAGCGTCAATTCTGAAATTTGATAATCCAGAAAGAAACAAATTTTCCTGTTTTCATTTGGGACTGACAGTAGACTACGAGCAAAACATCAATTTAGTATATTATATTCATAATTACCTAAAGGACATCTATTCAATGTCAAATATTTATTTCTATCTTCCTTGACTATTCCAGAGTCTTGCATAACAGTGCTTTTTTCATACGTACACCTCCCCTATTTTTTAAATATTACTAAGCTGTGATCTAAAGACTAATAATACCACGCAATTGTAATAACTCATATATAGTGTAATCGTCAGCAGAACAAAGATGTCTCTGTCAATTTGCTCAAGGGTCCAACTATACATATATATAGCTAGGGAATGAAAATCTAGCACAAATGTAATTGTATATTGACAGTCAGTCAAAAACTGAAGAAAGGAAAGGCTGTAATTATTATTTGTCAGACCTCATATCAGATTGCAACGATGGAATAAAGCTACTGTAGTTCAAAGTCTATTTTTTATGCATATGCATTAACGTTTGAACATGTCTGTATGCATCTAAAGAGAGAAGCCAATTCGACCGATGTTTGCTGATTTAATACACATATAAATGCATCAATCATGGGGCAAAGGCCGTAAACGGCACATAGATTATACACATGGTCATTTATAAATTGTATTCATCTAAAACGATTTTCACAAGTTTTAACATGTCTCCAGAATTTTACTAAACTGATCAGGCTACTGATGTTTCACGACCACTATCCCAAAGTAATTTTCACTAGACAGGGGCTTCGGGCTAGTGGCTAACGCAGAGGACTGTTATTGTCCTCCTGTAGGTGAGAATAAATAATCATTATTTCGGAAAATAAATAGATAACAAACATGACCAGTAACATATAATGCTAACTTTCTCATGAATTTGTATATTATTGAGAACTTGAAAAAATTAACAAGGCTATCATAAACACTATTTTTCTAATACTTGTTAAATTTGATTCAATCCAGTAAAAAAATATACTTGTTTACCTGCCCGAATGTCCAGTAAGATAACAATTTCATCATGAGGACTGCAGGAATTATGTTCTCTTCCAAATTAAGTCCGGTGCTTATATTTTAACCAGGCTCATTTAATACAATTTAGTATTACAAATTAGCTGCTGCATATACAACTTTGTGATCTCACCAATAAGCTTCTATCACATCACATGCAACATTAACTTCAGGGTTTACATTTGCAAATACTAAATCCAAGATGGATCCATACTTTGTTGTAACTTTGGATATAACTTGCTTGCATTTGAAAGTGTCTTGCATGAATTCTAGAAAAGAACTATTTTGTTCTGCAGTCAGATCAAAATTAAAATCACCCAGTATCATGATATTTGAACGTGTGACACCTAGGACTGGGAGAAGATTTAAAATAAGTGCTTCTTTAAACTCTGCTAGCTTACAAGTTACAAGTTAGAAGTTGAGAATGTTGATACATGATCTACGAGTAAACAATTTCTAACGTATACAGCAATGTCATGTGGTGGTCTAATTTTGACATCATTTTGACTCTAATCATTTCTGATTGGTGGTGCAAATCCAGGTAAAAGATAGTCATCATCTGAATCTGACTGAATGAGCTTAGTTTCAGCAAGACCAATACTATCTGCATTTGAAACATTTGGATCAGCTTTTATATCTTCTAAGTGAGCATACAAAGATCTTACATTGTTGAAAACAAATCTAAAGAGATAATTTCCCAAATTGTATAACGGTGTGTAGCACAGCTTTAGCAATCCACTTTTTCTCAGTCTTTGTAACTCTTCCTTCACACTATCTGATACTGCTATCTTATCTTTATTGAAGTCTACAATATGTAAACCATTCAGAGATCGAACTCTACTGAGAGCAACATAATGAATATGATGTATTTTTGCTTTACATTTTGAGCTCATGTTGATCACAACTTCATCCAAAGTGTCACCTTGAGACTTGTGGATTGTCTTTCCAGCAGATGGACGAAGGGAAACTGAATTCTCTCGCATGTCTTTCTATTGTAAGTAAATGACCGTTTAATGTCAAATATTGTTGTATATGATTTGTCAATTTTCTTGTCAAACAGATAGCTGTATTTTTTTCTAGTGTTGTTGCCAATTTTTTCATCCATAAATTTAACCCACACTGCTTGGTCTTGAAGTTTTCTCTTTTTGTCTATTTTCTATGATTTTTAATTCACAGGAAGAAACGTTGATAAGATCGTCTGTAACATCAATATTATTAGTCAGGTCATATTTCATACATACAGCCAGCTCCACTTCTTTTGCAAGGTTGGCAGTATCTGATTGTTTTCTTGGTAGACTATTTAATAATTTAGCTTTTATTGAAGTAGACACATCTGTATGCACCGTATCAAATGCTTGTACTTTCACTTTTTCAGTTGTCAAATTTGCAATGCACTGCATGTTGAAGGTGTCAACAAGATAATTTTGTGTAAATAAATGTGTTGTTGTATGAGGGTAGTTTGGATCATCTCTACTTGTCATTCTTGTTTCCAATATGGCACAATCATTTTCAGTTAGTGCATTTAGTCTAGTTGATTCTTTAAAAACCCTGGACTGCGCGAGAGATTGTTGTTTAACATCACATGTCACATGGGAAGCATTCTGGCTATTGCTTGCAAACAATAAAACAATTAATAAATGGTGGCTTTGGGATGACCCTTTGGACGAAAACTGACTGTGACAGGAAGGGGGATAACAAGAATAAGATAGGAAAATGTTGCTCATTAGAATGACATGTTGTCTTACGTGTAGTCACAAAACATGGCGCTCTTATTACTCTGGGTTGTTGCTTTTAGAGATTTTACATATGATATTGTATTTATATATAGATCGTTCATTACCAGAAAATGTGTTCGGACTTGGGAACTTATTTTTATATCAAAAGAGATTCAAGACTAGATATAGCCCCCGCTCCCCACATCTGTCCAACCTATTTCCATAACCAAAACATTACTGATTGTTCTGACCAAAAATGAAAGGGACCCTCCTCTCTTCACCGGTAAGCTGCTGATAAAATTTCAAAACATTGTGAGAAAAACTACTCAAGTTATCATACGACATAGGGTAAAAATCCTATTTTCCGTCATATCAAGTCAAATAACTCTGGAACGGCAAAAGTGAAAATCATCAAAAATGAAAGGGATCCTCCTCTCTTCACCGGTAAGCTGCTGATAAAATTTCAAAACATTCTGAGAAACACTACTCAAGTTATCATACGACATAGGGTACTACATTCTATTTTTTGTCATATCAAGTCCAATAACTCTGGAACGGCAAAAGTGAAAATCATCAAAAATGACAGAGATCTTCCTCTCTTCACCGGTAATCTGCTGATAAAATTTCAAAACATTCTGAGAAACACTACTCAAGTTATCATACGACATAGGGTACAAATCCTATTTTCCGTCATATAAAGTCCAATAACTCTGGAACGGCAAAAGTGAAAATCGTCAAAAATGAAAGGGATCCTCCTCTCTTCACCAGTAAACAGCTGATAAAATTTTAAAAGATTCTAAGAAACACAACTCAATTTATCGTACGACATAGTATTTGTCTACAGACGGACGGACGGACATGGTGAAACCAGTATAGTACTATACCCCCCTACAACCTCGTTGCGGGGGGTATAATAACACGTACTTCGTTATATTTCAATATATATTATAAATTTAAAACAACATGAACCAAAAGCTTTAAAAAAGACATAAAAATAAAATCATCCTAATTATGTTTTGATTTGTTGTTTAAGTGGTTCATGAATTGCAAAAGAAATTAAATTGTCAACTTAATTTCCTAGGAGAATTTTTGAATGTGGTGTTATTTTAATAATGAAGTTTTCCATACCATCTACAACACATTTGAAAGATTTGAGCTCACATAATTGTGAAGGATATATCCATATTGTCCCTGCGCTCATTTGAAAAACCATGTGATCAATTGCATTATGGAAATTCAGTAAAATATTAGCGATGATTTATAACTGGTAAATTAAAGATGACATTCTTTAAGAAATCCTCGATCCTGACCAAAATTTAAACAAGAACAATTGATTTGTTTTCATGCTATTGAGACTTTAAATGATTATTCTCCACGCAAGTTACCATTTAGTTGATGACACTGATTAATAACAACAGACTAACGGTAACACATGTCTATATATACAAAGACTTTACTATAGGTATGATCTGTACGACCACAATACATGTAGTCTTTCTGAGCAAGGTGGGAATGGCGTTTCATATTCTGCTTAGAGATGGAAAAGGAAAGAAAATGATAATGAAGGAATTAACTAGAACTGTGAGTGACCTCACTGAGTGATACCCCACGCTTGCAATACTATGATGTTCAAACTTTGGAATACAGGTATATTAGCAAGTTACCTATGAAAAATGAACGGATATGGAGTTATGTCAAGGAGACAACATCCCATCTTCAAAATAAACTAACCAAGAACATACATCTAGGGGTCGCCGCAAGTATACGACCCCCCTTTTCGTGAAAGTATAAGTTGAATTATCTACCCTTGTAAATTTCAGACAGCAAAGGTATTCATTCATGCACATCTGCAGGTTGTGTACTACAACTGTGTAAAGTTTCATAAAAATTCAATAAGCAGTTTAGTAGGAGTTGCGTTTACAAGGTACATGCCCCCCCCCCTTTTCGTGAAAGTATAAGTTGAATTATCTCCCCTTTTAAATTTTGGACAGCAACCATATTCCTTCATGCACATCTGCAGGTAGTGTACTACAACTGTGTAAAGTTTCACAAAACTCCAATAAGCCGCTTAGGAGGAGTTGCGCTTACAAGGTACACGACCCCCCTTTTCGTGAAAGTATAAGTTGAGTGTACTACAACTGTGTAAAGTTTCATAAAAATGCAATAAGCAGTTTATTAGGAGTTGCGCTTACAAGGTACATGCCCCACTTCTTTCGTGAAAGTATAAGTTGAATTATCTCCCCTTTTAAATTTTGGACAGCAACCATATTCCTTCATGCACATCTGCATGTATTGTACTACAAATGTGTAAAGTTTCATAAAAATCCAATAAGTCGTTTAGGAGGAGTTGCGCTTACAAGGTACACGACCCCCCTTTTCGTGAAAGTATAAGTTGAATTATCTCCCCTTTTAAATTTTGGACAGCAACCATATTCCTTCATGCACATCTGCAGGTTGTGTACTACAAATGTGCAAAGTTTCATAAAAATCCAATAAGCGGTTTAGGAGGAGTTGCGCTTACAAGGTACATGGACGAACGGACGGACAGGGTGATTCATATATACCCCCCAAACTTTGTTTGGGGGGGGGGGGTATAATTAATATCAAGACAGCTCATTAAACATCTTGCTTTAGTGGAAGACTGAAGTTCTAGGACCTTTTGGCTATGTTCAGGTTTGAAAATGAATTCGGACTGTGCTCTTTGTGTTCCTCCGTGGGTTTCATGGTGCTCTACATACGAACATCAACTGCTATGTAGACGTAATGTTGCTGTTAAATAGAAGTCAAACGCTCATTAAATACTAAATCCGAAGTCCACAATTACCGATCGAATACTTCGCCATTTGCAACAACTTTAGCAGAAGTCAGCAATACAAAGCTATAATTTATTGAATCTAATTATAATTGAACATGGACCAAAACAATTATTTGCTAAAAGAACGTTTCTTCACACCTGTTTTTGTTCACCTCTATAAGAATATTTTTCATAATGGGTGCAGTGTATAATTAATATAAATCTCATGTAACAAGTTCAAATAGGATTTATACTATAACAAAAAGGTTTTCAAGTCGATAATTAAACACATGTACATTGTATCCTCCGTAACATTCTTAGGACACCGTGTAACTTTATATTTTAACAACCGTAAGTTATGTTTTTCTTTTATTTCCTAAAACAAATAGAAAACATGATATGTTTATACTTCCTTGTACTTTATTGATAACCAGATCTGAACACTTGGTTAACCAGATCTGAACACTTGGTTAACCAGATCTGAACACTTGGTTAACCAGATCTGAACACTTGGTTAACCAGATCTGAACACTTGGTTAACCAGATCTGAACACTTGATACTCAGATATGAACACTTGATAACCAGATCTGAACACTTGGTTAACCAGATCTGAACACTTGATACTCAGATATGAACACTTGATAACCAGATCTGAACACTTGGTTAACCAGATCTGAACACTTGATACTCAGATATGAACACTTGGTTAACCAAATCTGAACACTTGATAACCAGATTTGAACACTTGATAGCCAGATCTGAACACTTGATAACTAGATCTGTCCTGTCTACTTTGCTACGGCTTGTCAGAGGATGGAAATGTTTAACTTTGAATTGTGGACTTCTTTTAGCCATACAATCGAATAGATCACTCGAATAGTATTACTAATACTTCGTATATGTTTGAAGATATATGGTTGAGTTTATTTCAATAGTAATAAAGACTGAAATGTGAGGATATAATATACATGAATTAAGATAACTAATAGTATTATTATTTAAACAGGATGAACTTGTACTATGAAAATATTCTACAAAATAATCGTATAAGATGGCCCGCCAAATATTATGACAATGAGAACAGCCAACTGATGATATTGGGTTCTCTGTATCGACATTTGAAACTGTTTCATGTTATATAGACGTTACTTATGGGTGGGTGACAGTTTCAACATTGTATTCTATATCAGATGCCGTAACGTCTGTGTATCAGAGTTTAATATCCTATAACTTGTAATCATCCCAATAATGAATACTTGTTCAATTTCAATTGGAAATTGACTATTTAATATATATTTGTTTTCACTTTGAACGAACATACTATGAATGGGTCAACATCCTCACACATAATGCTTTGACTTCTGATACTTGTTACATTGAAGGTCGGACACGACATTATTCAAATAGCCTATCATTGATTTAATTTGATCTGTATTTCTTCAGGCAGTTGGAATTCTTCAAAATGTAGGAATAAATCTTTGCTAACGGTAATATCTCTCGATCATTTTTCTCCTTCGAATCTAGAAATGGTGAATGGCTCCTAACATATGCCAAATTGTTTTCAAGTTTTTTCAACTCCGTTTGTATTACCATGAAAAATGTTTGATATAAGTATGGATACCCTGAACACAGCCAACCAGTTTATAGCAATGAAAATATAACATTCCGAAATATAAACGGTGAATGTCATTAGAGAGGAACAATATTTAAACTGAGTAAAATACAAGAATAGCGATCAATATCCACTACTATAAAAGTGGTACTTGAACAGTCAATGTATAACAAAAACATCAATACATAACGGACAATGACTCAAAACGTGAAGAACGAAACAAACAACTCAACAACTTACAAGTTCCGTCTAATACAATAAGAGGGGGCATCCTCTAGGTTTACCAGAAATTGCAGTCTTTTGTTACCGCGATAATTGGAAAATGCTATGGAGTATGGATATGTATACAAAATAAACACGCTAAAAGTGTTCGAAATATTGCGTAAATCAACAATTACCAAAGACCGGAATATTTATTTTCTCTTAAATGTCTACTACCATTCCCACTGCTGACAAATATTCACTACTTTATATTCTCCATTGACACGCTATATGTCAGGCTATATTGAAGCTTGCTTGCTAATCATTGATGCTATTGTAGACATTTATAACAGTCTGTGTTCTGATGTCTTAGAAGTGTAGTAATATATATCCATATATAAATTGTAACATTGGCTATCATGGAATTCAGTTTTGCCACTGTGTATTTAAGGGGGCTATACATTATTCAACTATCAATTAATAATATTCCAGTATTTACTATCATAGAATATCAGATGGATACCCATTTGTCGAACTGTAGACCAAGTTTGCAAATGAAACAATGTTTCCATCAATTTAAATGCGATCCTTTAAAAGATATCGTGTTTCTCACTTTTGAGACAGACCAGTTCCTATTTTTAGCAATGTGAGATTTTCTTATCTTGCACTAGTGCAAGACAAAAAAATCACGTGCGTTTTACAGGCAAATGCATGCTGTACAGTATATGTCAACTGCCCCCCCCCCCCCCCAAATTCTCCATGCTCTTCCTTTTTAAAATAAACAATTCACTGTATATAAGTTTTCAATCTTTTATAAACACGCAAATCCTTACAATCAGCCATAATGCCCAGGTGTCGAAAAGTCTTTGTTTTACCCCGTTTCCATGATGCGCTCTAGATATTCCCCCATGACGTTGCAAGCACGTCTGAACACGACACGCATAACTATCAATAACACGAACACATTCCTCCAGCTGTATCTTGGCTGTAATTGCCCTCTTCAGTTCAGGAATTGTCTGGAGATTGTTCTTATATACATTATCTTTCAGAAAATCCCAAAGATAAAAATCAGCGGGAGGGATATGTTAGGTGAGTGTGCGGCCCATTCAGTTTCACACCACCTACTGATGAGACGCTTTCACATCGCTTCCTTAGCCATTGCAGACTTTCATTGGAGGTGTGAGGGGTGGTCCCATCCTGTTGGAACAATTGCTCATCCCTGTTAATACTACTTCATTGGCTCAATGCTGCCCAAAAAACACCATAACCCTAACCCCTAGACCTTAACACTAATGCCGATTAGAACAAACACAAAAAGCACAATTTCCCGACTTAGAATTATATTTATTAAGACCAATTGGTATATAAATATATTTTTTTCGGGAGGACAGTTGTACTTAAAGTATGATATAATAATTGACATTAACTATCACGTTCATTGTACATTGATACTACTTTGTGACAGGATACCTTCCTGTAGATTATGTCACAACCATTCCACTACATAACATTAATGGTGAATGTCTTTATCTCAGTAATATAGACAGACAGCGGACCAGATATCCATCAGATTGAATTGCGGGTGCAAAATGTTTCTCTGTTAGTTATACGTAATTTCTATACGTTATGCTCCACATTATCAGTATTATCCAACAACATTTTCCAAATGAAGAATTAAAATCAGGATAAAACTGATCGTGTCTAAATGTGGTCAGACAATGGGGCAGTTGTTGCTTACTGGTTTCAATCATAGTTTCGAATTCCCGATTTTTATCCTGTCTGTATCTTCACTTCTGATTGAAAAATTACATTTTGACATTATCTAATGTACTGGGGTCATATATTAATTTCATTTATGAAAGTCTTCTGCTAAAACAAAAGCCCAAAAACTCTCTGGTCATATTAACACCTATTTTGAGAATCTTCCATCAATAATTCAATAATACTTTAATCAGGAGAAAACATCCTTCAGTCATTTAGGATCAATTTCTAAGTTCCTAAGGACAAAATCATTAATACAGAATGGCGTTGTATCTAAAATAGTACATTATAATCTCAAAAGAGATAACACGGTACAATAAGCAATGTCTGCTGGTGAAAAGTTGTCTAACAGAATTAGTAGTGATATGTATAAGACAAATCAGTGTTACTTCCCGGAAGCTCTGATTACAAAATGGGATGTCAACATTCTTCTCGTAACATGGTACATGCGTAGCATTGTAAGACAGATCATTCAAACAGAATGTCGTTAAATGATTCTAGTTACGCTTCTTGTTAAAATAAAACACTGCTTATGTACACTAAATTAGATATCTACGTTTGTATTACAAAAACAGACTTTTAGAACATATCAAAATGCATCCCAAATCTTTATTATCTTTAAAAACCGACCCGCTGTTAAGACAAGTTACCCCTCTATCAAGCTGTTACGACAAGTTATCCCTCTATCAAGCTGTTAAGACAAGTTATCCCTCTATCAAGCTGTTAAGACAAGTTACCACTCTATCAAGCTGTTAAGACAAGTTATCCCTCTATCAAGCTGTTAAGACAAGTTACCCCTCTATCAAGCTGTTAAGACAAGTTATCCGGCTATCAAGCTGTTAAGACAAGTTACCCTCTATCAAGCTGTAAAGACAAGTTACCCCTCTATCAAGCTGTTAAGACAAGTTATCCCTCTATCAAGCTGTTAAGACAAGTTACCCCTCTATCAAGCTGTTAAGACAAGTTATCCCTCTATCAAGCTGTTAAGACAAGTTACCCTCTATCAAATTGTTAAGAAAAGTTATCCTTTTATCAAGTTTTCAAATTAAGTTACCCCTCTATCAAGTTGTTAAGACAAGTTACCCCTCTATCAAGCTGTTAACACAAGTTACCCCTCTATCAAGTTGTAAAGAAAAGTTACCCCTCTATCAAGCTGTTAAGACAAGTTACCCTCTATCAAATTGTTAAGACAAGTTACCCCTCTATCAAGTTGTTGACAAGTTACCCCTATATCAAGCTGTTAAGACATGTTACTCTCTATCAAATTGTTAAGACAAGTTATCCCTCTATCAAGTTGTTAAGACAAGTTACCCCTCTATCAAGTTGTTAAGACAAGTTACCCCTCTATCAAGCTGTTAAGACAAGCTACACCTATATCAAGTGTTAAGACAAGTTACCCTTCTATCAAGTTGTAAAGATAAGTTACCCCTCTATCAAGATGTTGAGATAAGTTACCCCTCTATCAAGCTGTTAAGACAACCTACACCTCTATCAAGTGTTAAGACAAGCTACCCCTCTATCAAGCTATTAAGACAAGTTATTCCTCTATCAAGCTGTTAAGACAAGTTACCCCTCTATCAAGGGGTTATGACAAGTTACCCCTCTATCAAGCTGTTAAGACAAGTTACCCCTCTATCAAACTGTTAAGACAAGTTACCCTCTATCAAATTGTTAAGACAAGTTATCCCTCTATCAAATTGTTAAGACAAGTTATCCCTCTATCAAGCTGTTAAGACAAGTTACCCTCTATCAAATTGTTAAGACAAGCTACACCTCTATCAAGCTGTTAAGAAAAGTTACCCCTGTATCAAGTGTTAAGACAAGTTACCCCTCTATCAAGTTGTTAAGACAAGTTACCCCTGTATCAAGTGTTAAGACAAGTTATCCATCTATCAAGTTGTTAAGACAAGTTACCCCTCTATCAAGTTGTTAAGACAAGTTACCCCTCTATCAAGTGCTAAGACAAGTTACCCCTCTATCAAGTTGTTAAGACAAGTTACCCCTCTATCAAGTTGTTAAGACAAGTTACCCCTCTATTAAGTGTTAAGACAAGTTACCCCTCTATCAAGGGGTTAAGACAAGTTACCCCTGTATCAAGTGTTAAGACAAGTTATCCCTCTATCAAGTTGTTAAGACAAGTTAGCTCTCTATCAAGTTGTTAAGACAAGTTACCCCTCTATCAAGCTGTTAAGACAAGTTACCCCTCTATCAAGTTGTTAAGACAAGTTACCCTTCTATCAAGTTGTTAAGACAATTTACCCTCTATCAAGCTGTTAAGACAAGTTATCCCTCTATCAAGCTGTTAAGACAAGTTACCCCTCTATCAAGTTGTTAAGACAAGATACCCCTCTATCAAGTTGTTAAGACAAGCTATCCCTCTATCAAGTTGTTAAGACAAGTTACCCCTGTACCAAGTGTTAAGACAAGTTACCCCTCTATCAAGCTGTGAAGACAAGTTACCCCTCTATCAAGTTGTTAAGACAGGTTACCCCTCTATCAAGTTGTTAAGACAAGTTACCCCTCTATCAAGCTGTTAAGACAAGTTATCCCTGTATCAAGCTGTTAAGACAAGTTACCCCTCTATCAAGCTGTTAAGACAAGTTACCCCTCTATCAAACTGTTAAGACAAGTTAACCCTCTATAAAGTTGTTAAGACAAGTTATCCCTCTATCAAGTTGTTAAGACAAGTTACCCCTCTATCAAGTGTTAAGACAAGTTATCCCTCTATCAAGCTGTTAAGATAAGTTATCCCTCTATCAAGATGTTGAGATAAGTTACCCCTCTATCAAGTTGTTAAGACAAGTTATCCCTCTATCAAGTGTTAAGACAAGTTATCCCTCTATGAAGCTGTTAAGACATGTTACCCCTCTTTCAAGCTATTAAGACAAGTTACCCCTCTATCAAGCTATTAAGACAAGTTACCCCCTCTATCAAGTTGTTAAGACAAATTACCCCTCTATCAAGCTGCTAAGACAAGTTACCCCTCTATCAAGCTATTAAGACAAGTTACCCCTCTATCAAGTTGTTAAGACAAGTTATCCCTCTATCAAGCTGTTAAGACAAGTTACCCCTATATCAAGCTATTAAGACAAGTTACCCCTCTATCAAGTTGTTAAGACAAGTTACCCCTTTATCAAGCTGCTAAGACAAGATACCCCTCTATCAAGTTGTTAAGACAAGTTACCCCTCTATCAAGCTGTGAAGACAAGTTACCCCTCTATCAAGTTGTTAAGACAAATTACCCCTCTATCAAGCTGTTAAGACAAGTTACCCTTCTATCAAGCTGTTAAGACAAGTTACCCCTCTATCAAGCTGTTAAGACAAGTTATCCCTCCATCAAGCTGTTAAGACAAGTTACCCCTCTATCAAGTTGTTAAGACAAGTTACCCCTCTATCAAGCTGTTAAGACAAGGTACCCTTCTATCAAGCTGTTAAGACAAGTTACCCCTCTATCAAGCTGTTAAGACAAGCTATCCCTCTGTTAAACTACCTCCTGGTAATCTGTAATCAATTTCATATTACCCCCGGAAGGTTGTTGCCTGAAACTGATTTTATATCACGCTTGTACTATTAACATCACCATCACCATGATACGTTTATTGATTAATACACGTGAAATATACAAAATTGAAAGCTACTCTCAATATCTGGGGAAATAATGTTTTAGTGAGGTTCGTGTTGCTAAATCTTCAGTTTTCTGTGTAGTGTTTTGCAGATCATTGTTTGGCCATGGTATTCTCTGTAATTGCTACAGCAGTTACTATATTGTTTTGCATTACATATCTTGGAACTGTTCTAACTGTGTTCGTGTGGTTTTTATTTCATTACTAATATCTCATTTCTCCTATGCTCCTAGTACAGCACAGTCAGTGTTATTTGGTGGAGGGGGGAACACTACTGAACCTGAACTTTAAAAAAATATTCGACAATCAAGACCAATACATAACTTCACATTCAATCTTTTTGAAGAACAAAATAAAACAAATACAGAAATATATTCAGTTGTGAGCTACCTCAAACTGTAAATAATATCTACCATTACTATGAATATATATCTAAGTTTTTATTTTATTTTTTCATAAAGCGTCAACCATTTGTTAATTAGAGGTTGAATGTAAGACACGTGGTTTAAATGTTTTTACTGGAGATATCATTGTCAACTAATAGATTTAAACATATCCCTTTTTTAATGTAAATCTAACACACACGCTTACGATTAAAGAGACGAATTCTCTTTCAGTATCTTCAATTTTCCTTTTTTGAATGGTAACGTTCATTTGGCCTCATAATACATGTACTGTCAATTTAGATTTCCAAGTCATTTCGTATTGCACGTATTTGTAATAATGTTTCTGACTTCAATCAGACCGTTATCTCGTGATAACAGAAACACTTTTACACCTTGAATATCGTTTTTATAAGTTAATAAAAACGTCCACAAATGTTATCATCGCTATGAAGATGTAAACTAATTATACGTGCAAAGATCTTATCAAAAAGTGTCTTTACTAGATACATGTTTGTAGATTGGCTTAATCAACAAAGCTAAAATGTTAAAATCTTAAACATCTTGACTTGTAAAATCCTTGAAAAATTGTATTCGTAAAGGCTGTGATTTAGTTTCTTTAGATGTTTGTGACTAATGTGTTAGTAGTATAAGTTGTGAATTTTGTTTTGTCCTAGAAGTAATTACATTTAACCAACAGATTCTACCTTCATAGTTAGTAGTCAGTTAACTACTAGCATTTATTGACCCTGCTGTTGTCATGTTTATGTTAGAATTCATTTGCCGTGATAGTATGTGGTATGTTTGGGGTGGAAGCGAATCTTTGCAGGTATTTTATCGTTTGTTTATATCTGTATTCTGGCTGGATTGGAAATCCCATTATCAAAATGGTGAGGGGTTGAGATTCAAGACACCGGTTTAACTCGGCAAAATATTAATGTTCCTGTCCCAAGCCAACGTCATATGTCGTGGTCTCTGTTATGTTTCAGGGAGTTAAGGTGAGAGGCGATGGTTGGTTTTATTAGTGAGAGGCGATGGTTGGTTTTGTTGGTGAGAGGCGATGGTTGGTTTTGTTGGTGAGAGGCGATGGTTGGTTTTGTTGATATACATGTAAGTGCAATTGTTTACCATTACTGTTTAAACTTTCTGTTCATAAATGAACCATTAATTTTGTATTTAACTAAACTGTAAACGTTTGTGTACTAACTATAAAGGTATTAAATGTGAGAGACAAAGTCATACTAGTCTAATATTGACTATTTAAAAGTGACAGGGATATATTACCCAACTTTTCAAAAGCTCATTACCCTTATTTTAATTTCCTCCATTAATGATTACATGATGGATCAAGCCATATTTGGATTCAAACAAGTAGACAGCACTAAAATGTATGTCTAACTAATATCACATTTGATATAAACAGATTAACTTTTGGTAGAAAAGCACAATCATAAATGTCTCTAGGACTGAGAAAAATCTTCAAAATATGTCTTAAACATTGAAATGCTTAAATATACTCAAAAAATACAATAATTGAAAGAGGGGAATTAATAAAAGTTCCAAGAAAAACATACATTTTCCAATTGTAATCCCAATATGAAAACTTACATATTGTCTGAATATCCAGTTCGTTACGTCAAGTGTCATATCGTGACGGAAAAAAACAATTGAAGATTAGTAGATAAATCACATTTCTCTTTTCAGATTAAAAGCAATCATTTTCATTAGTTTGTTTTCATTTTACAACAAAGTAATTCTTAACATAGGAAGAGTAACTCAGTTTACTGAACTCGCCTGACGATAATTGAAAGAATAAATATAGTTATACAACTTAAATTCAACAAATTGAAATTAAATATTAATGTTTGAAAATTGACTCAGTCAGTGTTTATAATGATGATAATCATACAAAAATAGAAGGAAATATAAGTTATTGTCCTTTAAGTTTTTTTAATAAACTGATAATTTAAATATTTTCTTTATAATACAAACGAAATTATGAGGAAATCGGGTCTTTCAGACGGACAGACATTCAAAAAGCAACAAACTTATAATACATAATTACAATTATGATGAGCACAACGGACAGATATTGGAGTATGATATGTATGTATAATACGCCATACAATGTATATATATTACAATTCTTTCACAATATTCACTACACAATACATTTCTTCTATACGTGTATTATAACTCGTGTATTTAAAACTCAATCGATTTCATTATTTGGCTTTTCTACGATGTGATTGTGTCTGGGAACTAATTCCTGTAAGACTTAAGTTAGATTATAATATTCCATTTAATAAACATTAGGGAAACAGGTCCATTAAAACATAATTCTTTTAACAATTAAGAAATCATTTGATAAAAATACAAAGAAATATTTTATCTAGAAAATCTAAGAATCCCAGTATTTTATCTTAGCAGGGATAAAGCAGTCATTTTATGGAATTCAAAGGTGAAAAATTACAAATTAATTCGACTACCTGTTAAAATGATTTTAATTAACTTGTTTCTATCCTCACCAATAACTGTGCTTATCTGATTTGTATCAGATGAACAGATACATATTGAGTTTGATATGATCAGTAAAACAAACAGACAAGTCGTAAGATTGAGTTTGATATGATCAGTAAAACAAACAGACAAGTCGTAAGATTGAGTTTAATATGATCAGTAAAACAAACAGACAAGTCGTAAGATTGAGTTTGATATGATCAGTAAAACAAACAGACAAGTCGTAAGATTGAGTTTGATATGATCAGTAAAACAAACAGACAAGTCGTAAGATTGAGTTTGATATGATCAGTAAAACAAACAGACAAGTCGTAAGATTGAGTTTGATATGATCAGTAAAACAAACAGACAAGTCGTAAGATTGAGTTTGATATGATCAGTAAAACAAACAGACAAGTCGTAAGATTGAGTTTGATATGATCAGTAAAACAAATAGACAAGTCGTAAGATTGAGTTTGATATGATCAGTAAAACAAACAGACAAGTCGTAAGATTGAGTTTGATATGATCAGTAAAACAAACAGACAAGTCGTAAGATTGAGTTTGATATGATCAGTAAAACAAACAGACAAGTCGTAAGATTGAGTTTGATATGATCAGTAAAACAAACAGACAAGTCGTAAGATTGAGTTTGATATGATCAGTAAAACAAATAGACAAGTCGTAAGATTGAGTTTGATATGATCAGTAAAACAAACAGACAAGTCGTAAGATTGCAAATAACAAAATGTGAAGATGTAACCTCTATACTAAAAATGTGTTTCCCCAAAGTATGCCTGATTATGTAATAAATCTACCACAAGTATATGTTGGAACATGATAATCCTTTTTTGTGATTAAGAGTAAGGCACACATCGGCCTTCAACCTGACCGCTTCTTTCGTTTCAATATTAATAGTATTGTATATTTTACTTAGAACATTGTAAAGTGACCGATATCCTTTAAAGTGCAATAATGGTTCTAATTATGATCTAATAGTAATTATGAATAAACTGATTCTGGTTTAGTAATGACATCTGTTGAAAGTATGTGAAAAATGTTTTCTTCAATTCTCGTTCATTAAAAGGTATATTTTAATTAATCGTACGTTGAATCATTTGAAGAATTTGATAAAAAGAAACTTTTTTTTCTGAATTGTTGTCAGTAGAAGACTTATAAAGAAAGATTGATAATACCATTCCTCAAAAGACTCAAAATTACAACAAATGGACAATATTTGTTTGGGCAGCTTGGACTAATGAAAGTACATATTTTAACAGTCTTTTGACAACCCAGCCCCCAAATCTGATTGTTATGAGAGAATTAGATGTGTAGTTATCCGATATAGGCTCTTTAGTTTACTTTATAGTTATTTGGCATATCAATCTTTCGATTTTGCGTGTAGTTGATGACGGTTATTCTAGAAATGATTCGTGCGCACTAAATTAGATATCTACATCATACTACCCTTTGCAACTTAACATGTTTTAATTAAAAACTAATCATAATAATATCGCATAATCTTTAGTGTACACGTTGACAACTCATTAGAAAGTAAATATTTCTGTTTTTTGATTATGTTTTCCTGAAACAATAAAAATCAAACGTGAATTGTGTGCCATGTTTATGTGACATAACAGTACTAGTTGGTCTTCATTATCTATAATCATAATAAATACACATTGCCCAGCCAGTTCGTCAACAATTACATTCTTAATTGAAAAATTTCTACTATAATGCCATTTTACTTGGTAGGGAGCGATTTTTGTATTAGCTTTCTTTTCTGATAAAAACTAAAATAATTCCAATTCAATCACATGGCACCTCCAACACCAATGTTTCTATCCATACAAATATGCATTTACATTCAATTACAAAATAAGAAATATTGTTTTGCTAATTTTTTCTATTGTACACAAGTCGAAGTGCAGATTTTATTCTTAAAATCTACTAAAACATCAATGTAATAAAACTACGCGGACATTACCGATATTTATCGCAATAATAACCGACCATTTTCCCTACGTAATGGCGTAGAACTGTAATTAACGACACATTTTCTGTCTGATTTCGTCAGACCAATATCACTTAATAGACGCTTTCTGTCATGCTTAAAATGAAAAAAAAAGCCAAACCCTCAAACTCGTAACGTTTATCCATTTTACACCAATATCATATAATATATTAAGCACCAGACGAAAAGAGCAGAAACGCCAATTAACTCTTAATTACTGAAAGTGAGCAACACACATGGTTTAAACATAATACGACTAGGGTATAATTAAATCTAGTAATTTTCATTCTATCTATGGCCTAGAAACAGTAAAAGTTGGTTTATTGTCTGTGTACTCCACGATATTAATAGGAATTTGTTCTAAACATAACAGCACAACATCTGAAACTGCAACGAAAACCGACGATGCCCCTTTACATAACAAAACGTATATTTTTGCATAATAACATTTTGTTTAAATTAAAGAATAATCTAAAATATTAAGAAAAGTTTGAGGATACCAAGAAGGAAACCAAAAGCCGCCGAAGGGGACAATATAATGTCAATAATAAAAAAAAATGCATCCACAAAACATTTCACAGAAAATTACAGATTGAGCAACACAAACATCATTAAAAACCGCGACTGAACCCAAGTGCTCCAGAAGGGCAAGTAGTGATGATGAGACATAAAGGAGGAAAGAATAATAGGTTCTTACATACGTTCTTGGGAAAGACCGGGTGATCTTCCACGAGTGATAGAAATTTTATGTCTTTTCGCGAGTGGAGCGCAGCGAAACGAGCGAAAAGAAACAAAAATTTCTATCACGAGAGGAAGATCACCCGGGCTTTCCCAACAACGCATGTAAGTACCTATTTCTTCCGTAAACCAACAACTTTCACTATCGCGATCTCCTAGAGACGCCCGCCATTGATCAGTAACTAATTTGCATAAATTATCAGATTAATATCATTGAGCGTTATGAAATACACATCACATAAAATTGACTTTTGTGACACCGACTAATTAAACTAAGTAGCTTTCTACTGATATTTGAGCTTTTCTCACTAATATTTTATTGAAAGTACAGTATTTTCCTTCATGAGACACCCCATACATGAAATATGACGTGACACATATTTTGACGTCATTGAAGAATGACGTCAAAGGTACGGAAAAGGACATCTAGAAATACAAAAAAATGAAAATAAAAGACACAAATATATTTAATACGGTTGGAGTCTGTATTTGGAAAAAAAAACAATGGTTAAATCCGTAATATATCTGTTATTCAGCTATCAGACAGGGTATATAATGTGACATTCCCGGCTTAGGGTATATATTTAAACGATTTTTTTCTTGTTAGAGGCGTTCTGATTGGATGTCACAACGAGTAAAGACGAGTGCACGTGGACTCGTCTTACCTCGGTCGTCTTCACCCGAAAACGGCCATTTACGGAAGAATAATAGGTTCTTACATACGTTCTTGGAAAAGACCGGGTGATCTTCCACGAGTGATAGAAATTGTATGTCTTTTCGCGAGTGGAGCGCAGCGAAACGAGAGAAAAGACACAAAAAATTATATCACGAGTTGAAGATCACCCGGGCTTTCCCAACAACGCAAATAAGTACCTATTTCTTCCGTAAACCAACAACTTTCTATCGCGAACTCCTAGAGACGCCCGCCATTGATCAGTAACTACTTTGCATAAATTATCAGATCAATATCATTGAGCATTATGAAATACACATCACATAAAATTGACTTTTGTGACACCGACTAATAAACTAAGTAGCTTTCTACTGATATTTGAGCTTTTCTCACTAATATTTTATTGAAAGTACAGTATTTTCCTTCATGAGACACCCCATACATGAAATATGACGTGACACATATTTTGACGTCATTGAAGAATGACGTCAAAGGTACGGAAAAGGACATCTAGAAATATGAAAAAATGAAAATAAAAGACACAAATATATTTAATACGGTTGGAGTCTGTATTTGAAAAAAAAAACAAAGGTTAAATCCGTAATATATCTGTTATTAAGCTATCAGACAGGGTATATAATGTGACATTCCCGGCTTAGGGTATATATTTAAACGATTTTGTTTCTTGTTAGAGGCGTTCTGATTGGATGTCACAACGAGTAAAGACGAGTGCACGTGGACTCGTCTTACCTCGGTCGTCTTCACCCGAAAACGGCCATTTACGGAAGAATAAGGGGTCTGTGATTACAAAGAAACGGAACATACCCATGGTAATCTGTGACACAGACATTCCGTAACGATCAACCTAGTCGTGACGGCGACCGCACAACATTCCAAGTAATGATTTCAACTTTACCACTAGAAACCCTTGGTGAAGTTCAGGAGTGTGATTATGAATGTATCGATTTAATACATTGCTTTATTCAAATTTAACAGTTTCGTCAAATAACCATAATGAAAATGAAATTACCAGAGTCAGAACAGTTTGAAAATCCAGTCGAAAAAACCCAGAAACAGAGGCAAGATCGCCACCCTTGTCACATACATATATAATAACAGCCAATCTTTTAGCCTGGTACATAACTTCAATCAAATATGACGGATTTAAACTAGTTTTATATAAATCTGCCCTCTTAGTAAAATGATATGGTTACGCAAGTTTTTTCACATGCAAATGTTTTCAATTTCATTTACATGCATGTGAATAGTTTAATCTTTAAAATATCAAAATTTCAGTATTGCTACTATTACGATTTTATTTACAGATTGCGTTCTTTTTTTTTTCGTTTCAAGTTTAATTCACTCTGATTGAGTACGATACTATTTAACTTTTGTCTATAATTGAGCGTATATGAATATGAATATAGACATATGGTTATTACGGTTTCACTGTATTCTTAACAATATTTCATATATATCACAACTGGTAGTTGTATTGGTGGAAGAAACTAGGTATCCAGAGATGACCACCGAGTTACATTGGTTTGATTAAAATTCACTTACCATGTGATCGTAGTCACATGACAGACCAGTAATGCGAATAGATATGTCACATGACAGACCAGTAATACGAATAGATATGTCACATGACAGACCAGTAATACGAATATATATGTCACATGACAGACCAGTAATACGAACATATATGTCACATGACAGAGCAGTAATACGAAGATATGTCACATGAGAGAACAATAATACGAATAGATATGTCACATGACAGACCAGTAATACGAATAGATATGTCACATGACAGACCAGTAATACGAATAAATATGTCACATGACAGACCAGTAATACGAATAGATGTGTCACATGACAGGCCCATAATATGAATAGATATGTCACATGACAGACCAGTAATACGAATAGATATGTCACATGACAGACCAGTAATACGAATAGATATGTCACATGACAGACCAGTTATACGAATAGATATGTCACATGACAGACCAGTAAAACGATTATATATGTCACATCACAGTTCAGTTATACGAATAGATATGTCACATCACAGACCAGTTATACGAATAGAGATGTCACATCACAGACCAGTAATACGAATAGATATGCCACATGACAGACCAGTAATACGATTAGATATGTCACATGACAGACCAGTTATACGAATAGATATGTCACATGACAGACCAGTTATACGAATAGATATATCACATGACAGACCAGTTATACGAATAGATATATCACATGACAGACCAGTTATACGAATAGATATGTCACATGACAGACCAGTAATACGAATAGATATGTCACGTGACAGACCAGTAATACGAATAGATATGCCACATGACAGACCAGTAATACGATTAGATATGTCACATGACAGACCAGTTATACGAATAGATATATCACATGACAGACCAGTTATACGAATAGATATGTCACATGACAGACCAGTAATACGTATACCGGTATATCATTCCTTCAAAAGAATCAAAAGCCCAAGACGTGTGTTGTACTGAATGTAGATAATTCTTGTCATGTACGAAAAGCAGTTGAAAAAGGTACATATCCTAATTTTCAAACCACTCTACTAAATTCCGTACTGTCACTTTTAATTTGATAAAATGAATTTAATCATATATCTGGATGTTTCCTCCCCACCCAAATAACATGATATCAGTCGAATTAACAATTTCATGTCTCACCGGGACATATGTGGGTTTATCTGATGTTGCATTACTGAGAATATTACAGCATTCATGATATAATCTAATTATAAAATGGCATGTACGGATTTATATGCATATACAAGTATAACACACAAAACTGAACGTGTCATGATTTTTGTTTTAATTTTAAAGCGCCTGATAAAAATCAATAATTCAAAGAAAAGACTTAACTGTCAGAACATCAGTAATTACATTCACGATTCAAAAATACAGAAATGCGAGAAAAAAAATATCGTATAAATTAATCGTAATATTTCTTGTTAAAAAACTTAATGATAATATTAAATCTAAGACACCATTAGTACATGTTCTGAATTCTATACAGAGTATATACTTAATGATAATATTAAATCTAAGACACCATTAGAACACGTTCTGAATTCTATACAGAGTATATACTTAATGATAATATTAAATCTAAGACACCATTAGAACACGTTCTGAATTCTATACAGAGTATATACTTAATGATAATATTAAATCCAAGACACCATTAGAACACGTTCTGAATTATATACAGAGTATATACTTAATGATAATATTAAATCTAAGACACCATTAGTACATGTTCTGAATTCTATACAGAGTATATACTTAATGATAATATTAAATCTAAGACACCATTAGTACATGTTCTGAATTATATACAGAGTATATACTTAATGATAATATTAAATCTAAGACACCATTAGAACACGTTCTGAATTCTATACAAAATATATACATGTATATACTTAATGATAATATTAATTCTAATATGACGGCCTATATATCGTCAACCAGTATATGTCGGTATATATCTACCTTTAGCACCTGCGCACTCAAATTATCGGTTGGAAACAAAACAAACATAATTTAAAAAGTTTCTGTAATGAATAAAAGCCTACAAGGCCGTTTCCGTGAGGTCATACATAACAACTACACATTATATTACTTTGTTTACATGTATACACAAATATGCAATGAAAACGCACTTATCTGAGGTTTTCTCCGACGGATATTCCGGCCACCTCCCGCGTGAAATGTTGACGACGTAAACAACCAATATTCGTATTCATATGTGAAGGGGGCTAAACGGAACAGCCGTTCTGTGGAGGATTCTAAGGTCGCCTAGGGTCATAAAAATTACCGTATTTGTCATATTAGAAAAGAAATAATTCATGGCAGCCGTAGATTGTGTACATTCAACCATGGGTTGGGCATTTATATTCGTATTTAATAGAATATATCGAATATAAATGCCCAACCCATGGTTAAATGAGCACAAATCTACGGCTGCCATGAATTATTTCTTAAATCTAAGACGCCATTAGTACACGCTCTGAATTCTATACAGAGCATATACTTAATGTTTGATATTGAATTAATGCACGTTTATTATCATCTCATGGAAAACGTAGATATAAGATTTCACTGCAATCGTAAACTCATTCCACATTTCTGGCAAATTGTATTGCATAAAACTCTGATGACACTAAATATGCATTACCATCACGCGTCATGTTAATGATATACGAGTCCCCCACTCTTTAGCAAAGGACAATATTGCAATTTTAAATCCCATCAACGTTGAAAAACAGTATGTAAATATGATTTGTCTCTCCCTTGCAAAACTGTTTCACATGATTGTCTGACATGATGCGGCTATTAACAGAGCCAGCACATTTCAATGAAACCTTATCCATGAGACATCTAGCAAATGATAAATGTTAAGTTGTCATGAATCTGTATTTTCTAGTTGCAGACTTTCTATGTGAAAACCAATAATAAATCACCGAGGACATCTAAAGGAAGCGGTTGTTTGTGAAGGTTTACTCGACTCACACGACTGTATAAGGTCATAAAATTGAGACATAAACGACAAATTTCCTAGTGATCCAGCACATTCTGTAATACTTTCAATATGTCAAGTTATTGCTATCAGGAAGGAAAACAATAAATAGGATAGTAGCTGCCCAGTACTATATGTATCACACATTAACATTAGGAGAATCATTCACTATCGAGGCGGTTCTTGATTTGAATTACAAATCTATGCAAGCATAAAAGAACAGACTATAAGGTGCGATCAAATAAGAATGCAGATTTTAACATCTATATATATGAAAGGTAATCTAATTAAAAAAAACTAATCTCTGATTGGATAATGCAATATTGAATTTTTCCTTTATAAACTTAATAGTGAATGTGAATGACAAATCAAAAAGTATAAAAATCAATCTCGGTAAACGTGGAGCTTATTGAAAGGGTTAGACGTAACTGGTGTTAGAGCATAAAGACTGTACAATAAAACTTATCCTATATCTTCTTGTGCGTGTCAACCAATCTTCGACCATTAAACAAGAAATTGGTCAAAAGGAACATAATTATGAAATCAAATTAAACCGGTGTCTACTTGAAAATAACTTTACCAATTCCATCAAGACATACAATTCATGTCTATAGAACAGAATCATATACTTCTTGACGAATCAACAACACACCATGTCATATGCTTACTATGACAACGATTTTATTTTATTCAATTTGTCTCCTCAAAGGATTTCTTATTAGTGTATTGAAAAATATTGGAAAGCATAGCGGAAAAACAAATTAAATTGTGAAATACTTTTGTTCCGAGCGAATTGGTGACACATGATAACGTGATTGAATGAAATATTTAAATATTTCTCGTTGACAGGGAAAAAGACAAGAAAAATTGTTTGAAACAACCAAGAGCAGTCCTTGAGAAATTGTTTTCATCAGTTAAAGCAACTCTTCATAAAGTGCAAAAGAGAAGATTGGAAAGTTCTTGTAGCTGATCAATTTTGATTTCTTTATTATGTTTACAATATTGTATTTTATCGCCAATGAACAACGTGATATAATTCTGAGAAGGATATTGACATCTGAGTAGCGCTACAAATAATATAGAAGTAGAATATCCGATAAATACATTCAAAGGATGAAAATGGATTTATAAATTACCGGTTAATATTCAAGCGTTGGTTTATCAGCCAGTACAACTTTAATAGTTCTGAGGATGTTAGTTCCAAGTGTGAAATATGTGAGCAATATGTTATTTTAAGCTTATTTTCAAAACCACAAAAAGACTTAAATCTAAATAAAAAAAAAAAACTTTTTGAGGATATAGGAGTGTAAGCGATTAAGTGCTAAAATGGACATTTCAAGAAATGATTTAAATGGCACTGGATATTTTACCTTCAATCAAACAATGATACCTTTAAATGTGTCATATATCAACATATGTGATTCAAATAGCAGCACAATTTTCTCAAACTGGACTTTAACAGGACCTGTATGTTCATTAAATTTCTCATCTTTTCCTCCACTGGTCTTTGTTGCTTTACTTTTATTTGTGATAACACTGTGGACAATATTTGGAAATATACTGGTATTAATTGCATTGTATAAATTTCCAAATCTCCGTTCAATTTCGAACTGTCTAATTGGAAACTTAGCCGTAAGTGATTTACTGCTTGCCATTACAGTCCTTCCGCTTTCAACTGTTAATGATTTACTCGGTTTTTGGGTCTTTGGAGAGACCATGTGTACTTTATGGTTATGCATAGACGTCTTGAATTGTACCGCTTCAATATGGGGATTGTGTACGATAGCAGTAGATCGTTATACCGCCACGGTATATCCGGTTTGGTACTTTGAACGGCGTTCTCCAGTTAGAGCCTTAATTTATATTATATTTGTGTGGTTATTTTCCTTAATAGTGTCGTTTGCACCATTCATCGGATGGAGAGATATGCTACAAAGATTGTCTGTCTATCATCCTTCAATAAACCGGTACAAATGTGAACTATTCTCCACAGAAGGCTACGTTGTTTATTCAGCTATGGGTTCCTTCGTTATACCAATTTTTCTAATGACATTTTTATATGTTAGAATTTTCATTGTTTTAAAACAAAGAACAAGAGTTTTAAAACCTCGTAAAAAGAAACACTGTAACATTGATAATGACAAAGAAACGAGTTGTAATCATCCTCAAGCTACTGTCACGTGTACACCTCAAATAGACTTGCAACCAACAATCGTAATGAAGGACAAATCTACACAAATAAGTCCACTTTCAAAAAGGCATTTAGGAAAATCCGACGACCCTACAAAAAAACTCAATAACCTGAATAATGAAAAAGAATTAAGTAGTAGTAATAGTTCAACAATGTTACTCACAGTCAGCAATGATGTGAAGGGGGCAAGTGAGCTACAAAAACAGTCTGAAATTAAAACAAAACCGCCTGCGTCCGTCATGAACGGACGAAAAAAACATACTGATGCAACAGATGATGCAGATAATAACGCCATCATAATGGACGACAGTTCTGGTGATACCGTTAGTTACAATGGTGAAAATATGTGCTGTAGTGGCTGTGCATGTAGAACATGTTCTCCTAGTCTAAGCTGCTTAAATATAAAAAGATCAGGTAAAAACAACCAGAGACGAGAAAGTGAGAGTCACAAATCTGTTAAATGTAAAAAGGGTAGTTCTTTGAAAAAACGTGCTATAATGCTCAGAAATAAAAGTATGACCGGGATAAAAAGCAAATATGAACTAAGAGAACAAAGGGCGACTAAACGCATGGCAATTGTAATGGCCTGCTTTTGTTTTTGCTGGATTCCTTTCTTATTCATGTATTTAATTCGAAGCTTCTGTGCTACATGTGATCTAGACAAACATATTCAAGCTGCAATTATCTGGCTAGGATATGCAAATTCCGGTATAAATCCTATTTTGTATACTCTTTTCAATGATGACTTCCGAAAGGCATTTGAAATAATTCTTGGAATTCGAAAATCTAAACACAAAAAAAGGAGACAGTAGGACAAATGCCAATGTTATCTTTTGGTTTGTTTTAGGTAAGAAATTAAAATGTTGATTAGCTTGTTTTTACTTCCTTAATGATTTAAATAGAACAACACAGGTTGAAACAGCTTTGAGAAGATAGCAGTAGTAGCAAATGTAGACCTTTCAAACATTACCTAAAATATGGACTCCTTCTCTCAATACCATGCAAAGCACAACTGTCAGTTTTATCAGAAATAATAATGGGAATTCTTCTAACACATGACACAAGAGTACTTCCATGATATTAATAATCTGTTACTAATGACATAACATTCAATATACAAATGTACATATATAGTAAAGTAATAACAGAAACTAAGAGACTGGAACTCTTCTTATCACTATTATAGTAATGTTTGTCGTATCTTTATTTAGAGTCATCGATTCACCATTGACAGTACCTGTACATACATTTTTGATCTGTTTAATAATTTTAACACCTCAAACCTTTTCTTTATTTCTCTATAAACCATCTACAATCAAAAGAAAAATTAATTTCTGAATGATTAACACAAGAAGTTTGCTTATTATTAATTCTCTCAAGATAACCTCTCCCTAAATGACCTAAAAATCAACTTCATTTTTGTTTCAGATTAAATTAGATATATAGCAGTCTTTAAATATAAATCCACACGTGGGAATTCGACTCGCATTGTCAACAAATAATATTATTTATAAACTGTATACTGCTCTCTTGCGTCTCCATTTTGAGCGCGGATATGTTAGGACACAACTCCAATGTTGAAAGTAAAGTATTAAAATTATCAATATTGATTAATGTCGCATTTAACAATTCTTCCTCCAAAAAAATACCACTGTCCGCATATTCCTGGTCAACACACCAAAATTTAATAAGAACACATTCACCTGTGCTGTAAGCAGTATACATAAGAAAAGTTGAAGATCCCAAAGGGGTAATGAGAGGACGTAACACGAAGAACGACAAACAATACAATGACCACCAAAAGAAGACAAAAAAAATAAACAATAGTCCACAAAATACTAAAATTGAGTAACATGAACTCCACTAAAGACGGGGATGAACTCAGAAGGGTAGACAGTTCATACTGCACTAGTGGTACTCGTCATGTTATTCTGTCCAAGAGTTTACTGATAAGTAATGTATGAGGAAAGAACACGATTATGATAACGACAAACGGAACACAACCGTGGTCAGTTATGATACAGATATTCCGTAACCGTTAACCAAGTCAAGTTGTCTACTGTAAAACTGGTTTACTAATATAAAAGGTAGTATATCATCACGTGGTAAAACGGTTGTGTACATAGCATTAAATACAAGCTCAAGATTGCATATGATATTGTTCAATACTATATCACACAAACATGAAAGGCAAAAACAACTGTGAAACGGAAAACTGACATGATGAGCTACCACATACTCTTATATTAGATACATCAGTATTCATAGATATCACATATTCCACTATATAATATGCATCCAATGAAAAGATACTTTGTAAATTGACGATCTAGATTTTTTTCACATTTATAACACACAATTTCATATTAATCCTGCAATTTCTTACAAGGAACACAGATGGTTGGATTTGGCAGAATCATTGGATTTTAAAATTGAACACTCATAAAGCAATTGACTGTTTTGAAGGAAAAAATAAAGTCATCATTCTGAAAGACAATTCCTTTTCACTTCGTTCTCAAGCATTGGGTTGAAAGAAGTTTAATACCTATATTTGGTTGGTTATTTGTGGATAGTCTTTGCCATTCTGGAATTGCACATCTTATTTTCGTGCAAGTCATGGGCGAATCAAATCCTACTATGTCTAGGCCCCTTCCCGAGTGTATATTGAGGTATAGAAATGCAACATAACTTCATCGTTGCGATGTATAGTTTCTCCTAAAGGATTCCGCGCCCTAAAGGATATCCGCGGCGAGTCAAATACACACAACGACGGTAGGTAAATGATTGGTATGTCCTTAACAGATGTCACTCCTCTGCTACGTAAAGTACAAATTGCAGTTGTTTCGAAAGAGCAACAAACTAAGTAGAAGTTGCTAGAGATAAGTTAATGCATGACAAATAAATATCCACCACAATCGTACCCTTTACACACATGAAGTGTTGTTTGACAACAAATATCCGACCATCGTACCTTTTACACACATGAAGTGTTGTTTGACAACAAATATCAGACCATCGTACCTTTTACACACATGAAGTGTTGTTTGACAACAAATATCAGACCATCGTACCTTTTACACACATGAAGTGTTGTTTGACAACAAATATCAGACCATCGTACCTTTTACACACATGAAGTGTTGTTTGACAACAAATATCAGACCATCGTACCTTTTACACACATGAAGTGTTGTTTGACAACAAATATCAGACCATCGTACCTTTTACACACATGAAGTGTTGTTTGACAACAAATATCCGACCATCGTACCTTTTACACACATGAATTGTTGTTTGACAACACATATCCGACCATCGTACCTTTTACACACATGAAGTGTTGTTTGACAACAGATATCCGACCATCGTACTATTTTCACACATGAAGTGTTTGACAACAAATATCCGACCATCATACTATTTGTACACATGAAGTGTTCTTTGACAACAAATATCTGACCATCGTACTATTTACACACATGAAGTGTTGTTTGACAACAAATATCCGACCATCGTACTATTTGCACATATGAAGTGTTGTTTAACAACAAATATCCGACCATCGTACTATTTACACACATGAAGTGTTGTTTGACAACAAATATCCGACCATCGTACCTTTTATACACACGAAGTGTTGTTTGACAACAAATATCCGACCATCGTACTATTTACACACATGAAGTGTTGTTTGACAACAAATATCCGACCATCGTACTATCTACACACATGAAGTGTTGTTTGACAACAAATATCCGACCATCGTTGTATTTACACACATGAAGTGTTGTTTGACAACAAATATCCGACCATCATACTATTTACACACATGAAGTGTTGTTTGACAACAAACATCAGACCATCGTACCTTTTACACACATGAAGTGTTGTTTGACAACAAATATCCGACCATCGTACCTTTTACACACATGAAGTGTTGTTTGACAACAAATATCAGACCATCGTACCTTTTACACACATGAAGTGTTGTTTAACAACAAATATCCGACCATCGTACTATCTACACACATGAAGTGTTGTTTGACAACAAATATCCGACCATCGTTGTATTTACACACATGAAGTGTTGTTTGACAACAAATACCCGACCATTGTATTATTTACACACATGAAGTGTTGTTTGACAACAAATATCCAACCATCGTACCTTTTATACACACGAAGTGTTGTTTGACAACAAATATCCGACCATCGTACTATCTACACACATGCAGTGTTGTTTGACAACAAATATCCGACCATCGTAATATCTACACACATGAAGTGTTGTTTGACAACAAATATCCGACCATCGTTGTATTTACACACATGCAGTGTTGTTTGACAACAAATACCCGACCATTGTATTATTTACACACATGAAGTGTTGTTTGACAACAAATATCCGACCATCATACTATTTTCACACATGAAGTGTTGTTTGACAACAAATATCAGACCATCGTATTATTTACAAACATGAAGTGTTGTTTGACAACAAATATCCGACCATCGTACCTTTTACACACATGAAGTGTTGTTTGACAACAAATATCCAACCATCGTACCTTTTATACACACGAAGTGTTGTTTGACAACAAATATCCGACCATCGTACTATCTACGCACATGAAGTGTTGTTTGACAACAAATATCCGACCATCGTAATATCTACACACATGAAGTGTTGTTTGACAACAAATATCCGACCATCGTTGTATTTACACACATGCAGTGTTGTTTGACAACAAATACCCGACCATTGTATTATTTACACACATGAAGTGTTGTTTGACAACAAATATCAGACCATCGTACTATTTACACACATGAAGTGTTGTTTGACAACAAATATCAGACCATCGTACTATTTCCACACATGAAGTGTTGTTTGACAACAAATATCAGACCATCGTACCTTTTACACACATGAAGTGTTGTTTGACAACAAATATCCGACCATCGTACCTTTTACACACATGAAGTGTTGTTTGACAACAAATATCCGACCATCGTATTATTTACAAACATGAAGTGTTGTTTGACAACAAATATCCGACCATCGTACTATTTACACACATGAAGTGTTGCTTGACAACAAATATCCGACCATCGTACTATTTACACACATGAAGTGTTGTTTGACAACAAATATCCGACCATCGTTGTATTTACACACATGAAGTGTTGTTTGACATCAAATACCCGACCATTGTATTATTTACACACATGAAGTGATGTTTGACAACAAATATCCGACCATCGTACTATTTTCACACATGAAGTGTTGTTTGACAACAAATATCAGACCATCGTACTATATACACACATGAAGTGTTGTTTGACAACAAATATCAGACCATCGTACTATTTACACACATGAAGTGTTGTTTGACAACAAATATCAGACCATCGTACCTTTTACACACATGAAGTGTTGTTTGACAACAAATATCCGACCATCTTACTATTTACACGCATGAAGTGTTGTTTGACAAAGACCATTACTCTTTTATGACAAAAGAATCATAACTGGTACTGCTAAAAGATTTAATATCAATTAGTCATAAACATCTAAAGAAATTATTCTTCTTGGTGAGAGACCAGAATAAATCAGTCATTAAATTGTTGAAATTAAATATTGAACATACACTCAACTCTGTGCTGTCATTTCTTAATGTATAGCATGTATTATTACTCTTGTTAATCTCAAAGCTAATAATGCAAAACAACTGAGAAGATATAACACTCTCAATTATTCTACCATTTAAAAAAAACTGGGTTATTACTTTGTTAATACAATGAAAAACAAAACCAATTCCAAAATTCAATGGAAACATAGTAGGCAGAGGCAATGTGTCAACGTAGGCAGAGGCAATGTGTCAACGTAGGCAGAGGCAATGTGTCAACGTAGGCAGAGGCAATGTGTCAACGTAGGCAGAGGCAATGTGTTAACGTAGGCAGAGGCAATGTGTCAACGTAGGCAGAGGCAATGTGTCAACGTAGGCAGAGGCAATGTGTCAACGTAGGCAGAGGCAATGTGTCAACGTAGTTATAGTGGTATATATCTTTAAAATTGAAATAGACCATTGAAATACAAATGTGGAAGAAGTGAAAATGTATCTCAAATAAAGGTAACTTATACAGCAAATAAAAGATGTTTATGAAAGGAAACAGTATACAATAATTCAAAATAAAACAATATTACTTATACATTTACATTGTTCTACACCAACTGTACTGTTTTACCCTTCAGAGAACAATTGACCGATATATCTTATTTATAACAAGTAAAACTAACTTTGAACTCATTGATATTCCTTGTGATATGGATAAATCATAATATCAAGGTCGTATTACTAAGTCTCATGGCAACACATTTATCTTCTTATATTTACGTCCGAAACCAGAAATACATGATAACTTGTTGTAAATCTCGCATTATTTGTTGTATATGCCAGGTGTGGTAAGACGGTGATTGATGTTTAACATCAAGTGAGCAGTATTTCAGCTATATTCATAAGAAATAAGGGTAATAACAAAATTACCGAACTCCGAACAATCTTACAAAGGGAAAGTCAAAACTCATAATTATATAAACAGACAAAATCAGTCAACAACCGGAAAACTGTGAAAATCGTAATGACCCTGACTTGGTACAGGCATTTCTAAAGAAATGGTGGGTTGAATCAGATTTTAAAGCGCCAAACCTCCCGCTCTCATTACGATTCAAAGGTTCCGGCTGTCACTATAACAATATTTAAATACAGGAACAAAATAGGTAAAATAGTTGTCAAAGCAGTACCATATTCAGTGAAGTAAATGTCAAAAACATTTTTACGTCACACATTGATAAAAAAAAATATTTTTGACAAGTTAACAATTGTGTTGGTAAAAGGTATAAAGAGCGGTAATTACAATTGCGAAAGTATAGAGAGAGTATAATATGCTGAATAGGGTCAGATATTTTTCCTTGCAACAGGGCATCAACGACTACACATGACAAGTCATTGCTCATCAGTTGAATGTTACATACGTGGAGCGTGACATACTCGAGGCACTCGTTTGCGTTCCGGATAGACAAACAACATGATTGCACACCACATTCCGGATAGAGAATCAATATGATTACACACCACATTCCGGATAGAGAAACAACATGATAGCACACCACATTCCGGATAGAGAAGCAATATGATTGCACACCACATTCCGGATAAAGAAGCAATATGATTGCACACCACATTCTGGATAGAGAATCAATATGATTGCACATCAAATTCCGGATAGAGAAACAACATGATTGCACACCACATTCTGGATAGAGAATCAATATGATTGCACACCACATTCCGGATAGAGAAGCAACATGATTGCACACCACATTCCGGATAGAGAAGCAATATGATTGCACACCACATTCCGGATAGAGAAACAACATGATTGCACGCCACATTCCGGATAGAAAATCAATATGATTGCACACCACATTCCGGATAGAGAAACAACATGATTGCACACCACATTCTGGATAGAGAAGCAATATGATTGCACACCACATTCCGGATAGAGAAACAACATGATTGCACACCACATTCTGGATAGAGAAGCAACATGATTGCACACCACATTCCGGATAGAGAAGCAATATGATTGCACATCACATTCCGGATAGAGAAACAACTTGATTGCACACCACAGTCCGGATAGACACAAAAAAAACTTTAATTACCACAAACGGGATACGGATACGGATTTATATAAGTTTAATAACTTGTTTTCGGATCCTCTTAATTAATTCATAGTCATTACTATTGTTGTATTTAAATTGTTGTACTATATTCATATGTATTGATTAATAAAATATGTTTACACTAATCGGGATAGACAAAAAAAACATTAATAAAACTTTAATTACCACAATCACTTTCGCTGGACGAGGGCTTGAACGCTCTTAGTGGTAAAAGTCCGTCAGGCTGCTGGCTGGTACAGCCGACCAATCAAATGTCAGATATTAGCGCGTATGCGCATTAGTGAATCCCTTTACTTCCGTTTGTAAATATTGACAAAACAAACACGGAGAATGATTGTGCACGTGCCTTTGCATATTTAGAAAACAAATACACCTTTATTCTCATAATTATGATTTAAATTGCCATAGATTCACAAATCTTTAAAGATTTAAAAAAATAAAACACTGTGTAATCATTTTTTGAAGTTTTTATGTTTTAATCTAAATTTGCTAAAATGTCGCAATACACATCTAACATGTATTTTTGTAATGTATGTGGGACAATAAAAGTGAATTTATTGTGGATAATAGGGTCGGATACACGTAACTTGCCGTTAACATAAGATTGTATAAATATGGATATGCACAAGTTAAATTAAGGAAAATGGGATGAAATAATAAAGAAATTTTATTGAAAATAAATATGTAAACAGAAAGTTGATTATTTCATAAATTAAAATGATTTTTAATACAATTTATAAAGAAATACCCATCACAATATCGTTATTTAAGTAAATACTTATTAGACTGATTTTTTTAAACCCAGTTTTGTCTTTAATTGATAACTGACCCAAGTTAGCCTAAATAAATGAAATGTGACTTAATGTATTAATTATATAAATCCTTGCCTTCTATCAATTTTAATTTCTTAACTAATTCTTATTCTTATTATGTAACAATATGGTCAGGTTGTTATTTTCATTGAATGGCATCTCAAAATAGATGACTTCACAGTAGGAGCTCTTCCTGTATATTGGTTACATCCTGTATATTACAACTGACAGCTAATGCATGACAAACAATTTTAATCAGCCATCAGTATCATAAAATACATTTCTTTTAAATCTTTATTTTAAATGAAATTAAAAAATCATTATAAGAGTGAATTCAATTCAATATTTTATTTACTTTCCAACTTTGAAATAAATATCATTATGTTTTAATATTTAAAAAATAGTAATTATTCATTTATGTTTTATTTCATGTTTGGTTGTATTTATCCGGATATGTCTATTGCATACAACATTACATCATCTGATCGCTCCATTGGACATTATTTACAAACACTTTAGCTCCTCCTATTTTATGTCGTAATATACCCATAAGTCATAGCGATTTACTTTTCCGGTTTGACGGATTTTATCTATGAATGCATCCAGGCGTTAATGCAGCGACTAGCGGGGGAGTAATATAACGACTGGATTATTCGAGTTACATATAAAACTTGAATTACCACAATCAGGATAGACAAACAAAAACATCAATAAAACTTTAATTACCACAATCAGGATAGACAAAAAGCATCAATAAAACTTTAATTACCACAATCAAGATAGACCAAAAAAACATCAATAAAACTATAATTACCACAATCAGGATAGACAAAAAACATCAATACAACTTTAATTACCACAATCAGGATAGACAAAAAACATCAATAAAACTTTAATTACCACAATCAGGATAGACCAAAAAAACATCAATAAAACTATAATTACCACAATCAGGATAGACAAAAAACATCAATAAAACTTTAATTACCACAATCAGGATAGACAAAAAACATCAATAAAACTTTAATTACCACAATCAAGATAGACAAAAAACATCAATAAAACTTTAATTACCACAATCAGGATAGACAAAAAGCATCAATAAAACTTTAATTACCACAATCAGGATAGACAAAAAACATCAATAAAACTTTAATTACCACAATCAGGATTGACAAAAAACATCAATAAAACTTTAATTACCACAATCAGGATAGACAAAAAGCATCAATAAAACTTTAATTACCACAATCAAGATAGACCAAAAAAACATCAATAAAACTATAATTACCACAATCAGGATAGACAAAAAACATCAATACAACTTTAATTACCACAATCAGGATAGACAAAAAACATCAATAAAACTTTAATTACCACAATCAGGATAGACAAAAAGCATCAATAAAACTTTAATTACCACAATCAGGATAGACAAAAAACATCAATAAAACTATAATTACCACAATCAGGATAGACAAAAAACATCAATACAACTTTAATTACCACAATCAGGATAGACAAAAAACATCAATAAAACTTTAATTACCACAATCAGGATAGACAAAAAACATCAATAAAACTTTAATTACCACAATCAGGATAGACCAAAAAAACATCAATAAAACTATAATTACCACAATCAGGATAGACAAAAAACATCAATAAAACTTTAATTACCACAATCAGGATAGACAAAAAACATCAATAAAACTTTAATTACCACAATCAAGATAGACAAAAAACATCAATAAAACTTTAATTACCACAATCAGGATAGACAAAAAGCATCAATAAAACTTTAATTACCACAATCAGGATAGACAAAAAACATCAATAAAACTTTAATTACCACAATCAGGATTGACAAAAAACATCAATAAAACTTTAATTACCACAATCAGGATAGACAAAAAACATCAATACAACTTTAATTACCACAATCAGGATAGACAAAAAACATCAATAAAACTTTAATTACCACAATCAAGATAGACCAAAAAAACATCAATAAAACTATAATTACCACAATCAGGATAGACAAAAAACATCAATACAACTTTAATTACCACAATCAGGATAGACAAAAAACATCAATAAAACTTTAATTACCACAATCAGGATAGACAAAAAGCATCAATAAAACTTTAATTACCACAATCAGGATAGACAAAAAACATCAATAAAACTATAATTACCACAATCAGGATAGACAAAAAACATCAATACAACTTTAATTACCACAATCAGGATAGACAAAAAACATCAATAAAACTTTAATTACCACAATCAGGATAGACAAAAAACATCAATAAAACTTTAATTACCACAATCAGGATAGACAAAAAACATCAATAAAACTTTAATTACCACAATCAGGATAGACAAAAAACATCAATACAACTTTAATTACCACAATCAAGATAGACCAAAAAAACATCAATACAACTTTAATTACCACAATCAGGATAGACAAAAAACATCAATAAAACTTTAATTACCACAATCAGGATAGACAAAAAGCATCAATAAAACTTTAATTACCACAATCAAGATAGACCAAAAAAACATCAATAAAACTTTAATTACCACAATCAGGATAGACAAAAAACATCAATACAACTTTAATTACCACAATCACGTTGCAAAAAACAAACAATTTCCGAGAAGTTTTTTTTTAAATTAAGCTTAAAACTATAAAATTACCGTATTAATACTTTCAGGATTCTTATTTATAATGTTATATCTAAGATATAAATCTAAAACACACACAATAATTTCGATTATTTCATATCAGTTCTAAATTCGACTTTTTCATTGGTGTATACATGGTCACGTGTCATGCATTAATCTGCGTTAAAGAAACCCACCAGTCATTAACATGATAATGCGCGCGGGCATTATTATTATGTTAATGACCGATCTAAATTTTAGAGCTGCGTCCTTTTTTCAAACCGCAACTCAGATCGTGCAGCTGTCAATGTAAACAAAATACATTGTCTATTGTTTATGTTTATTTGTTTCAAAATGAGGATATTGTTCAAAAGTGAGGATACATGTCTTAAAGGTACATCATTTGTCGTCTGTTGTCAAACTACTTTATTTGCTGTCCATCGTCAATATACAACATGTGCATGTACCAAAATGAGCGAAATTATTTAGAAAGTCTTATTTCCTTCAATGAAATAAAAATAATAGTCACTTATGAATAGGGCATTGTCAATGTTTTAGTCAATACTACTGTACATTGGGAAGTCTATAAATCATGATAATGCCTTATACATAAGTAACTATTGTATAAATATCGTATTTATTTTTCATTAAACCGCTAGGTTAAGAGGTAAACTATTTTTTCCAATGGCAGCTATTTTTAAGTTGGACATAAATATTGTATAATTTGCCAAATGGTGAGAGAAAAATAATCAGTAAGGGTCAATAATGTGAGATGAGACTATTCCACCCTTGCGTTCACATTTTCTTTCATCAGAACCTCGGCAAGCCTCGTTTCTGATTTTAAAAGTGCAAACCCTCGAAAGGAAATGTCCAATCTCACATTTTCGACCATGACTGATTATAATATTCTCAGCATAACGCCACCGTCGTCTAGACAACATAACTATATATCAAGACTATAAAGCAAGGAGAAGACCCTTAATAGTGATATAAGAACAGAACCTATCACTAACATTTATGTTTAATTAAAACATGATTTAACAAAAACTAAAAATGTACAAGCTGTTAAAAAAATAAACAAAAATAAATGTATTTCTTTTCCAGAATATTGTGATTTTGGGATTGGCAAAACAGTGTTATCACATCAGAATATCTAAGTTCAGTAAGGGCCGATTTTGGCCCATATTTTCTGTTTATTACAACTACGTACCCTTATGGTGTTTTAACCCAAAAAAAAGGTGGTATGTTCCAGTGATGCGCATAGAAGCAATGGGAAACAAAAAAATGGAAAGATAATTTTCTTATTGTTGAAAAAAACCCACATTTTTGGCCCTTTTAGACGGATTTTGCTCCTTTCTGTTAATGGTATACCTGTTTCTTGTTACTACTGAATCAATAGACATGCATACACAATTTCAAAGTAGAGTAATACAATTAGTAAAATCCTCATTAAATAAATAAATAATTAAATTAACCCAATTAGTAGTGATTCTGATTTTTAAGTTTGTTTTTTTTCAAGATGGAAACTGTAAATATGGAACAGTGAAAATGAGACAGTATAATAAATAACATTTACATGTGTAGCTGTTCATGTAAAATTTTGGAACATTATGGGATAGTAACTACATATTGTAACATAAATTACCTTTTTTATGGAACATTATGGGATAATAACTACATATTGTAACATAAATTACCTTTTTTATGGAACATTATGAGATAGTAACTACATATTGTAACATAAATTACCTTTTTTATGGAACATTATGAGATAGTAACTACATATTGTAACATAAATTACCTTTTTTATGGAACATTACGAGATAATAACTACATATTGTAACATAAATTACCTTTTTTATGGAACATTATGAGATAGTAACTACATATTGTAACATAAATTACCTTTTTTATGGAACATTACGAGATAATAACTACATATTGTAACATAAATTACCTTTTATATGGAACATTACGAGATAATAACTACATATTGTAACATAAATTACCTTTTATATGGAACATTATGAGATAGTAACTACATATTGTAACATAAATTACCTTTTATATGGAACATTATGAGATAGTAATTACATATTGTAACATGAATTACCTTTTATATGGAACATTACGAGATAGTAACTACATATTGTAACATGAATTACCTTTTATATGGAACATTATGAGATAGTAACTACATATTGTAACATAAATTACCTTTTATATGGAACATTATGAGATAGTAACTACATATTGTAACATGAATTACCTTTTTTATGGAACATTACGAGATAGTAACTACATATTGTAACATGAATTACCTTTTATATGGAACATTACGAGATAATAACTACATATTGTAACATAAATTACCTTTTATATGGAACATTATGAGATAGTAACTACATATTGTAACATAAATTACCTTTTATATGGAACATTATGAGATAATAACTACATATTGTAACATAAATTACCTTTTATATGGAACATTATGAGATAGTAACTACATATTGTAACATAAATTACCTTTTTTATGGAACATTATGAGATAATAACTACATATTGTAACATAAATTACCTTTTATATGGAACATTACGAGATAGTAACTACATATTGTAACATGAATTACCTTTTATATGGAACATTACGAGATAATAACTACATATTGTAACATAAATTACCTTTTTTATGGAACATTATGAGATAGTAACTACATATTGTAACATAAATTACCTTTTTTATGGAACATTATGAGATAGTAACTACATATTGTAACATGAATTACCTTTTTAATGGAACATTATGAGATAATAACTACATATTGTAACATAAATTACCTTTTTTATGGAACATTATGAGATAGTAACTACATATTGTAACATAAATTACCTTTTATATGGAACATTATGAGATAGTAACTACATATTGTAACATAAATTACCTTTTATATGGAACATTATGAGATAGTAACTACATATTGTAACATGAATTACCTTTTTTATGGAACATTACGAGATAGTAACTACATATTGTAACATGAATTACCTTTTATATGGAACATTATGAGATAGTAACTACATATTGCAACATAAATTACCTTTTATATGGAACATTATGAGATAGTAACTACATATTGTAACATAAATTACCTTTTATATGGAACATTATGAGATAGTAACTACATATTGTAACATGAATTACCTTTTTTATGGAACATTACGAGATAGTAACTACATATTGTAACATGAATTACCTTTTATATGGAACATTATGAGATAGTAACTACATATTGTAACATAAATTACCTTTTTTATGGAACATTATGAGATAGTAACTACATATTGTAACATAAATTACCTTTTTTATGGAACATTATGAGATAGTAACTACATATTGTAACATAAATTACCTTTTATATGGAACATTATGAGATAGTAACTACATATTGTAACATAAATTACCTTTTATATGGAACATTATGAGATAGTAACTACATATTGTAACATAAATTACCTTTTATATGGAACATTACGAGATAGTAACTACATATTGTAACATGAATTACCTTTTATATGGAACATTACGAGATAATAACTACATATTGTAACATAAATTACCTTTTATATGGAACATTACGAGATAATAACTACATATTGTAACATAAATTACCTTTTATATGGAACATTATGAGATAGTAACTACATATTGTAACATAAATTACCTTTTATATGGAACATTATGAGATAGTAACTACATATTGTAACATAAATTACCTTTTATATGGAACATTATGAGATAGTAACTACATATTGTAACATAAATTACCTTTTTTATGGAACATTATGAGATAGTAACTACATATTGTAACATAAATTACCTTTTTTATGGAACATTACGAGATAATAACTACATATTGTAACATAAATTACCTTTTTTATGGAACATTATGAGATAATAACTACATATTGTAACATAAATTACCTTTTATATGGAACATTATGAGATAGTAACTACATATTGTAACATAAATTACCTTTTTTATGGAACATTATGAGATAGTAACTACATATTGTAACATAAATTACCTTTTTTATGGAACATTATGAGATAGTAACTACATATTGTAACATAAATTACCTTTTTTATGGAACATTATGAGATAGTAACTACATATTGTAACATAAATTACCTTTTTTATGGAACATTATGAGATAATAACTACATATTGTAACATAAATTACCTTTTATATGGAACATTATGAGATAGTAACTACATATTGTAACATAAATTACCTTTTATATGGAACATTATGAGATAGTAACTACATATTGTAACATAAATTACCTTTTTTATGGAACATTATGAGATAGTAACTACATATTGTAACATAAATTACCTTTTATATGGAACATTATGAGATAGTAACTACATATTGTAACATAAATTACCTTTTATATGGAACATTACGAGATAATAACTACATATTGTAACATAAATTACCTTTTTTATGGAACATTATGAGATAGTAACTACATATTGTAACATAAATTACCTTTTATATGGAACATTATGAGATAGTAACTACATATTGTAACATAAATTACCTTTTTTATGGAACATTACGAGATAGTAACTACATATTGCAACATGAATTACCTTTTATATGGAACATTATGAGATAGTAACTACATATTGTAACATGAATTACCTTTTTTATGGAACATTATGAGATAGTAACTACATATTGTAACATAAATTACCTTTTTTATGGAACATTATGAGATAATAACTACATATTGTAACATAAATTACCTTTTATATGGAACATTATGAGATAGTAACTACATATTGTAACATAAATTACCTTTTTTATGGAACATTATGAGATAGTGACTACATATTGTAACATAAATTACCTTTTATATGGAACATTATGAGATAGTAACTACATATTGTAACATAAATTACCTTTTATATGGAACATTATGAGATAGTAACTACATATTGTAACATAAATTACCTTTTATATGGAACATTATGAGATAGTAACTACATATTGTAACATAAATTACCTTTTTTATGGAACATTACGAGATAATAACTACATATTGTAACATAAATTACCTTTTATATGGAACATTATGAGATAGTAACTACATATTGTAACATAAATTACCTTTTTTATGGAACATTACGAGATAGTAACTACATATTGTAACATGAATTACCTTTTATATGGAACATTATGAGATAATAACTACATATTGTAACATAAATTACCTTTTATATGGAACATTATGAGATAGTACCTACATATTGTAACATGAATTACCTTTTTTTTCCTTTGATATTTATATGAATTATTCAGCTTAAAATGTGTATTTTGGATTTGAGCGTACCTGACAGAAGTTTTTTTCAGAAACGTGTCATGGGCACTAAATTTGATATCTACGTTTTTATTACTATCACTAGGTCAATACCTCTACTGGTGGACTAATAGAACTCGAGGGTATCAGCCGCCCAGTAGTCAGTGCTTCGACACAGACATAGTTTATTAGTTATATTTTTATCGACACTTACAGTTCCTAAATCATGTAATGATTATTAAAACTAATGATATCCTCCCTCAGGCATAGCTGACCATAACCCATTCTAGAAACGCGTCGTGTGCACTAAATTAGATGTAAACGCTTTACTGTAGAAAACTAGGGTCTATCTGGAACTGATACTGTACCATACTCAATTAGACAGCCATCAAAACATGCAATGAGCGAGACTTTTATCATGGTACAACATGCAGTTCTGTAAGTTGTACCATAGCTTAAACTTCGTGCCAAATGTCAATCATTTCATTTCTGTTAGATAACATATATATCACATGTCTTACTTTTCAACTTTATAAGAACCGTGGTATATATAATATCTGTTTAATCAAACATATGGCTGGAATTTGTACAATCGGTTGCCATTGAACAAGATTCTATATCTGTATTAAGATCAATTAATTAAAGGATGTGGCAATGTTGTATTATACAAATGTGCAATGTAATATATATCGTTGATTTTAGATAAGAACGTAATAGCTTGAAAACAATATATGTAACATACACTAGACTTAAAATATCTTAAACAATAAGGTTTATATCATAATTTAACACGACTAACTACCGATACAGATATAATTAAAACTAGAGGTTTATTTGGTCATCATTCTGAGAGTGTGAATGATGTTTAACGCTCATTGAGCATATTTAGATATCTACGTGTTTATGTTAAAAAATTTATCTACATTTTATGCTAAATTATTGATCTACGTTTTATGTTAAATTATTGATCTACGTTTTATGCTAAATTATTGATCTAAGTTTTATGTTAATTTATTGATCTACGTTTAATGTTAAATTATTGATCTACGTTTCATGTTAGCTTACTGATCTTCGTTTCATGTTAAGTTATTGATCTACGTTTTATGTTAAATTATTGATCTACGTTTCATGTTAAATTATTGATCTACGTTTCATGTTAAATTATTGATCTACGTTTTATGTTAAATTATTGATCTACGTTTTATGTTAAATTATTGATCTACGTTTCATGTTAAATTATTGATCTACGTTTCATGTTAAATTATTAATCTACGTTTTATGTTAAATTATTGATCTACGTTTCATGTTAAATCATTGATCTACATGTTATGTTAACTTATTGATCTACGTGTTATGTTAAATTATTGATCTACGTTTTATGTTAACTTATTGATATTCGTTTCATGTTAAATTATTGATCTACGTTTCATGTTAAATTATTGATCTACGTTTCATGTTAAATTATTGATCTACGTTTTATGTTAAATTATTGATCTACGTTTTATGTTAAATTATTGATCTACGTTTTATGTTAACTTATTGATCTACATGTTATGTTAAATTATTGATCTACGTTTTATGTTAACTTATTGATATTCGTTTCATGTTAAATTATTGATCTACGTTTCATGTTAAATTACTGATCTACGTTTTATGTTAAATTATTGGTCTACGTTTAATGTAACTCGAATAACACTGCGCCCTCTATCAGCACTATCGCTGGATGAGGGCTTGAACTCTCCTTGTGATAAAAACGCGTTAGCTGCTCTCTGAAAGAGAGAGCCAATCAGCGATGATTATTTGCCGAGTATGCGCAAGGCGGTTCTTTCAATTTCCGGTAATGTTTACAAACAACAAGAAATGGAGATCGACAAATTGATTAACGATGCTTAATTCATTATTTAGTTTTCCTACATTTCTTCTCTTTTCACCTTTTAGATTAGTAAGGTCAAACACGTAGGTACAATGAAAACATTTGACACCTGAACGCTCCATTGATCTATGTTTACAAACATTTCCTAAGCTCCTCCTTCTCTTAGTGCCAAAAGTCACCACGCGCAGTTTATACCCAGAATGCATTGCTAATTTGAAGCTTCCGATTGACGCGTTTTATCGAGAAAGTCGTTCAGGCGTTAATATAGCAAAGCGTAATATAACGACTGGATTATTCGGGTTACGTTTAATGTTAAATTATTGATCTACGTTTAATGTTAAATTATTGATCTACGTTTAATGTTAAATTATTGATCTAAGTTTTATGTTAAATTATTGATCTACGTTGTATGTTAAATTACTTAAATATCATGGCAAAAATATATCTGTTAGGTAATCTTCATGCAGTTCCTAGAAATGTCTTGAAGAAAACTTTGTCGATATACCACCAAATATGATTTTGTTTATTAATCACACCATGCTTCATGTATATATAACTGTTTATTAAGTTTTTAGAATTCAGCTAAAACGGAAAAAATTAATTGATGGGGAAACCTACTTCACGTCAATTTATGTTAGTTCAGCAAATTGAAGCCGTATTTTCTGAATTGTCCATTCTATATTATCGCTTCGGGTTTCTCTAACGTTAGACCGAATAATCTGTCTCTTGCGTGTCTATATTTGTCATTATATATTTGCTTTTTATTATTTGGACATTTTTTTTAATATTTTTTTGACACACTGAGACAGAAAGCATTACTATATAAAAGTAGTAGAAAGCATACAATTTGTATACACTGGAAATTCTGGGATTTCTCGAGCTTTACGTAATGCAAACACCTACCAGTTTATTCATGAAGGATTATTTTTCAACTCTAGCCCTGCACTGGACTTAAAATATCCCTTGAGACTCCCCTATATCCATTTTTATTTCTCTTCGCTTCATTTATACTATACAATTAATGGTATTCATTCATAAATATTTCAACCAATCAGATTGACTCTTATATGTTAGTGGTATGAGAGGCGAATGTCAGACAACTCGGCCCGCGGACAACTCGGACCGTAGTAAAGGACTAGTCGGACCGTAGTCCAAGACTACTCGGACCGTATTGAGGATATATATCAATAATAATAATATAAAACTCGAGAAATACCAGAATTTTCAGTGCATACAAATTGTATACTTTCTACTACTTTTATATAGTAGTGCTTTCTGTCTCAGTGTGTCCAAAAAAACAACAACAAAAATGTCCAAATAATAAAAAGAAAATATATAATGACAAATATAGACACACAAGAGACAGATTATTCGGTCTACTCTAACGTTTATTTACTTTTTATGGCGAAATGATTTTTTACGACTTTTTAATATTACTCCGATAAAACAATTATCTTTTGAAAACGTGGACTATGTAACGTGAGTTCAATGTGTTATGTTAGTTTAATGTGAAATCACATTTATTTCACTATGAGTATTAATGTAAAAGGTAAAGTGGTTTTAAGTAAATCAGTTCCTCGTAATAACATTAACATTCACTTAAGGTGATTTTCGTGCAAACTTTCTTTCCAGTTATTCATTTTATTTCATTATTGTCTTCTAAACATTTGAAATAAAAAGTCGTGATATTTAAGGTTCAAACTTTTAATGTTGAAGATTGTTTACTATTTGAATGAAACGCTCCAAACAAAGTTATACTGTGAAATTCTTAACAAATAGCAAACGTTCTATAAAGAATTTCTATCCATAAAGATGAATGTAGATAGAAGTATACAGTATACAAATCCAATTAAAAAATATAGAACTAACTTATGAAATGGAAGGCAACATATACGTCATATATGAACAGAAAGGTTCATTCGCATTATCCAACTTTAAAAAAAATAGATAATACAGGTAAAAAATAAAAGTTGGATAAATGAGATCAAAGGCAATCAAGACACTTAATTAAAACTTGGGCTGTGTGACAGGTCATTTAAAATTTTTGTTTTACTATTTTTGACTGAAATCAGAATTTAAATTAATTTGGGTATGATATTTCTTTACATTTCTTTATGAGTATGAAAATTCATATTGAAATCGTATATAATGTACCTTTATTGGCAGGATTTTATCATTTTCCTCCTGATTTTTACAATTAATAACATCCTCTCGAAATGGTAAACAAATATGTAAAGTTAATTTAAACAACCCTCAATTGAATTGTTTTCACTGTTGTAAAGTGTACAACTTAGGACAGGAATTAATTGCATGCATCATTTTTCTCTTGTGACCATGATAAATAGGGTAAATCTTTTTATAATGGAAAACAAGTGTGCAACGTTCCTCAATTGAATTGTTTTCTCTTCACCTGGTAAAGTGAACAAACGTGGAGAGGAAAGTACAGCATTTCCTGTAGTGACCTTGATCTCTGATTGTGAATACAAAATTTCTAATAATGAAAACAACTAAAATGTAAACTGATATCATTTATTTTAGTAAAACCAATTATAATCACATGTAACATTTAAGCACAATAATTGATACAACATTTATAAGAAAGTCGGCACATTATCGTAATGTTCATAATCTGTCAACCAAGCTTCAACAGGTGTGATACGACGTCCGTGTAGCAGTTGATGTCTAATCCCTTGTTGTAGTCTCTGTTTAAGTTGGTTCAGTCTTGTGTCAATGCTATGGTATTTGAGAAAATACAGAGGCAAGCTTCGGAGATTTTATCAATGGTCAGACTAGCAATCACTTTCATCAGTAAATAAGGTTTAATGATATATTATATAAGCTGATTATTACGATGTGCATGTAAAATTGAAATTAAAAATATTTATTCAAACTGTTCAGATTATGTATATTGCACTTTAAATTTATCCTAAAACTCACTTTGCATAAATAGCAAAAATAGAAAGTTTTCAAAATTTCACATTTATTTACATATAATTACATTACTACCGTTTTTCATTGAAATGTTACAATATGATTGATTATGAAGTGGTCACATGATTATAAAAGAGATATTTTACATCCCAATAAAACTCAAACCCGAGACCACAGATACAGCTTCGTCCGCATCATTTTTGAACTAATACCTCGAATTTGACTGTAGTGGTCAACTCAGTACTACAATTTATGATAAACGGGATGACTTCAATTTTAAAATCATAAATTTTCCAACTATGTGCAGCAATATACCAGCTTCTCCTGCATATGGTGCTTACATCTCGCAATTGATTCGTTATGCAAGGGCCAGTAGCAATTATTCTGATCTCTTGAAACGTCATCTTTATCTGAGAAACAGGCTACTGGACCAGGGCTATAAAAAGATTCGCCTTATTCGATCTCTTAAAAAGTTTATATTCCGATACCAAGATCTTGTCGAAAAATATTCTGTCTCTGCAGAGACGATAATAAACGATGGATTTTCATAAAGTAAATATGGAAAATGAATAAAGATCAGGATTAAGTAATCGTGGTTTAGACATGACGTCATTCAACATCTCATTTGAAATTAAATTGTGTAAGAAGATGACTGTTTAGTTAAACCGTTCTGCAGAGACGATAATAAACGATGGATTTTCATAAAGTACTGCGTTGACTACTATTATACCTAATTTGTCCAGTATTGTTAAAAATGCTGTTATAGTGACAACCGGAACCTTTTAACCGTAATGGAAGCGGGAGGTTTGGCGCCATAAAATCTGATTCAACCCACCATTTCTTTGGAAATGCCTGTACCAAGTCAGGGCCATTGCAGTTTTCCCAGATTTCCGGTTGTTGAATGATTTTGTCTGTTTGTTAACTTGTGAGTTTTGCCTTTCCCTTTGGAAGATTGCTCGGTGTTCGATAAATTTGTTATTACCCTTATTTGCACGTGCCTCCATGGCGACGTCAGATGTAAACAATCAATGGCGCAGTAATTTCCAACAGCAAATAATCTAACACAAATAAAATTCACAATGAAAAATTCAACTATATTAAATTTTGGTGTGATTTAAATGTAATTATAAGAATTGAATGCATTTTTTTGTAGTTTTAATAAACTTTTTTCCTCTTCATTAATCCAAACATATACATATACGTGTACTGGAATAAATTATCAGGTTTTTGGTCAAATCGACACCTAATTAATGTTAAATAAACAACTCTACAGGCAAGGAAAGAAAGTTGGATAAATGGGAATACCTGGTTTTCAAAAGTTGGTTGATTGATTTTTGATTTTTGGTGTTTAACACCAATTTCAGCTATATCATGGCGACCAGTTTTAGTCGGAGTACCCGGAAAGAACCACCGACCATGGGCAAGCAACTGGTAAATTTCATCACTTGCAGCAGCGAGTCGAGTGCACCTTTTTTGTAATTTACAAAGCCGGGCGCGAACCCAAGCTGTATTGGTGATAGGCTTGTATGAGTTGTTATGTAATCCAACTACCTAACTCATTGAGCCACCCGGGCCCTTTCAAAAGTTGGATAAATGAGAAGACACCAACAGAAACATACATGTTCGGACATGCGTATATACATATATCAGTGTTGCAAGCTCTATTTAAGAAATAATTCATGGACGCCAGAATGTGTTTTGAGATTTAACATGGGTTGGCGGATATTAGTATTTTACTAATATCCCGCTGAATTATTGACTATCATATCTACAGACACTAACTTGTATAAGTTTACAATGTTACCAGTTCTTCCGCCGAATTATTGACTATCAGATCTACAGACACTAACTTGTACAAGTTTACAATGTTACCAGTACTTCCGCCGAATTATTGACTATCAGATCTATAGACACTAACTTGTACAAGTTTACAATGTTACCAGTATTTCCGCCGAATTATTGACTATCAGATCTACAGACACTAACTTGTACAAGTTTACAATGTTACCAGTTCTTCCGCCGAATTATTGACTATCAGATCTACAGACACTAACTTGTACAAGTTTACAATGCTACCAGTACTTCCGCCGAATTATTGACTATCAGATCTACAGACACTAACTTGTACAAGTTTACAATGTTACCAGTATTTCCGCCGAATTATTGACTATCAGATCTATAGACACTAACTTGTACAAGTTTACAATGTTACCAGTATTTCCGCCGAATTATTGACTATCAGATCTACAGACACTAACTTGTACAAGTTTACAATGTTACCAGTACTTCCGCCGAATTATTGACTATCAGATCTACAGACACTAACTTGTACAAGTTTACAATGTTACCAGTTCTTCCGCCGAATTATTGACTATCAGATCTACAGACACTAACTTGTATAAGTTTACAATATTACCAGTTCTTCCGCCGGATTATTGACTATCAGATCTACAGACACTAACTTGTACAAGTTTACAATGTTACCAGTTCTTCTGCCGAATTATTGACTATCAGATCTACAGACACTAACTTGTACAAGTTTACAATGTTACCAGTTCTTCCGCCGAATTATTGACTATCAGATCTACAGACACAAACTTGTACAAGTTTACAATGTTACCAGTTCTTCCTCCGAATTATTGACTATCAGATCTACAGACACTAACTTGTACAAGTTTACAATGTTACCAGTTCTTCCGCCGAATTATTGACTATCAGATCTACAGACACTAACTTGTACAAGTTTACAATGTTACCAGTTCTTCCGCCGAATTATTGACTATCAGATCTACAGACATTAACTTGTAAAAGTTTACAATGTTACCAGTTCTTCCGCCGAATTATCGACTATCAGATCTACAGACACTAACTTGTACAAGTTTCCAATGTTACCAGTTCTTCCGCCGAATTATTGACTATCATATCTACAGACACTAACTTGTACAAGTTAACAATGCTACCAGTTCTTCCGCCGAATTATTGACTATCATATCTACAGACACGAACTTGTACAAGTTTACAATGTTACCAGTTCTTCCACCGAATTATTGACTATCATATCTACAGACACTAACTTGTACAAGTTTACAATGTTACCAGTTCTTCCGCCGAATTATTGACTATCAGATCTACAGACACTAACTTGTATAAGATTACAATGTTACCAGTTCTTCCGCCGAATTATTGACTATCAGATCTACAGACACTAACTTGTACAAGTTTACAATGTTACCAGTTCTTCCGCCGAATTATCGACTATCAGATCTACAGACACTAACTTGTACAAGCTTACAATGTTACCAGTTCTTCCGCCGAATTATTGACTATCAGATCTACAGACACTAACTTGTACAAGTTTACAATGTTACCAGTATTTCCGCCGAATTATTGACTATCATATCTACAGACACTAACTTGTACAAGTTTACAATGTTACCAGTACTTCCGCCGAATTATTGACTATCAGATCTACACACACTAACTTGTACAAGTTTACAATGTTACCAGTTCTTCCGCCGAATTATTGACTATCAGATCTACAGACACTAACTTGTATAAGTTTACAATATTACCAGTTCTTCCGCCGGATTATTGACTATCAGATCTACAGACACTAACTTGTACAAGTTTACAATGTTACCAGTTCTTCTGCCGAATTATTGACTATCAGATCTACAGACACTAACTTGTACAAGTTTACAATGTTACCAGTTCTTCCGCCGAATTATTGACTATCAGATCTACAGACACTAACTTGTACAAGTTTACAATGTTACCAGTTCTTCCTCCGAATTATTGACTATCAGATCTACAGACACTAACTTGTACAAGTTTACAATGTTACCAGTTCTTCCGCCGAATTATTGACTATCAGATCTACAGACATTAACTTGTATAAGTTTACAATGTTACCAGTTCTTCCGTCGAATTATCGACTATCAGATCTACAGACACTAACTTGTATAAGTTTCCAATGTTACCAGTTCTTCCGTCAAATTATTGACTATCATATCTACAGACACTAACTTGTACAAGTTAACAATGTTACCAGTTCTTCCGCCGAATTATTGACTATCATATCTACAGACACTAACTTGTACAAGTTTACAATGTTACTAGTTCTTCCACCGAATTATTGACTATCATATCTACAGACACTAACTTGTACAAGTTTACAATGTTACCAGTTCTTCCGCCGAATTATTGACTATCAGGTCTACAGACACTAACTAGTATAAGATTACAATGTTACCAGTTCTTCCGCCGAATTATTGACTATCAGATCTACAGACACTAACTTGTACAAGTTTACAATGTTACCAGTTCTTCCGCCGAATTATCGACTATCAGATCTACAGACACTAACTTGTACAAGCTTACAATGTTACCAGTTCTTCCGCCGAATTATTGACTATCAGATCTACAGACACTAACTTGTACAAGTTTACAATGTTACCAGTATTTCCGCCGAATTATTGACTATCATATCTACAGACACTAACTTGTACAAGTTTACAATGTTACCAGTTCTTCCGCCGAATTATTGACTATCATATCTACAGACACTAACTTGTACCAGTTTACAATGTTACCAGTACTTCCGCCGAATTATTGACTATCACATCTACAGACACTAACTTGTACAAGTTTACAATGTTATCGGTACTTCCGCCGAATTATTGACTATCAGATCTACAGACACTAACTTGTACCAGTTTACAATGTTACCAGTTCTTCCGCCGAATTATTGACTATCAGATCTACAGACACTAACTTGTACAAGTTTGCAATGTTACCAGTATCTCCGCCGAATTATTGACTATCATATCTACAGACACTAACTTGTATAAGTTTACAATGTTACCAGTTCTTCCGCCGAATTATTGACTATCAGATCTACAGACACTAACTTGTACAAGTTTACAATGTTACCAGTACTTCCACCGAATTATTGACTATCAGATCTACAGACACTAACTTGTACAAGTTTACAATGTTACCAGTTCTTCCGCCGAATTATTGACTAGCATATCTACAGACACTAACTTGTACCAGTTTACAATGTTACCAGTACTTCCGCCGAATTATTGACTATCAGATCTACAGACACTAACTTGTACAAGTTTACAATGTTACTAGTACTTCCGCCGAATTATTGACTATCAGATCTACAGACACTAACTTGTACAAGTTTACAATGTTACCAGTTCTTCCGCCGAATTATTGACTATCAGATCTACAGACACTAACTTGTACAAGTTTACAATGTTACCGGTACTTCCGCCGAATTATTGACTATCAGATCTACAGACACTAACTTGTACAAGTTTACAATGTTACCAGTACTTCCGCCGAATTATTGACTATCAGATCTACAGACACTAACTTGTACAAGTTTACAATGTTACCAGTACTTCCGCCGAATTATTGACTATCATATCTACAGACACTAACTTGTACAAGTTTACAATGTTACCAGTTCTTCCGCCGAATTATTGACTATCATATCTACAGACACTAACTTGTACAAGTTTACAATGTTACCAGTACTTCCGCCGAATTATTGACTATCAGATCTACAGACACTAACTTGCACAAGTTTACAATGTTACCAGTACTTCCGCCGAATTATTGACTATCAGATCTACAGACACTAACTTGCACAAGTTTACAATGTTACCAGTACTTCCGCCGAATTATTGACTATCATATCTACAGACACTAACTTGTACAAGTTTACAATGTTACCAGTTCTTCCGCCGAATTATTGACTATCATATCTACAGACACTAACTTGTACAAGTTTACAATGTTACCAGTACTTCCGCCGAATTATTGACTATCAGATCTACAGACACTAACTTGCACAAGTTTACAATGTTACCAGTACTTCCGCCGAATTATTGACTATCAGATCTACAGACACTAACTTGCACAAGTTTACAATGTTACCAGTACTTCCGCCGAATTATTGACTATCATATCTACAGACACTAACTTGTACAAGTTTACAATGTTACCAGTACTTCCGCCGAATTATTGACTATCAGATCTACAGACACTAACTTGTACAAGTTTACAATGTTACCAGTTCTTCCGCCGAATTATTGACTATCAGATCTACAGACACTAACTTGTACAAGTTTACAATGTTACCAGTACTTCCGCCGAATTATTGACTATCATATCTACAGACACTAACTTGTACAAGTTTACAATGTTACCAGTACTTCCGCCGAATTATTGACTATCAGATCTACAGACACTAACTTGCACAAGTTTACAATGTTACCAGTACTTCCGCCGAATTATTGACTATCAGATCTACAGACACTAACTTGTACAAGTTTACAATGTTACCAGTACTTCCGCCGAATTATTGACTATCAGATCTACAGACACTAACTTGCACAAGTTTACAATGTTACCAGTACTTCCGCCGAATTATTGACTATCATATCTACAGACACTAACTTGTACAAGTTTACAATGTTACCAGTACTTCCGCCGAATTATTGACTATCAGATCTACAGACACTAACTTGTACAAGTTTACAATGTTACCAGTTCTTCCGCCGAATTATTGACTATCAGATCTACAGACACTAACTTGTACAAGTTTACAATGTTACCAGTACTTCCGCCGAATTATTGACTATCATATCTACAGACACTAACTTGTACAAGTTTACAATGTTACCAGTACTTCCGCCGAATTATTGACTATCAGATCTACAGACACTAACTTGCACAAGTTTACAATGTTACCAGTACTTCCGCCGAATTATTGACTATCATATCTACAGACACTAACTTGCACAAGTTTACAATGTTACCAGTACCTCCGCCGAATTATTGACTATCATATCTACAGACACTAACTTGTACAAGTTTACAATGTTACCAGTACTTCCGCCGAATTATTGACTATCATATCTACAGACACTAACTTGCACAAGTTTACAATTTTACCAGTACTTCCGCCGAATTATTGACTATCACATCTACAGACACTAACTTGTACAAGTTTACAATGTTACCAGTACCTCCGCCGAATTATTGACTATCATATCTACAGACACTAACTTGCACAAGTTTACAATGTTACCAGTACTTCCGCCGAATTATTGACTATCACATCTACAGACACTAACTTGTACAAGTTTACAATGTTACCAGTACTTCCGCCGAATTATTGACTATCATATCTACAGACACTAACTTGTACAAGTTTACAATGTTACCAGTACTTCCGCCGAATTATTGACTATCACATCTACAGACACTAACTTGTACAAGTTTACAATGTTACCAGTACTTCCGCCGAATTATTGACTATCAGATCTACAGACACTAACTTGTACAAGTTTACAATGTTACCAGTACTTCCGCCTAATTATTGACTATCATATCTACAGACACTAACTTGCACAAGTTTACAATGTTACCAGTACTATCGCCGAATTATTGACTATCATATCTACAGACACTAACTTGCACAAGTTTACAATGTTACCAGTACTTCCGCCGAATTATTGACTATCACATCTACAGACACTAACTTGTACAAGTTTACAATGTTACCAGTACTTCCGCCGAATTATTGACTATCAGATCTACAGACACTAACTTGTACAAGTTTACAATGTTACCAGTACTTCCGCCGAATTATTGACTATCATATCTACAGACACTAACTTGCACAAGTTTACAATGTTACCAGTACTTCCACCGAATTATTGACTATCAGATCTACAGACACTAACTTGCACAAGTTTACAATGTTACCAGTACTTCCGCCGAATTATTGACTATCATATCTACAGACACTAACTTGTATAAGTTTACAATGTTACCAGTACTTCCGCCGAATTATTGACTATCAGATCTACAGACACTAACTTGTACAAGTTTACAATGTTACCAGTACTTCCACCGAATTATTGACTATCAGATCTACAGACACTAACTTGTACAAGTTTACAATGTTACCAGTACTTCCGCCGAATTATTGACTATCAGATCTACACACACTAACTTGTACAAGTTTACAATGTTACCAGTACTTCCGCCGAATTATTGACTATCAGATCTACAGACACTAACTTGTACAAGTTTACAATGTTACCAGTACTTCCGCCGAATTATTGACTATCAGATCTACAGACACTAACTTGTACAAGTTTACAATGTTACCAGTACTTCCGCCGAATTATTGACTATCAGATCCACAGACACTAACTTGTACAAGTTTACAATGTTACCAGTTCTTCCGCCGAATTATTGACTATCAGATCTACAGACACTAACTTGTATAAGTTTACAATGTTACCAGTACTTCCGCCGAATTATTGACTATCAGATCTACAGACACTAACTTGTATAAGTTTACAATGTTACCAGTACTTCCGCCGAATTATTGACTATCAGATCTACAGACACTAACTTGTATAAGTTTACAATGTTACCACTACTTCCGCCGAATTATTGACTATCAGATCTACAGACACTAACTTGTATAAGTTTACAATGTTACCAGTACTTCCGCCGAATTATTGACTATCAGATCTACAGACACTAACTTGTACAAGTTTACAATGTTACCAGTACTTCCGCCGAATTATTGACTATCAGATCTACAGACACTAACTTGTACAAGTTTACAATGTTACCAGTACTTCCGCCGAATTATTGACTATCAGATCTACAGACACTAACTTGTATAAGTTTACAATGTTACCAGTACTTCCGCCGAATTATTGACTATCAGATCTACAGACACTAACTTGTACAAGTTTACAATGTTACCAGTACTTCCGCCGAATTATTGACTATCAGATCTACAGACACTAACTTGTATAAGTTTACAATGTTACCAGTACTTCCGCCGAATTATTGACTATCAGATCTACAGACACTAACTTGTATAAGTTTACAATGTTACCAGTACTTCCACCGAATTATTGACTATCAGATCTACAGACACTAACTTGTATAAGTTTACAATGTTACCAGTACTTCCGCCGAATTATTGACTATCAGATCTACAGACACTAACTTGTATAAGTTTACAATGTTACCAGTACTTCCGCCGAATTATTGACTATCAGATCTACAGACACTAACTTGTATAAGTTTACAATGTTACCAGTACTTCCGCCGAATTATTGACTATCAGATCTACAGACACTAACTTGTACAAGTTTACAATGTTACCAGTTCTTCCGCCGAATTATTGACTATCAGATCTACAGACACTAACTTGTACAAGTTTACAATGTTACCAGTACTTCCGCCGAATTATTGACTATCAGATCTACAGACACTAACTTGTATAAGTTTACAATGTTACCAGTACTTCCGCCGAATTATTGACTATCAGATCTACAGACACTAACTTGTACAAGTTTACAATGTTACCAGTTCTTCCGCCGAATTATTGACTATCAGATCTACAGACACTAACTTGTACAAGTTTACAATGTTACCAGTACTTCCGCCGAATTATTGACTATCAGATCTACAGACACTAACTTGTATAAGTTTACAATGTTACCAGTACTTCCGCCGAATTATTGACTATCAGATCTACAGACACTAACTTGTATAAGTTTACAATGTTACCAGTACTTCCGCCGAATTATTGACTATCAGATCTACAGACACTAACTTGTACAAGTTTACAATGTTACCAGTTCTTCCGCCGAATTATTGACTATCAGATCTACAGACACTAACTTGTACAAGTTTACAATGTTACCAGTACTTCCACACAATTAAACAATTAAAAAGTGGGGTTTTCATTTACAATAAATACGTTCTCTAAATTCATCAAGTGCACTTAAACACTCAAATGTATTAAAGCATTTTAGGTATTTTGTGCTTTTGTGTAGCAAAATTGATATTTGTATATTAAAAAGAAGAAACGCCATTCCTTTGTCTGTTTTGTGTCAATTTTCGTTATCGGATGGCAAAGATTTGAGTAAGGCTGTTGTTGTTTGTTTGTTTGTTTGTTTGTTTGTGTTTTTGTTTTTGGTTGTTTGTTTGTTTTGTCTTTATTAACAGTTAAACGGAATGGCTATATCAATTACTGAGGTATATGAGGTAAATCTACTCAGTTGTCATCCGAGGTGGCAACAGGCAAATCTATATACACCGACAAGGACAATAGACAACAGTTTGATGAAACGTACAATTCCTTCTTACTTCAGTGGTAGTTTATATCCATCTGACCATCTAGTGCATGATTGAATCTCAAATCACAATTATCATACATGTCAATTTATAATAGAACTTCCAAATCTGATCCTAAAATGATTTTCTTGACCCTTTTTTTATCTGTTTGTAGTCCACATTAAAATTTAGACCAAATTGGCTCGGACCTGGAGTTTTCATTTGGACAAAAATGAATCTCAACCATTGCAGCATATGGAAACATTTATTTCAGACATAAAACAAATAAAACAGATTGAAAAGGTAATTCAGTCTTTTAACACAACAGTTATTTACAAATTCCTTAGCCTCTGAGATATTAAAGTAATAAATATATACCCAACCTCTTCATTCGATTATTCGACGCCATGTATGTACAATGAGAAGCTGCTATCTTAAGGAAACGCCCGATTCCTTTTCTCAATACTTTATTCCTTATTCCCCCCATACATCATTCCTCATTCCCCTTACACCTACACCATTCCCCTTTAACACATCATTACGTCATACACCATACACCCATACCTGTCGATAGATCGGGAAAATGCAGTAAATTGAAGAAAAATAATTATCGAAAGGCAGGTAAAAAATGGAGTATACATTATTGCTGTGTAAAGATTTAAGAATCCCAATATTATTTGCCTTGAATAATATCAGAAGTATAATTAAAAAAAACAATTCACAAATTGATAATGAATATTATATTGCATTTTCGTACCATTAATAAGTCCGTTAAGATAAATTTATTTGAAAAAAAAATAATTAAGGTTTAATTTATGCTTTGTTTCCACTAAATGTTTTACTTAAATGTCAATCAATCAATAATTAATGTTTCATATAATACGATTTGTAAGAACTATTATCATTATGTGTTTTCTTTTTATTTGTCTTTATCTCCAATAATGTTTTACTTACCAAAGTCTGTTTTATTTATTTGTTGTTTCAGAAAAAAGAATGTGGATGCAATAAAATGAAAAGCAAAACATACCACACTGTCGAAACAATTAAAAAATACCACACTGTCGAAACAATTAAAAAATACCACACTGTCGAAACAATTAAAAAATACCACACTGTCGGAACAATTCAAACATACCACACTGTCGGAACAATTCAAACATACCACACTGTCGAAACAATTCAAATATACCACACTGTCGAAACAATTCAAACATACCACACTGTCAGAACAATTCAAACATACCACACTGTCGAAACAATTCAAACATACCACACTGTCGAAACATTTCAAACATACCACACTGTCTGAACAATTCAAACATACCACACTGTCGAAACAATTCAAACATACCACACTGTCGGAACAATTCAAAAATACCACACTGTCAGATCAATTCAAAAATACCACACTGTCGGAACAATTCAAAAATACCACACTGTCGGAACAATTCAAAAATACCACACTGTCGAAACAATTCAAAAATACCACACTGTCGAAACAATTCTAAAATACCACACTGTCGGAACAATTCAAAAATACCACACTTTCGGAACAATTCAAACATACCACACTGTCGAAACAATTCAAACATACCACACTGTCGAAACAATTCAAACATACCACACTGTCGGAACAATTCAAACATACCACATTGTCGAAACAATTCAAACATACCACACTGTCGAAACAATTCAAACATACCACACTGTCGAAACAATTCAAAAATACCACACTGTCGGAACAATTCAAAAATACCACACTGTCGAAACAATTCAAACATACCACACTGTCGGAACAATTCAAAAATACCACACTGTCGGATCAATTCAAAAATACCACACTGTCGGAACAATTCAAAAATACCACACTGTCGGAACAATTCAAAAATACCACACTGTCGAAACAATTCAAAAATACCACACTGTCGAAACAATTCAAAAATACCACACTGTCGGAACAATTCAAAAATACCACACTGTCGGAACAATTCAAAAATACCACACTGTCGGAACAATTCAAAAATACCACACTGTCGAAACAATTCAAAAATACCACACTGTCGGAACAATTCAAAAATACCACACTGTCGAAACAATTCAAAAATACCACACTGTCGGAACAATTCAAAAATACCACACTGTCGGAACAATTCAAAAATACCACACTGTCGAAACAATTCAAAAATACCACACTGTCGGATCAATTCAAAAATACCACACTGTCGGAACAATTCAAAAATACCACACTGTCGGAACAATTCAAAAATACCACACTGTCGAAACAATTCAAAAATACCACACTGTCGAAACAATTCTAAAATACCACACTGTCGGAACAATTCAAAAATACCACACTTTCGGAACAATTCAAACATACCACACTGTCGAAACAATTCAAACATACCACACTGTCGAAACAATTCAAACATACCACACTGTCGGAACAATTCAAACATACCACATTGTCGAAACAATTCAAACATACCACACTGTCGAAACAATTCAAACATACCACACTGTCGAAACAATTCAAAAATACCACACTGTCGGAACAATTCAAAAATACCACACTGTCGAAACAATTCAAACATACCACACTGTCGGAACAATTCAAAAATACCACACTGTCGGATCAATTCAAAAATACCACACTGTCGGAACAATTCAAAAATACCACACTGTCGGAACAATTCAAAAATACCACACTGTCGAAACAATTCAAAAATACCACACTGTCGAAACAATTCAAAAATACCACACTGTCGGAACAATTCAAAAATACCACACTGTCGGAACAATTCAAAAATACCACACTGTCGGAACAATTCAAAAATACCACACTGTCGAAACAATTCAAAAATACCACACTGTCGGAACAATTCAAAAATACCACACTGTCGAAACAATTCAAAAATACCACTGTCGAAACAATTCAAAAATACCACACTGTCGAAACAATTCAAAAATACCACACTGTCGGAACAATTCAAAAATCTAATTAAAATTAGCAGAAACAGATGCAAATTTGATACACCTAACACACATATACATGATAACTCATTTTCCTGGTTTGGCACAGACACTTTAATAAAAAAATAAATAAAAAGTGACGACAGGATTATACCTGTTATCTAAATCTGCCATCTTAGTGAACACAGACACGGATACCACTTCACACTACTTCATTATGTGAAAAACATGACCCATATTTTCCGTAGTCCCGAAACAATGCCTAGCTTGATAATTACTGACTGCCGCCAAAATTAATAGACATTCCTGAACAGCTTGATAATTACTTACTGTCGCCAAATTTAATACAGGCAGTGCTGAACAGCTTCATAATTACTTACTGTCGCCAAATTAAATACAGACAGTACTGAACAGCTTGATAATTACTGACTGTCCCCAAATTTAATACAGACAGTACTGAACAGCTTGATACTTACTAACTGTCGTCAAATTTAATACAGACAGTGATGAACAGCTTGATAATTACTGACTGTCGCCAAATCTAATACAGACAGTACTGAACAGCTTGATAATTACTGACTGTCGCCAAATCTAATACAGACAGTGATGAACAGCTTGATGATTACTGACTGTCGCCAAATTTAATACAGACAGTACTGAACAGCTTGATAATTACTGACTGTCGCCAAATTTAATACAGACAATGCTGAACAGCTTGCTAATTACTGACTGTCGCCAAATTTAATACAGACAGTGCTAACCTACTTGATAATTACTGACTGTCGCCAAATTTAATAAAGACAGTACTGAACAGCTTGATAATTACTGACTGCCGCCAAATTTATTACAGACAGTGCTGAACAGCTTGATAATTACTTACTGTCGCCAAATTTAATACAGACAGTGCTGAACAGCTTGATAATTACTGACTGTCGCCAAATTTAATACAGACAATGCTGAACAGCTTGATAATTACTGACTGTCGCCAAATTTAATACAGACAGTACTGAACAGCTTGATCATTACTAACTGTCGCCAAATTTAATACAGACAGTGCTGAACAGCTTGATAATTACTGACTGCCGTTACATTTAATAGACAATGCTGAACAGCTTTATAATTACTGACTGTCGCCAAATTTAATACAGACAGTGCTGAACAGCTTTATAATTACTGACTGTCGTCAAATCTAATACAGACAGTGATGAACAGCTTGATAATTACTGACTGTCGCCAAATTTAATACAGACAGTACTGAACAGCTTGATAATTACTGACTGTCGCCAAATTTAATACAGACAGTGCTGAACAGCTTGATAATTACTGACTGTCGCCAAATTTAATACAGACAGTGATGAACAGCTTGATAATTACTGACTATTGCCAAATTTAATACAGACAATGCTGAACAGCTTGATAATTACTGACTGTCGCCAAATTTAATGCACAGTGCTGAACAGCTTGATAATTACTGACTGTCGCCAAATTTAATACAGACAGTGCTGAACAGCTTCATAATTACTGACTGTCGCCAAATTTAATACAGACAGTGATGAACAGCTTGATAATTACTGACTGTTGCCAAATTTAATACAGAGTGCTGAACAGCTTGATAATTACTGATTACTGACAATGTATGCTGCTAATGGAAAAGTCAGTCACATTCACCGGCGAATGTACGAATGAGATTATACCATCGATAAATCGCTCGTTTGTCTACAAAGCGAAAGAAGGACGTCGTGTTAGAATTATAAATCGATTTTTTTTTAATTCAAAATGATCATTTTTTACTCTTCCCGATAAAATGTCTTTTTCTTGATTACTTGCTGTTTGACGCACAGTAAGTAATATACAGCTGTTGAAGAGAAACCGTTAACCAAAAACAAGCACGTAGGTAAAAGGCTGACCATGAATTGACCTATGAATTGGCCATTAAACAGGTGCTTTATTGCCACAAGGGATAGTGGAAATTATAGTAAATCTTAGTGAGCAAGTAAACCAAAAGGCATAAACAGGATAGCTACCATGGGCTAAGGTTACCTTTGCCTGAGGGAGATGAACGATTTCAGTTGATGGGAACTAAATTTAAGTTCACACATTCATGTAAAATATAAATTAAAGGTTACAACACCAAAAAGTGGAAGAATACGCTGAGAGGACAACGAAGATCTCCGCTTCCAGCTAAAGAAAAACAGGAAAATGAGAAAGTTAAATAGTCCATCCTGGTATGGTCCTGATATTGTGTATCAAATTCAAAAGAAGGACTTACATTTTTTCTGCAAATTAAGGGGTTTAACTCCAGAATGGAAAAAGTGTTTATCTCCAAAATCGAACTTGACCTGCTTCTCATGGTCCCTACCTAACCTTTTATATAAATTTCAATAATTTGCTTAAGGAAAACAAACTCCAGTTATTGACGGGAAACCAGAGTGGGACGTACGGACAAGGGTATAACTCAATGTCCCGACACCTGGCGACTGGGGTATACATGTAACACTGACCACACTGACACTAGTGTATACACAAACTCAACAGAAAATAAAATATAAAATTATATATTGTGTTTTTCAAATACGCCTGAAGTTTCCTAACAAATCAAAATGAAATGTATACCTTTATAATTAAACAGAAGGCTCACAAACTTCTAAAATAAATTTCATTTGAAAATATATCGCTTTTTAGATTTGTACAAGAATAATATCCTGTACGCTTCACAACTCTATGATGTGTTCTATGTCCAAAATAGTTGGTTTTTTAATAAAAAATTTGCTTTTGGTTTGCTTTTTATATTTGGTATCTTGCTTAACTTAAGCTGAAAAGATAAATCAAAGGTACCAAGTGCATCAAGTAAATCAAGCATTTAACTACATACAACAACAGTGGAACACTAAGAACAACGACATGGACTACATAGAGAGTGGCACATGGAAAATGTATAAATTAATTCAACTTGTGGTGTCTTACTTTTGTATATTAGATAACTCATGTGTTTCATAATCGACATGCTATGCTTTCCTTCATACAGTTATGTCATTATATGACATTACATATATCTATACTTATTGCGATCATAAAATACCAACGCAATCCAAAGAGCACTTTTTTCTCAATATTCTAATACAGAAGGCATTGACTTTGCCTAAATTAATTATGAAAATCAAACATTAAAAATAAAACATATCAAAATGTGTTTTCCTTTAAAAGACCACAATATTTTATTCTTATTTCAAGGCAAAATAAAACATGAACTAGTCTTTTAATGTGCAGTCGTATTCGTTTATTCTTTAAAATACACCAAGAGAAATTCGATTTAAAAGTCGTACAATTCCATGGACTTTGCTTCCTACTATAGATTATTCTTATAATTGAGTTAAAAAATCATAGCATTGTCATTAGTTTTCTTGAAAAGGCACCAAACTTCATGTTTAATGTTAATATTCGGTAAAATATTCTACAAAATGAAGCAATTTATCTGTAATTATTGCCAAATATTAGATCTGTCCAATACTTTCATATTAGAAAATTTGATTTGAGTTTTGCCACACAATGTCTTTATTTAGGACAATAGCAAAATAACGAAGTTTAGGAATAAATTTTGTCTTACGACAACGATTGGTATACTGGATTTAGTTTTCTTTACTGGTTAATTTCACGAAATGTTAGATGCATATAAAGAAACCTCGAGGCTCTTACTAAGAAATCTGTAATCACCAACAGTGTCGATTTGGTGCAATCGAATTAAAATAAAAGAACGTAGATACCTAATTTAGTGCGCACGACATGTTTCTGGAATAACATTCATCAGGTACGCTCCACATCGAAAGATTTGAAAGCCAAATAAAGTATAGTTTGATGTTGTCTAACGCCACTTTCAACAATATTTCAGTTATATCTTGGAGGCCTGTTTTATTGATGGAGGAAACATGAGGACCCGGAGAAAACCACCGATCTGTCGCAAGTCACTGACAAACTTTATCAGATAATGTTGTACACCTCTGATCGAGATTCGTACTCACACCATCAGTGGTGATAGGCATTGATTGCATAAGTAGTTGAAAATTCAACTACCATACGATCACGACCACGACGCCCCCTCCAAATAAAGTAAACAAAATGTTTAGGTCCAAGAAAACATAAGGGCCTACCAGGATAGCCAAATCGGCAATTGTCACCTATGCCCGAGAGAGGAGAACCTTTGTTTTAATAATAATTAGGATTATTTAGGGACTGTGAATTTCAACAATAAATATATCTAATAAACTATCTCCTTGTCGAAACACTTACTGGGCAGCTGATACCCTCGTGGACTAATAAACAACCATCAGAGATATTAGCATTAGATAACTGGTTGTTGATTTTTTTTCTACTTTAGCGATACACTAGCATCTAACAACATCCCGTTTGGGGTCATATCAGATGATGGTGTTTGACGGCGACCTTTCAGTCATCTTTGACATGAACATACATGACATTTAATTATATTTATCAATCTGACAACGGCTCTTGGAGTGTACTCGGCTTTAAATGATAGGCTCATCGTTGATTCATCGGTTTAAAATATGAACCATGATGTGACCCCATACGAAATGTCATTATATGTTAGTGTATCATCAAAGAAAACTTTAATTAATTAGAGTTTGTGCTTCTGTTGATTTCAGAGGCCGTCGTTGTCGTGATCGTATAGTAGTTGGATTTACAATTACTTATGCAATCAGTGCCAATTACCACTAAAGTTGTGAGTTTGAATACCGCTCATTGCCAGGTGTACTCGATACAACATTATGTGATAAAGTTTGTCAGTGACTTGCGACAGGTTGGTCGGTGGTATTCAACAGGTACTCATGTTTCTTCCACCAATAAAACTGACTGCCCTGATACAACTCAAATATTGTTGAAAGTGGCGTTAAACATCATAAACCTACCTACCTACCTACCCGTTCATTCCAGATATGTCTTTTTATTAATCTCAAACGCAGAAAGTTAACATTTCACGACGCATCTGAAGCAGATTTTGTCTCGAGTAACGAGTGAGACAAAATCTGCTTCAAATATATATGTGTCTATATTTTACTTCTTTCACCCGAGATGTGCATATTTATTTATTGTCCCTAAATTTACAATTGTGAGAGTAAAGGTAAATACAAGTGCATGCGTTCATTTGCTACTACACGGAACAGGGTAGCAAATGATATATGCGTTCCACGGAATATCCTACGGGATACCCCCGATTTGTCTTACGTTCAGCCAGAGGGTAATTATTATTTCAAAACTTCAGATTCGTATCAAATTTTAAAATCTTGTTCTATTAATATTTCGGACTGTCTTAAATATCCAGGTACTTGTGACTCTTCTCCATGCATTACTACTTGCAAAATAAAAACTGACAAAAATAATACTTGTAAAACATGCGTCATGCTAATAACTTCTCCTGAATTTACAAGTAATTTAACTGGAAAAACGTACTACACCAAATCGTTTGAACCTCTGGACTGTTCTACTAAAAATGTCATTTACGGCATAGAATGTACACTCTGTGGACTTTTGTATGTTGGTGAAACTCGTCAAACATTGCGAAGTAGGATGAACCAACATCGATATGATGCAAAAGATCCCAAATACAGGATTTTGTATAATCATTTCAATCAACCGGGTCATGCCCGCTGTTTGACGATGAAAGTTCGAATCATCGAGAAGATTTACCATCATACAAACAGTCCTATTCTTAGTACACCTTACCGCACCGATAGAGAGTTGTTCTGGATAAAAGAATTAGGCACTGCAATGCCTTACGGTTGCAATGATAACATCAAAGGAGTGGGAAATTTGTCAAGTCCTGGATGCAACGAAATCAACGTGATGAGCCTTTTTAATACTATTCCAAGAACTAAACGTAGCCATGGTCATAAAAGAATTCAACATCCTAATGTTAAAAAGTCCTCTAAACCAAGAACGTTACAAGATACTTTTAATGATTTACTTTCTAATATACAGAAACCTCTTGGAATTCATCATATTCGTACAATCTTATTTTCACTACCTGTAAACTACCTCAAAGATCTTAGGGATTTTGGACTTGACAAAGGAGGCGTAGATCCTTTTTCTCCTAAGTACAGATTGTCTAGTATTATATGTGACGTGGCGTCCTTTCGTCTTTTTAAACCAGTTCGATCTGAACCTCTTCATGATAACAACAGAAAATTCCTCCATATTCCGTTTGCTAACAAAGGAATCGATGCTATTAACATCAGCAACATTCTTAATAGAAAAGAGGTCGTAAAAGAAATTCCACCATATTTCAAAAATCAATCTGTTCCCATTGTCTCCTATAGTTACACTAACAGCATTGGCCGTAAAATTTTCAACTACAAAGAAGCATTGCAAGATATTAACATAGAAGAGTACCTTAAGAACCCTCTGACTTGTGACAGCTCCCACTCTCCTTTTCAATACAACCCATCTGGACATGTAATCACTGGTGATCTGAATATCATTCAACATGAGAGTCTCCGAAAGGTGATTTCTCATGGTCCTAAATTCAGAGAACCTCAACACATCAATTGGAAACATAATTTCAAGATAATTATGGATGCTGTTGAAGATTATGCCAGAAGGTGGATAAAGAGAGAAGTAGACCAAGATCCTGAGTTAGAGTCCTTGTCAGACTGGGTTAGAACAATTAGGTCTCTAGTACAAGGTCGGATTCACAAACTCAAAAATTGTGTTAATAGTCGACCTAAGTCTGTATTTATAGACCAAGAAGCTGTTAAGTGTCTTTCCTCTCTTCATGACAAATATGTTATCGTTCCTGCGGACAAGGCTTCCAACAATATCGTGTTTGTATGTAAATCATATTACTTCGAATGCCTAATCAAGGAATTAGGTATAAATAGCAACACCTCTAGTAATACCACATACAAACCAACTTCGTTCGACAAAGATGAAATCCTAGCTAACCACAGATCATTCATGACCTCTTTAAACATTCCCTCTGGTAAAAAGTCTGAGGATTTACCCTATTTATATTGGATACCTAAACTCCATAAGACACCATACAAAGAAAGGTAGATAGCGGGATCATCAACTTGTTCGACGAAAGAATTGTCTATTCACCTAACAAAGATTCTGTCTGCAGTAAAAGAGGGACAACAGATATATTGTGAAACTGTTTACTCGCGTAGTGGCATAAATCACATGTGGATTTTGAAAAACTCTAAAGATCTTTTGGATAACCTGAAATCAAGATCTTTCTCTCAGGTATCCTCCATCAAAACCTTTGATTTTTCAACTCTATATACCACCCTACCGCATGACAAATTAAAAACCCGCTTAAAAGAAACAATTCATAAAGCTTTTAGTCATAGAAACTATGGCTCAAAATTTGTTGTGTTAGGCTACAATTCCACATATTTTTCAAACAAAATTCATAAAGGTAAAACATGCTACTCCGAGGAACAAGTGATCAGTATGCTGGAGTTCCTCATCGATAACATATTTGTCTCCTTTGGAGGGACACTGTTTCAGCAGGTCGTCGGCATACCAATGGGTACGAATTGTGCCCCTCTTCTAGCCGATTTATTTTTATACTCATATGAGTCGGAGTTTCTTCAAAAGCTTGTAAAAGATAAGAAGATTCATGAGGCTAGAGCCTTTAATTTCACATACAGGTATATTGATGACGTTTTATCTATCAATAATTCTAGATTTGCAGAATTTCTTCCATTGATATATCCTCCAGAGCTGGAAGTTAAAGAGACCACCGATACAGCTTCGTCCGCATCATTTTTGGACTTATACCTCGAATTTGACGACAGTGGTCAACTCAGTACTACAATTTATGATAAGCGGGACGACTTCAATTTTAAAATCATAAATTTTCCAAATATGTGCAGCAATATACCAGCTTCTCCTGCATATGGTGTTTACATCTCGCAATTGATTCGCTATGCAAGGGGCAGTAGCAATTATTCTGATTTCCTGAAACGTCATCTTCATCTGAGAAACAGGCTACTGGACCAGGGCTATAAAAAGATTCGCCTTATTCGATCTCTTAAAAAGTTTATATTCCGATACCAATATCTTGTCGAAATATATCCCGTCTCTGCAGAAAAAATTATAAGCGATGCATTTTCATATAGTGAAAATGTATAAAGATAAAGAGTCAAATATGTCAAGAATTTTTATTTTTTGTCAATGTGTGACGTAAAAATATTTTTGACATTTACGTCACCGAATATGGTACTGCTTTGACAACTATTTTACCTATTTTGTTCCTGTATTTAAATACTGTTACAGTGACAGCCGGAACCTTTGAACCGTAATGAGAGCGGGAGGTTTGGCGCCTTAAAATCTGATTCAACCCACCATTTCTTTAGAAATGCCTGTACCAAGTCAGGGTCATTACGGTTTTCACAGTTTTCCGGTTGTTGACTGATTTTGTCTGTTTATATAATTATGAGTTTTGACTTTCCCTTTGTAAGATTGTTCGGAGTTCGGTAATTTTGTTATTACCTTTATTCAGATAATATATCTCATTTCAAAGTAAACAAAACTACAAAGATACTATTTTAAGCTTATGCATTAATATATCAATAACCCAAAGCATTAAGACATGAACAAAAACAATAATTTGCTAGACTACTTTCAAATAGAAGGATAACTTATCTGTAAATGTGCATTCAGTGTTGTCTATGTTATATATATTATATTATCATGTGTTATATCAACAAATATTTCATATTAAATGTCTTCTCTACTCTTGTACAGTTTCCTTTACATACAATAAAAGCCATTTGGAAAACAATTAAATAAGATAGATTAAATTGGCAAAATATAACTCTCTATCAAACATGTTTGCCCTATTGATTTAGGCTTGTAAGTTATATGTATAATGTCGTAGAAAGTAGTACTATGGTGTTGAAACATTATTACAAAGTAGACGAGAGAAGAAAGAAAAGCTACAGTATTTTAACAAAACAAGTGTGCATACAATGTGATGTCTCACCTTGCATGAGAAATGAAGTTCAATCTAATTACCCAACATTTAAGTCATTAGACAGACCACATAGCCGGTGGTAAAAGTGACTTGATTGCACAAAAAAGTAATATGTGAGATATTTACAAAGCATACATAATTACGTTTTGTGTAAGCAATATTTATTTTAAAGCCATTAAATTTACAACATTTTTGTAAAACTTAGATTTATTTCCCTCAGGCATTTATAAATTAGTTGGAATATTTGGACATTATGTTCAATATCTGTTCAATGTATGGTATCTAAATATGGTCCTCAAACTATTAATAGGACACAGTTGAAAATAGTATATATAAAGCCATCCGTACATGGTGCACTGAACAAATACTGGAATCTTTGATGCTTATTGTAAAGATAAAGACAGTGAAACCGGTAAAAATCACATGATCTGAACCGACTTGTGATGTGTACACAATGATACGACATAGTACCAAATTTTCAAATTTGGAGGACATAGGACACATTACTTGAGAGAATGACATAATCTAATACACCTAACACCGTCGTCATCGACAACACTATAGATAAAGCAATGCTTCGCTAAGTTTAATACATCGACCAATATCACAAGGGAGGATGCAAACATTCTTTATGCTGAATATTAATGATAGTTCTAGTATACACCCTGATGAACCAGAACAGGATGAAATTTAATCAAATAAATATATCTTTCATCTTTAAGATAACGCCTATATATTCTGAATATCTATCTTTTCTCTCCCTCTGAGGACCTGAAAAAAAGTTTGAACGATGCAATTCCGGAAAAAATGGGTTAGTTTACTTTATTAGAGTTCTTTGTATCACAATAAAACAGTAGTATAAATCATTTTATTACATATTTTTCGCCGTGTGATGAGGAAAAATTGAAACATAAAAATGTAAAATGCTATATCCGGGTACATAACATCCATTTATTACGCGTATGATAAACATCGTATGATAAACTGCTATTATGCGTTATCAGTCCCAAAAGGTCGGATATGGCGATTTTGAGGACATATTGACCTGGTAGACGATGAGGTGCTAGTCGAACGTTCTAATATTAAACCACATTAGTCCAAATTAAAAGAAATATATATACACGGAAAGATCGTGCAAAGGAAAGGGGTATTGACTTTCTACTTGACACAAATACAGAGAACGCTTTCCATTGGTATCGTCTGCTGTTGTAATAGGCGATAAAGTGAAAAATCGTCGGCTGTTGTCTACGATCGTTATCGAATTTGAGTCGGATATAAACGAAGTGTTATCCATCGATTGTTTAAAGGCAGCTGTTGGCCAATCAACATTCTACTTTCGTTGGACACGTTAGATATAAGTTGATTGATTGATTGATTGATTGATTGATTGATTGATTGATTGATTGCTTTTTGGTGTTTAACGTCACTTTCAGCAATATTTCAGCTATATAATGGCGACAGCTTTAGTGGTGGAAGAAGCCGGAGTACCCAGAGAGAACCACTGACCATGGGCAAGCAACTGGTAAACTTTATCACTTGTGGCTGGGAGTTGAGAGCCCCTTTTTTGTGTAATTTACAAAGCCGGATGCGAACCCACGCCGTATTGGTGATAGGCTTGTATTTAGATATAAGTACATACATGTATATACTTCTGGAGTGGGTTGCATAAACCTCAATTAATTTAAGTGTCAATTCAACCTTCAATGTAAATTAATTTCATGTACATTTCAATTAATTTTATTTGTAAATTAAATTATAATTGACACTTAAATTTAATCTTAGTTTTGGGCAACCCAATCCTGTTATTCAAATTTATATTATTTAAAGTTATTCTTCGTGTTAATCAAAGACGTTGGCAATCGTATTTACTATTTCTCCAATATAATAAGATCAGATCAAATACCAATTAGAGGAAGCAATCCGCATTAAGAAAACACCATCAGTAAATGGCTGATTGGTTGTTGTCTAACAACAAGTAAGCAAGTTTACGAGAACAAGTTAACAAACAAAAAATATGTAAGTAAAAAGTTGACGGTGGGATGAACGAAACTTAAATGTCCACAGGAAAGACGATATAATGCACACAGTTGGAAAATTGTGTTTGTAAAGGAAGATTAACGATAACTACTAACAAACTAGTTCATTAGAAGTTGCTGCAAATTGACTTTTATGTCCAGGAGCCAGAAACGCAACATGCAAAGAGGCGTTTCATATCGTCCTGTCCATAGGGTCAGTTTTGTATTTTATTTGTTCCGTACAACCAGAGGACGCCCCTTTAGGGTGGACAATGTCCAGCAGCGGAGAAGTTATGTCTTATTTTTATATCCTTGGATTACCCCGGAAAATACAACACCAGTGAAGCACAATGTAAAAGATATATATGCTCAAGAAAAGCACGAACAACTAGAACTTCCACAACTGATCGGGTTCATAATGGGTGGTACACTCAGTAAGATGGACACTAAGAACTTCCAGAGAGGAACGGGCTCGGAATGGGTGGTACACTCAGTAAAATGGACACTAAGAACTTCCAGAGAGGAACGGGGTCGGAATGGGTGGTACACTCAGTAAGATGGACACTAAGAACTTCCAGAGAGGAACGGGGTCGGAATGGGTGGTACACTCAGTAAGATGAACACTAAGAACTTCCAGAGAGGAACGGGCTCGGAATGGGTGGTACACTCAGTAAAATGGACACTAAGAACTTCCAGAGAGGAACGGGGTCGGAATGGGTGGTACACTCAGTAAGATGGACACTAAGAACTTCCAGAGAGGAACTGGGTCGGAATGGGTGGTACACTCAGTAAGATGAACACTAAGAACTTCCAGAGAGGAATGGGGTCGGAATGGGTGGTACACTCAGTAAGATGGACACTAAGAACTTCCAGAGAGGAACGGGGTCGGAATGGGTGGTACACTCAGTAAGATGAACACTAAGAACTTCCAGAGAGGAACGGGGTCGGAATGGGTGGTACACTCAGTAAGATGAACACTAAGAACTTCCAGAGAGGAATGGGTGGTACACTCAGTCAGATGAACACTAAGAACTTCCAGAGAGGAATGGGTGGTACACTCAGTAAGATGGACACTAAGAACTTCCAGAGAGGAACGGGGTCGGAATGGGTGGTACACTCAGTAAGATGAACACTAAGAACTTCCAGAGAGGAACGGGGTCGGAATGGGTGGTACACTCAGTAAGATGGACACTAAGAACTTCCCGAGAGGAACGGGGTCGGAATAGGTGGTACACTCAGTAAGATGAACACTAAGAACTTCCAGAGAGGAACGGGTGGTACTGAGTGGTACACTCAGTAAGATGAACACTAAGAACTTCCAGAGAGGAACGGGGTCGGAATGGGTGGTACACTCAGTAAGATGGACACTAAGAACTTCCAGAGAGGAACGGGGTCGGAATGGGTGGTACACTCAGTAAGATGAACACTAAGAACTTCCAGAGAGGAACGGGGTCGGAATGGGTGGTACACTCAGTAAGATGAACACTAAGAACTTCCAGAGAGGAATGGGTGGTACACTCAGTCAGATGAACACTAAGAACTTCCAGAGAGGAATGGGTGGTACACTCAGTAAGATGGACACTAAGAACTTCCAGAGAGGAACGGGGTCGGAATGGGTGGTACACTCAGTAAGATGAACACTAAGAACTTCCAGAGAGGAACGGGGTCGGAATGGGTGGTACACTCAGTAAGATGGACACTAAGAACTTCCCGAGAGGAACGGGGTCGGAATAGGTGGTACACTCAGTAAGATGAACACTAAGAACTTCCAGAGAGGAACGGGTGGTACACTCAGTAAGATGAACACTAAGAACTTCCAGAGAGGAACGGGTGGTACACTCAGTAAGATGAACACTAAGAACTTCCAGAGAGGAACGGGGTCGGAATGGGTGGTACACTCAGTAAGATGGACACTAAGAACTTCCAGAGAGGAACGGAGTCGGAATGGGTGGTACACTCAGTAAGATGGACACTAAGAACTTCCAGAGAGGAATGGGTGGTACACTCAGTAAGATGGACACTAAGAACTTCCAGAGAGGAACGGAGTCGGAATGGGTGGTACACTCAGTAAGATGAACACTAAGAACTTACAGAGAGGAACGGGGTCGGAATGGGTGGTACACTCAGATAGATTGACAACACAAACTCCCTCAGAAGATTGAGGTCATAATTCGTGGTACAACCGGAAACAACTTAAAAGTAATGTAATTTGGGTAGTACTTTGCAAGGAACATTTTTATTAATATAAATAACTTTCAAAGAGCATTTTTTTTTATACCATCTTATATTTCGAAAAGTCACAATGTGTACATTTTGTCATAAATATAAGAAGACAGAAACGGTATTGTCAATTGGCTTCAATAACGTGCATCACCAAATGACATGCATTAAATTGAGTGGGCACACACTAATTTGTTTCCTTATAAATTGTAGTGCACAAAACACAATATTTTATTAAAACAATTTTGAAGAACTTTTAATTTTTTTCATTACTCATGCAGTATTTATTATGAATCAATGTTATAATTTTCAAAAATATAACTCTTAAATTATCTTACCGAGTATTACTTTAAATATGACCTCTGTCCTGTTTTAAATAAGTAATTTCATAATATAGAGCATTAGATGTGCTGTCCACAGATAACAACAGAAAACAGAATCCGATAAACAATTATACAACCAGACAATGTATGGCCGTTTCAAACGCAATCTGGATGTGTGTTGTATCTTTTATTTTAAATTTCTTTGGCGACAAACTAATATCTAACGAGATCCTGTCTCGGGTCACGTCAGGGTTCAAATTTTAACACCGATCATTCAATGATGAGCCTACTAAATTTATCGGCATTTAAGCCTAGTGTATGCCAAGAGCTGTTTTCCAATTGGTCAATATATCTATCTAACTTGTATATAATTGAACGGTCAAAGATTAATGAAAGGTTACATCACATGACCCCCACACGAGATGTTGTTGGAGGTCAGTGAATCGCCGAATAAGAAAAAAGATACAAAAAAAAACCACCTAATTTTAATTAGAATGCTTAAAACGTAAAAGTATTTGGGTGTAATTGTGAATAGCAAAAATCTGCAAAATTTATATCGTAGAACAAACAACACTTGTTATCATAGATGTTAACTAATACAAAGTTTCTGCATGTACGATGCAACTAATGTGTGAATGTTGGATGTTGATGTGGGAACTATATGCCTATTAAATATACTTTGCCCATTCATGTGAGCTTACCAGGAAATATATATAATCAAACAAAATCATAACGCTTAGCATATTGTATAGATATGAAGTCAGTTTAGCACGAACACCGGTAAAAGTTCAAAGAAATCTACTGATACGAGATATGGAAGTTAAAATACATGTAATCATAAAAAGGGATGAATGTAAGATAAATATTACTTGGTTTATAAGACATATACAATGCACGCACATTTCTTTTTGTCAAGAAAAATGTTGATGTCATGTCGGTGGATTGCAACATTTTTCATTCAACCTTTACAAATTTCAAACAAAGATGAACATGTTAGATCATCTAACATTAATGTCTAAAACGGCATTTCATTACACTTCAAAACAAGGAAATACCGAAAAATTTGGAAAATTGATTATAGCTATTCACTCCGGCGGATTCATCACATTACATCATTTTGAAAATCTAACTGTTCATTTATCAAAATAATTGAGGAACACTGATGTTATTTGTAACACCAATGCTGTGTTATACAGTTCATTATAAACTATTCATCATTGGTTATATAACTTCCAAATTAAACTTTAATATTCACTGAACCGAGTACATTACTAGGATCTTCAAGACATGTGTTTTACAAATTGTTGAATGGAAAAAAATAGGCACAAATGTAATGTTCTGAAAATCTAAATTCTAATTTCAATGTTTGTGATTGGAATATAAATTAGGGATTTTAGTCTTTATCTGGTATTATGGGTGACGGACTCTGACATCGTCTTTATCTGGTATGGTGGGTGACGATCTCTGACAGCGTCTTATTCTAAACCTAATTCGTTTTTATTTTTATAATTTACGTGCTTCTGAAAATTATAGTTTATTCAACAAGAAATGCACTCTATCATCAAAATAACCAAACATTTTCCAATTAATGAGGACCTTGAGTTCACCTCCGTTTTACTGGGGTTCGTGTTGCTCAATCGTAATAAGGCTTCCAATTACCCCTTTGGTGTCGTTAACATCTTCTTTCACATCATTGGGTTGTACATCTTGGACCAAATTCACAAAAAGCATTTGATACACAACTCTGAATTGTGAATTAGTCGGGTTCGTGTTGCTCAATCTTTAGTTTTCTGTGTAGTATTAGCATCATTGTTTGTCTTTATGCCCTTTTTCTTTTGACCATGGTATTGTCTGTCCTTTACGGTTTCTGATAACCCCTTTGGTATTTTCAAAATGTTCTTTTGTCTAGGCCTACGTGGACGTGATAATAATTATAATAGTTAAATTTATCAACGCGGAGTACCAAAAGCCTTCGGAGGAATGATTCTGTAACAAGTTTTGAATTCGACTCTGGTTAACCCTACTAATAAAAGTTATCAGCAGGACATGACTGAAATATTATTGCAAGTGGCATTACCATAATTTTATTACATGTATATGCGTTTTTTTGCACATGTTAGAAATGTTAGAGGTCTGTCTTATTGGTCATTCAAAAGCTGTATTGACATGAGGCGAAGCTGATGTCTCACAAAGATATCTTAGGGAGTATATGTATATACATTTTTTGTCGATAAGATTGAATGTGTGTATGTATGAAGGTGTCCTAATTACTTTGTGTATAATTAGACTGTCAGACTGTGTTTACACAAGCTTTTAATGATTGAAATAAAAAGAAAAAAAGAATCAAATCTATTTGTCATTTTTTATGTCAAGTCTGGAAGTTTGATTACTCCCAGCTGTGAAGACTATAAAGTATAATCCGATTAACAATAAATTATCTCAAGTTATGATTGTATGGCTTGGATGCTAGTTCATCACTTAAATAATAAGGCATTGTTTGTTGTTCATTTATGATCATTGTCAACATATGCATTGTTTTCGGGAAGGATTCCCCCATGTTGGATATTTTAAAAGCGTCCCGGCGAAAAAAAAAACACTTATAAGTTATACGGGGTATTTCATCTTGATTAAGCTTTCGCTTTTTATGTGTTGATTCCATGTTTGTTTAATTACCGGAAAAAAATGAGGGAGGAGTTAAAAAATCTAAAAACATCTGATCCGAAGGAGTATTGGAAAATTTTAAACAGGGGTAGGGAGAAAAAACAACCCGATATTCCTATGGAAGATTTGTTCAATTTTTTTAAAAATTTAAACACGGCGCCCGATTTGCCAACTCGGGAGGAAGAACATTTAAATCATGAACCTTTGGATAATGTTAATTTTGAACAGTTAAATGAGGGTATCAATACTTATATTTCACAGGAAGAAATACTTTCTAGTATCAAGAAACTCAAAAACAATAAAGCTAGTGGGGAAGATCACATAATAAACGAATATATTAAATCAACATCGAGCCTGTTCTTGCCAATTTACGAGAAGATATTTAATTTAATTTTTGAAACAGGCTTTTTACCAGATATTTGGCTGATAGGGAGTATTAAACCGATATATAAGAATAAAGGCAACCCTTTAGATCCCAAAAACTTCCGTCCAATTACCATTCTTAGTTGTCTTGGCAAACTGTTTACTGCTATTTTAAATGAAAGACTACGGGTGTTCTCAGAAGAAGTTTTTTTGTTAGAGGAAAACCAATTCGGATTTAGGAAATCATACTCGACTACAGACAGTATTTTTACATTATTTTCATTTTTCGAAATTTTAAAAAGTAAAAAGAAGAAATTATTTTGTGCGTTTGTCGACTTTGAGAAGGCGTTTGACACTGTCTAGAGAGTAGCACTGTGGTATAAACTTCTATTAAATAATATAAACGGGAAAATGTACAATGTTATTTTAAACATGTATAATGATGTTAAATCTTGTATAAATTATAATAATTGTAAATCAGCTTACTTTTCTTGTGATATAGGAGTGAGACAAGGAGATATCTGTCGCCTTTCCTGTTTGCATTGTTCTTAAACGATTTACAAAGCTTCTTGGAAAAAGAAAACCTACCAGGTCTTAAAACAATTTCAGAAAAAATTGAAGAAAATTTAAATATTTATTTGAAACTTTTCGTTCTATTGTATGCAGACGATACTGTTATTAAGGCTGAATCACGCGAAGATCTACAAGCTCAATTGAATGTTTTTGGAGAATACTGCAAAAAATGGAAATTGAAAGTAAATGCAGAAAAAAATATAATTTTCATTTTTTCTAGAGGACGACCTCTCGTAGATATACATTTTTCATTAAATGGATCTGAAATAGAAATTGTAAACGAATTTAATTACCTCGGAATACTTTTAAACAGAACTGGAAATTTCAATAAAGCAATCACAAAGCAAGCAGAAAAGGCCAAACAGGCTATGTATGAAGTTTTAAAAAGAGGACGCACTCATAACTTATCTGTTTAATGCCAACTCGAACTATTTGATAAAATGGTTAAACCTATACTTCTTTATGGGTCGGAAATTTGGGGATATAGTAAAAATATTGATTGTCTGGAAAAAATACAATTACGATTTTGTAAATTACTATTGAAATTAAAATCATCGACACCAAATTATATGATTTATGGGGAACTGGGGCGATTTCCTATCGAAATTGATATAAAAATAAGGATGGTGTCATTTTGGGCCAGACTTTTATTGGGGAAAGAAACAAAACTATCGTACTTATCATATAAACTTTTATACACTCTTTCTATTGAAGAAAATGTTCACTTCGTCTGGATTAAATATTTAAAAGAACTTTTCGATGAAACAGGCTACTCTAGTATTTGGATAAATCAAGATATTCCAAATTCTAATTGGTTAATTTCGAGTATCAAATTACGCCTGCATGATCAATTTAAACAGGGCTGGTACTCCCTAATTGAACACTCCCCAAAAGCATTGAATTATAGAATATTTAAGGAAAATTTCGAATTTGAAAATTACTTTAGAGTTTTAGAAGACAAGGATATTTATACCCTATGCAAATTCAGAACTACCAATCATAAATTACCTATAGAAACTGGTCGGTGAAATAATATTGACCGTGTCAATAGAATATGTACAAAATGTGACAATATAACTATTGGAGATGAATACCATTACATAATGGAATGTGAACATTTTTCAAACTTTAGAAACAGGTTCATTGTTACAAATTTACGAGAAAGACCAAATATTCTTAAATTTAAACAAATCATGAGTGCTTATCAAAAACAAAATTTAGAAAAATTATGTAAATTTATACGAAATATAAATAAATCTTTTGTTCTCTAGGCTGTCTCACACCCATGTCTTTTTTGTATATGCTGTATATATGTTTATATCTATTCTGTATTTGTTATATGTATATTTATGTCTTCTCTGTACCGTTGTATATGGTTTATGAGAATAAAGATGATTGATTTAACATTTAATGAACATTTAAACATTAACCACATGAGTTACCAGTGATCACTAATTACAGGTGTGCTAATATACACACTTCGATAAACACTTTCAATACGTTTCCCCCCGGACGCCCCTTCAATTTACTACCGATCAATATTCACATATATGTAAACACACGGTTGATTGATCTGATCATGACCGGTTTACGGAAATAAATTATAACAGTAATTAGTGTATTGGGACCGGAAGTCAAGGCCGGAATTCGGAATGTGCAGTGTCCGGTTTATTCAATGATTTTTAACAAAGAATATTAAGGAAAAAACTGGGGACTTGAAATTTAGATTGGAATGGGCAGGATTCCGGTTTACTCAGTGTCCGGTTTCGTCAGGTTTCACTGTATATCAAGACATAAATCAAGGCCAATATGAAACGTCTATTTAATGGTAATTTCATTTACCAAACTCCAAATAAATCCTTGAGAAATATTAAAACTACCGAATAGGAAATATCTTCTATCATCAGGAAAATTATCACTGCGTATTCAATTCCCTTTCAAACTTTTACCAGCTTTTAATGTGGTTTGGGGTGGTCCCGTCTTTAGTTTTCAGTGAAGTGTCTTTACTATGACGATTTTGGGGGTCAATACCTAAAATTAAGCTTATCGGTATATCAATTTTGACCTGATTAATAGCATATTACTATATTATATTATATTATCAAGGCAGCTTTTATTAGTCATGGAAAAACTGACCAATTAAAAAATTAGATGCCTTTTAAAAGCTAGACATATAACTCTAATTGCCCTTGATGAAATAAAAAAAAATTCTGATATTATGCCTTGAGGAGTTATTCCTCCGTATCATTCCCGTATCACTCTTTGCTCAATACATTTCCTAATCAAACTTTTGATTTGACACAAAATTTCAGGTGGTTACTTTCCAATGCAACTACTTTGTTACTTAAACATGCAAGGTATTAAAGTTTGGGCTTAACATCTGTATATCTTTAAATCTGTAGGTTCCTTCTGACATTGAGTATTTTTCAGGATCTTATATGGTGTTTTTTTTAACTAACACTGTAGGGATTCATGTTATATTTTACGTACTACTTTTGATTGGTTCACTGAGTTAGTGTTACTACATCTTGATGGCTACTGAGAACACCGCATTGGTGATGTAATGGTTAACGGTCAGGTCAAACCAAAGACTATACAATTGGAATTTGTTGTTTCTCCGCTAAGCACGCAGCATTAAGGAGAAAGAGCAAAGACTGGTTGTCGCGGAATCAGAATAATGTGTCCGAATGGAGCGACACATGTCTACCCGCGGACTGTTGTTTCAGTGAGTTAGCACTATAAAAATCCAACTCGGTGTGTTGGTCTAATACAAAGCGGACCTCATCATCATCTCTTTGAAAATTAACTTGTTCTTGCCATGATATAGCTGAAAAATTGCTGCATTGGCATTAAACAACACTCACTCACTCACCCACTCTTGATGGCTACAATAATAAACAGTCCCTTTGTAACATAGAACTTAGAATGTATGTGGCCTGGCAAGAAACGGATTGAAAGACTCGCTTTCCCCCGTTTCTAAGCATCGCCACATACATTCTATATTTACCGTCAATACACCAATGTTGTATATATCAGATGCAACCAACAATATCAAAAATAGATAAAATGCTTATTATACAAGAAATATGTTATATTGTACACGACACATCAAATATTTTAGCTTTCATATTAAAGAGTTGTGAATTTATGGCAGTACTGAAAATTTTATTTTCGTTTTAGAAATACTGAATTGTCTGAAATTAGAGATATTTTCTATCTATGCCTTTATTACTCTGAATATATTAAGGACTTTAATAACCACCTACCATCAACGTACAATCGATTAAAAATAACTAAAAGTGATGATACTTGTAATGATTTTAACACAAGACATGGAAGCACTGCTTACACAAAGTCGCTAATCACTTTGATAAACATGCATCTCCGGTGTGAACTTCTATTTTAATGGTGCAAAGCTAGCATTCTGTTCACGTTAATGTGCAATTTCCTGAAAATAGAATTCAACAATCCAATAGAAATAGAATTCAAATAAAAAATGAAAGACAGCTCTGATAAGACAGGAAATCACCAATGACACCATTTGAAGAAAACGTAAAATAAATGTATTTAAAATAAGTTAAGAACACATAAAATATCTTACAAAACAAATGAAACGAGAACTCGAGGACCCCCACAAGAGCTTGTATCATTTCTCTCATAAGGAATAATTTTGCTTAAACAATTTCCTATTATAGCATATGCCAACTTTTGAGATCATAGTACATCGACTCCGGAGACATTAGGACACTCATTAATATACATATTGATTATTTGTGATGCTTCATGTCAAATTGTATTTTGTTTGTTTTTAATCTCCATATCTCCATCAGTGTGTATATTTAACGTTAGATCCCACGGACCAATTGTATCTTATTGATACAAAATGTGCAATGTCCATACCCCCAGTGATGTTCAATACCAAATACAACTGTAGTTCATTTTTTATATGGTTTCAATATAACGCAAGTAACTTATCTTAAGATATTGGAATTCATTTAAGGGAGTGCGTGAGTTTGTTGTTGTTGTTTAACGTCAACTCAGCAATTTTTCAGCTATATCATGGCGAGAACAAGTTAATTTTCAATCAGATGATGATGAAGTTCGCTTTGTACTAGACCAATACGCTTAGTTTGCTTTTTATAGTGCTTGCTCACTGAAACAGCAGTCCGGAGGTAGACATGTTGCCCAAGTCATTTCAATTCATTTAACAGTAAGTATCTATTTATTTACCAATTGCACAAACAAGTTGTATAGAGAAGTGAAGGTTAAATACTCAACCGACTGTACTATATATCACATCTTAATTCCCCACAAAAAAACATGCATCCTTCTGATTATGTAGAACTGTATCAAATGGTTTACAAAATTGACACAGATCAATTAAATTGTGTATTCTCATCATTTAAAACTTTCTAAGAGGGAAACAAATTGTGTTAGAACAAATTATAAAATGTCTAAATACTGACAGAATCAATGAACATTTTATAACACAGAACACCTGGTATCTTAGTTTTCCTGGTGAGTTCGTTTACAACATTTTTTCATGTATGGTTTTCATTTCATGTACTCCACTGGGATCAAAAGAGCAATCAAGGTCCACTTATAAAGTAAATAGCTATACCGAGATGATCTTGATTAGTACTTCACTCAGGAACTCAATTAAAATTAAGCAGATGCTAGAAGTTTTATTTTAATTTAATACATGAACTTGCTAAGGACATCATTAATATCACATCATTTTGAAAATATTAATTAAAAAAAAAATCTTTAATCATATTTCTTTATCATAGATGATAATTGAACCTCTGTTGTCTACAAGTTAAGTTAATTATGTAAAGAGGAAAGCCAGTGTCAGTTACTTTTGATGGAGGGCATAACTCCTCCAGAAGAGCTATGTGTTATTGTGCAGGATGAGGTAAATACACAGGTCATCCTCAATCACAGGACGTAGTGATATGGTATTATTAAATCCTAAATAATGTATTCATTGATTTGATTTTCTTGTTCCCTCAAACATTTAAATTGTTTGGCTTTGTAATCCTATGACTTTGAGGGTACTTGATGATGTTTATTGTTTGGCTTTGTAATCCTATGACTTTGAGGGCACTTGATGATGTTTATTGTTTGGCTTTGTAATCCTATGACTTTGAGGGCACTTGATGATGTTTATTGTTTGGCTTTGTAATCCTATGACTTTGAGGACACTTGATGATGTTTATTGTTTGGCTTTGTAATCCTATGACTTTGAGGGTACTTGATGATGTTTATTCTTTGGCTTTGTAATCCTATGACTTTGAGGGCACTTGATGATGTTTATTCTTTGGCTTTGTAATCCTATGACTTTGAGGGCACTTGATGATGTTTATTGTTTGGCTTTGTAATCCTATGACTTTGAGGGTACTTGATGATGTTTATTGTTTGGCTTTGTAATCCTATGACTTTGAGGGTACTTGATGATGTTTATTGTTTGGCTTTGTAATCCTATGACTTTGAGGGTACTTGATGATGTTTATTGTTTGGCTTTGCAATCCTATGACTTTGAGGGTACTTGATGATATTTATTCTTTGGCTTTGTAATCCTATGACTTTGAGGGTACTTGATGATATTTATTCTTTGGCTTTGCAATCCTATGACTTTGAGGGTACTTGATGATGTTTATTGTTTGGCTTTGTAATCCTATGACTTTGAGGGTACTTGATGATGTTTATTGTTTGGCTTTGTAATCCTATGACTTTGAGGGTACTTGATGATATTTATTGTTTGGCTTTGTAATCCTATGACTTTGAGGGCACTTGATGATGTTTATTGTTTGGCTTTGTAATCCTATGACTTTGAGGGTACTTGATGATGTTTATTCATTGGCTTTGTAATCCTATGACTTTGAGGGTACTTGATGATGTTTATTCTTTGGCTTTGCAATCCTATGACTTTGAGGGTACTTGATGATGTTTATTGTTTGGCTTTGTAATCCTATGACTTTGAGGGTACTTGATGATGTTTATTCTTTGGCTTTGTAATCCTATGACTTTGAGGGTACTTGATGATGTTTATTGTTTGGCTTTGTAATCCTATGACTTTGAGGGCACTTGATGATGTTTATTCTTTGGCTTTGTAATCCTATGACTTTGAGGGTACTTGATGATGTTTATTGTTTGGCTTTGTAATCCTATGACTTTGAGGGTACTTGATGATATTTATTGTTTGGCTTTGTAATCCTATGACTTTGAGGGCACTTGATGATGTTTATTCTTTGGCTTTGTAATCCTATGACTTTGAGGGCACTTGATGATGTTTATTCTTTGGCTTTGTAATCCTATGACTTTGAGGGCACTTGATGATGTTTATTCTTTGGCTTTGTAATCCTATGACTTTGAGGGCACTTGATGATGTTTATTGTTTGGCTTTGTAATCCTATGACTTTGAGGGCACTTGATGATGTTTATTGTTTGGCTTTGTAATCCTATGACTTTGAGGGCACTTGATGATGTTTATTGTTTGGCTTTGTAATCCTATGACTTTGAGGGTACTTGATGATGTTTATTCTTTGGCTTTGTAATCCTATGACTTTGAGGGCACTTGATGATGTTTATTGTTTGGCTTTGTAATCCTATGACTTTGAAGGTACTTGATGTTTATTCAGAAATGTGTCGTGCACACTAAATTAAATGTATACGTTTTTATTACAGAATACCACTTTGCTTGCATGTAAAAATACGCTTAGCAACTCATAGTGATTTTTACCCTATAAAACGGTCATTTATCATTCATTATAGTGGAACGAATAAAGCTGAAATAGTACCCAGTGATCTAAACCTATAATAAATATAATAAGATGTTTAAATCATTGCTCTTCTCTATCACTGTTGTGTCTTCTACCAAAATAGCATTTCATCTACAATAATTTTTCTCTTAGAAACTTGGTTAGAATAAACTACATATTCTTTGGTCCATCCCATCATGACACCTAATTGTCTTTATACCAGTGTAATAATATGTGTACTAACTAGCGGAAGTCATAGAGACTCTTTCTGCTTTGTTGTTAAAACCCTACAGCATGTCTGAATGACAAACATAAAACATTAAATCTGGAAGGTAAATACAGTGTACTCATTAAAGACCTAATTATGTTGGTTTAAAAGAAAATATCAGAAAGAGGCACATTCTTACAATGGAATATCCCTGTGGGATTGATGCATTGTATATAATACGTTTCCTGACATCTCAACTGCAGATTATACATTGTAAAAAGAACAATAATAGTTTTGAAAATTCTGACATTTTTATATTTCTAGACTGGGAAAAGGTGATATAAATGGTTTATTCAAATGACCGGAAGGTTACATTTCTAAATGTGAAGATCTATCATTGATATTCAAAATAGCTCACAACAAAACATTCATCATCGGTAACTGAAAAATAAAAATGACTGATTAAACATATTAACAACACAACTTGTACTATCGAGACAATGGGCACTGGTAACGATATCTGACCTCATTTGACGAAGATCACTGCGACACTGGACACTGGCAACAATATCTGACTTCAGTTGACGAAGATTACTGCGACACTAGGCACTGGTAACAATATCTGACTTCATTTGACGAAGATTACAGCGACACTGGACACTGGTAAGAATATCGAACTTCATTTGACGAAGATCACTGCGACACTGGACACTGGTAACAATATCGGACTTCATTTGACGAAGATCACAGCGACACTGGACACTGGTAACCATATCTGACTTCATTTGACGAAGATCACTGCGACACTGGGCACTGGTAACAATATCTTACTTCATTCGACGAAGATTACTGCGACACTGGGCACTGGTAACAATATCTAACTTCATTTGAAGAAAATCACTGGACACTGGTCACTGGTAACAATACCTGACTTCATTCGACGATGAACACTGAACACTGGATACTGGTAACAATATCTGACTTCATTCAACGAAGATCATTGGACACTGGGTACTGGTAACAATATCTGACTTCATTCGACGAAGATCACTGGACACTGGGCACTGGCAACAATATCTGACTTCATTGGACGAAGATCACTGTAACACTGGGCACTGGTAACACTATCTGACTTCATTCGACGAAGATCACTGTAACACTGGGCACTGGTAACAATATCTGACTTCATTCAACGAAGATCACTGTAACACTGGGCACTGGTAACAATATCTGACTTCATTCGACGAAGATCACTGTAACACTGGGCACTGGTAACAATATTTGACTTCATTCGACGAAGATCACTGTAACACTGGGCACTGGTAACAATATCTGACTTCATTCGACGAAGATCACTGTTCCCTCTGGTGTACTTATTTTGAATAAAGCAGACACCTTATTTCGGCATTTTCTAGGTGTATATCGGCTTTTTACAAGTGTATTTCGGCTAATGACAGTGTATTTCGGCTTTTCGAGTTCCCCTATTACGACAGATATAAACTAGAGGTACTGCTGGACACAGGAGGTCCGCATTGATACATAAAAGGAATAACTTAACTGTCCGCTACGCGGGACTAATACCCCCCGCGTCCCCATCATCTTAATTGAGCCAAAACATATTTGGAACACAACTTTTAGACTCATAATTCTGGGAAAACTTGATGAACCAGGATATACTACTAATGTGCACATCTTCATATTAAGATCTTGCAATGTACAAAGTTTCATGAACTTCTGATTAATCATGTAGGAGAATTTGCGACGACAAAGTGCATACTGAATTGTCTCAAAATTTCTAAGTCCAAAGAAGCATAACAGGGGTAAAACTCAATCGAACGGGATATCCTTCTAATGTGCACATCTTCATATTAGGATCTTGCAATGTACAAAGTTTCATGAACTTCTGATTAATCATGTAGGAGAATTTGCGACGACAAAGTGCATACTGAATTGTCTCAAAATTTCTAAGTCCAAAGAAGCATAACAGGGGTAAAACTCAATCGAACGGGATATCCTACTAATGTGCACATCTCCATATTAGGATCTTGCAATGTACAAAGTTTCATGAACTTCTGATTAATCATGTAGGAGAATTTGCGATGACAAAGTGCATACTGAATTGTCTCAAAATTTCTAAGTCCAAAGAGGCATAACAGGGGTAAAACTCAATGAACAATAAAAATTCTTTATACTGCAAAGTTCACACATCATGATCTTAAATTGCACAAAATTTGATGGAAATTGGACAAAAGATGTGGAAGTTGATCCGGACAGACGGACAGACTGACAGGCCGATTCCTATATACCCCCCAAACTATGTTTGCGGGAGGTATAAATAGTGCATGCACGTCTGTAATATATTTCTGCTCGATTATGAACAATACAACTTAACTATCATGTTGACATCGTGAAATCGGTAAATAATTTCACAAAATAACAGTTATTTGATGAATGCTTAAGCCTGGGACCTTAGGGAAATAACAGAAATTTGTTGCTTATTACTGAAGACCTTTAAACATGTATTTATGAAAAGTCAGACTGTTCATGCTTAGATGCAATTTCTACTATTCTTAGTGCTTAACATTTTTAATCACCATGGTGCTTAATGTCTGCATGAAAATTACCGCAAATTTCTATTCGACGGTCATTAACGACGGAAATTAAAAACTTAAACAATATTTTTTGACGTTTTGGTCATAGGAGAATCAAATTCTGCTTTCAGAGTATTATGATATTTCTCCACTCTCGATAGCAAAAATTTATAATTTAACTATCTCGAGTGGAGACGTAATACTCTGGCAGCAGAAGAATAATCTATACATACATGTGCAGATAATGAAGTGAAAAACGAAATACACGACGCCATCACAAAATTTTGTGATATAACTATACATGCAGTCCATTCAAATAAGGGTAATAACAAAATTATCGAACTCCGAGCAATCTTACAAAGGGAAAGTCAAAACTCATAATTATATAAACAGACAAAATCAGTCAACAACAAACAGAATGTATATCTGAATCTTCAGTCCACGCCAGGCATGATTTGTTTTGACACCTTATTGTTAACCAATGTACATTGTCTATTTATTATGATTGCTTACACTGCGCACTAAATTAGATATGTACATTTTTATTATACATAGTATCAGATACAAATGGCGTACATCTATATATGTATCATATATATATCACTCTAACGATATATATTTACATACCATATCACCTTAACTGTGGTACGATAAACTACATTCTGTACCACCTCATGATGATACGGTAAAATACATATTATATCACGTTAATATTACGGTAAACTACATACTATATCACATCAACAATGATAAGGTAAACGAGATACTATATCACATCAACAATGATACGGTAAACGACATATTACATCACATCAACAATGATACGGTAAATGACATACTACATCACTTCAACAATGATACGGTAAACGACATACTACATCACATCAACAATGATACGGTAAACGACGTACTATATCACATCAACAATGATACGGTAAACGACATATTACATCACATCAACAATGATACGGTAAATGACATACTACATCACTTCAACAATGATACGGTAAACGACATACTACATCACATCAACAATGATACGGTAAAGGACGTACTACATCACATCAACAATGATACGGTAAACGACGTACTACATCACATCAACAATGATACGGTAAACGACATACTACATCACATCAACAATGATACGGTAAAGGACGTACTATATCACCTCAACAATGATACGGTAAATGACGTATTTTATACCCGGTTTAAAAATTATTACAACTTTCGATTGGTTAAAACCCCGGGTATAAAAAACCCATATTCCCGGGTGTTGCTAGGCCATGTTACCGGGAGTAACTAGCCACTTAACAAATCAAATGTTGTTATAATTTTCAAAACGGTAATAATATGACGTTAAAGCTCGCGACGTTGCGCTCCAAAAATCAAATTTAGTTAATTTTGGCTATATATTGAATATAAAGCTGTTACTTAGATCAACTGTGGGGTTCAAAGGTAGTACCCTACACCGGGTAAAAACACTCGAAACTTTCATATTTTATATTTATTCTTTCCAAAAACAAAGAAAACGTCACTTTTACGTGGGCCGCCGGGGTCCAAAATGTCTTATTTTTTACTATAACCGGGTATAAATTCGTTATCTACGTTCCTATCCGTAGATATGGAGATTTTAACACCCTTCAGTAGCCTGTACATCGTGTTGAATAGGAATTTCCATTCAAATGTCAACGTCTTGGGTAGATTTTACAAACAATTTATAACGTCATTGTACAGATCGACATTGGTTGGTATCTTTTTGAAACCAGACTCGAAACAAAAATATTTGCAAGTTGAAAAAAAAGACAACTCTCTTAAGGATTTATTTTCGGAATTTGTCAGTTCAAAGATTTTTTTCTGCAACATAAAAGTAAATGCTGGAAAAAAGTCAATGTAAAATATGTGATATATATATTATGACATAAATTTTCAATATCGTCCCTGGTATCAGCACTCGACCCATATCAGCCCTCACAGCGAAATGGGAGTCTCTGGCCGATACCAGGCCCGATATGGAAAATGCCATGTAATAATCTCTTACTATATCACCTTAGTAATACGTAAAATCTGGTTCTGAATGACGGATGAAGATTAACATATAAATCAACCTGATGTATTCATCTTTATCAAACACTGCAACAAACAAACCTGTCAGTGTATCAATGTAACAAATCAGTTGTCAAATATTTAAATTCGAATTCTGCGAAACTAGTTGGAAACATATTATTAAAAAGGACTCCAGAATCTGGATATTACCAACATAATGAAAACTGAAAAGCTAATCGAATGAAAACATGAAACAAAAGATGTCAAATAATCAAGCTGACCTTCCCTGTAGACGTGGGTTTCATCGTACTTTTACAATATATTAATTACTCTTTGTAGTCTATTTTATCAATGACATGTATTTTAATTTTCATGTTACACTTCTATTCATCTTTGATAATTTTATTTTTCTAAATGACAATTTAATTCAATCACAATTGTGCAAAATAAATAGCAATAAAGATAAAAACATAAAACATGGCAGTAAAATATGATTAATCACCCCAAAAAAGCAAAAACAACAAACAAATTAAATGCAAGACGCAAGAGGTTTTAAAACAAACACGAAAGACATCAATGGACTTATTTTTACATAACAATCAATTAATTAGCAATTATTTTATCTATTAAAATAGAACACCTACAACTGCCTTGGGAATACAAGAAATTAATACATTCAGTATTCGTTTAGATGCTCACATGAGCCTGAATCGTTCACCTGGTAAAGAAGATTTATCAAACTATTGGCTCTTTCTTCAGTCTACAGCACTTCTATTGCATGCTCATTAACATGCAGTTTTTTACAGGTACAATATTATTGGTCCCTATTACATATCTTAGCATCTGTTATACTTGTTAATGTTGATTCAAATATTTTGAAATCCAATTGTTCCAAGTCACAACTGTCATTCTTCTGGTTCCAGAACTGTACAGTTCCTAAGTGGTTTTTCAAAAATAATAGGTCAATTACTATTTTAAAAATAATCATTGTTATTAAAATTTTCTCCATGTTCAAGTTATACTCCAAGGGCTTAGGCCGCATAGACCGTGGGACTTTCGTGTGTACAAATCTAAATATAAACATCATAATGATGCTGCACAGAAAAAAAAACTGAGGTTAACAATCTATCGACTGTGACTTTTGTAATTTGTCGACTTCCGGTGACGACATTGACAGATGCTGGTCACTTATCTTTTTTACAATATTTTTAAACATTTTACTTGTCTAAGTTATTGAAATAAAACTGCTTTCAAATTGGAAAATGTCAGTAACTCAGTCTATTAATAAAAATTCGTTATTATTTCCGTTGCATTTTATCACTCGCTACCACTCGGGAAATTGTTTACCAATGTTAATATTCATACAGTGGCTTCCATTAATTATTTCTTAATCATAGAATAGGCCTACCGGACATAAATTATTATTCATAATAATAAATTGGCTCCAATGTTACAGTCAAATAAGTAACTAAGAATTGGAAAACGTCATTTTTTAATGAAAGAATAATGTAATTAACTGGCATACTTTGAACATACCAATATGAATGGGTGAATACTGACAACTGACAGACATGTCAAGTCCATATCACTGAGTAAAACCTTTAATAAACTCCTTTCATTCCCACAGAGACTGGTAGCAGTTTATTACATTTGCGCTACAATTTTATACTGAAAGTAATTTTCCTGAAATTGCCGAGAAACTTTTGCACTTTAGAAATCAAAACTTCTTTTACCCATGGCAATCGGCTAGTTATCACTTAAGATGTATAATTATTCTCTTTTTTTCTCTCTCTTTTTTTTTTTTTTTTTTTTTTTTTGTCTGTTCAAACCAGCTCAAACTATATTATTAACCCAAGAAAGCAGTACGATTGCTTCATCTAGAATTAACAATGGAAGAATCAATGTAATCAATATAAGTAGCATCCTAATCTCTAAGAGGTAACATCTGAAATTCTAAGACAATTTTAACTAATTCGTGCTAATCATATCTTCTAAATCAATTAAATTAAACATTCAGCTACACATAACTTTGTAATGATGACTTCTTACAGAACCCCAAGCCTGGATCATTGACTTTTTTAACATAAGGCTAAAAACACTGATGTGGGTTCATACCCTCGATACCCATCTCTCAAGAGGTAAGGTTTTCATACACCTACCCAAGGTCGAGGTGTCATAAGTTAGTTCTTTGTGTCTGTCCGAGCTTTACTCCCCCTTAATTCTGGTAGTCATGACATAGCCAAAACTATGTTAATGTGATAATAAACACCAATCATATACACACCTATCCCTCCTACATAACACATTTAACTATGGTCTTTCCTATTCTCTATTTATCCATCCTGAAACGTTTTATGTTTGGTTGAAACATGATAGCCCATACCAGTTTAACCCTATCATATGTTTTCTATCTGTGTAAAGCCAGTACATGTATTTTCAACGTCACATATTCGGTGAGTTAAGGTGAGAGGTGCTTGTTCGTTTTGTTGATATTGGTGGAATTGTTGACCATCATTGTTTAAACTTTCTTTTCATAATTTACATTTATTGTTGATTGATTGATTGATTGATGTATTGTGTTTAACGCCACTTTCAGCAATATTTCAGCTATATAATGGCGACCAGTTTTAGTGGTGGAAGAAGCCGGAGTATCCAGAGAGAACCACCGACCATGGGCAAGCAACTGGTAAACTTTATCACTTGCGGCTGCGAGTTGAGTGCACCTTTTTGTAATTTACAAAGCCGAGCGCGAACCCACACCGTATTGGTGATCGGCTTGCATGATTTTGTTAGGTAATACAACTATCTAACTCATTGAGCCATCCAGGCCCTTACATTTATCGTATTCACAGATCAAAATAAAAAGGCTATGCACCAAGTCAGTGTTTAAGGATTACAAATTGCTTTGCAGTCATATATTGTTATTCCTGACAAACTTTCAACAACTTTCTGTTACGAAAGTTGACATTAATAAAATCGTTATCTACGCATATACTTGTAGGCATTATGATTATACGACCTTTCAGGGTGAACAGAAGTGCTTCTGGGTGGTACAATTTCAATGTCCACAGACAGAGAAGTTGATTACTGATAATAGCATCGTCACATAGCATCGAGGACACACACATATTATTAATTATGCCATTGACTTAAACTTTGGCAAGTGGTAGTTACCATCTTAAATTTCCTTTAAAAAATCCTACAACATTTCTCCCATGTAACATTTCTATCACATTTGAAATTTATAGGAAGATATTTGAAATATAAGCCTATCAGAAAGCATTATTGACCAAAACAGCCATTCTTAATTTCCAAATTGAACGAAAATTACATAAAATGTTAAGAATCATCCAAGTAACATTTAGCCATTTGACTCCTTCTTAAAAGTGGTTTCTGAGAAAAACACAGAAATGTCAAAGGTTTATAGACGATGGACGCAAAGTGACGACAAAGTAGTCCCTTTTATTTTCTAGTTCAATATTTGAATTCTGGCTGTAGTTGTTGCACTATAGGAGGACAGTGTACGGCATGTAGATATATACGAGATAACTTACAGAAAAAAGTACACATCAGTTGATAAACAGTAAAAACATCTACAAAAATTGTTTGTTGGATTTATGATGACTTCAATACCTTATGGAACTAGTAATGTCAAAAATCTATGGACAATACGTCTACAAATCTGGCAATCGAAATAATGAGCTATTCAGTATAACAAACTGCTACAATTTTACAATTTATTACAAGAATTCCCAGAAGACTCTTATATTGTATCATGTCATTCAAAGTTAAATTGACTTTTTATCAATAGCATTTATTGCCTAAAAAACAGAGAACATAATGAAGGAATAGATTTACATCAACGTACCAGGAGTATAAGTCAAATTTAAGTTTACAGTTAGGGCTACAAAAGTACTACGATTGCCTTTTAATGAGGTCAACTACCTATCTAGTTCATGAAACGTTACAGTTTTTTTATCCATTTAATATGACGAATTAGATAAGACTTTACGAATATCTTGTGTTTACAGATCGTTTAATAATTACCGAGGTGTTCAGAAAGGCATTGATAAAAATCAATAAATAAAAATGCGTCAGGAAAAATGTGATAGACAATCGTGTTTTACTCATCAGTATCACTATATTATACAACAAAGATTTAATCAGACAACTATCACAGATTGTTTGCTTTATTCTAAATTGGTTCTCCACAAATACGCTGATTGAGACTTGAGATATATAGAATCTAACACCGGCAAAAGTGCAAGACAGGGAAATCTCCGACACCCGAGGGTGTCGGAGATTTCTTTGTCTTGGACTTTTTGCCGGTGTTTGATTCTATTTCTCACTTTTATCAGCTGTTTTTAGTTTCGTGTTTGTTTATGTACTTTTAGCAGACGATCATGTAAACAATGTGAGTTATTTCCCCTTTATGTCAATCAAAAAAGTAGTTCCATATTTTTGTGTATTGCGTGAAGGTTATTATGTAATAATATGGCTGATTGTTAGGATTTGCGTGTTAATAAAAGACTGAAAACTTATATACAGTGAATTGTTTATTTTAAAAAGGAAAAGCATGGAGAATTGACATAAACTGTACAGCATGCATTTTCCGGTAAAACGCACGTGATTTTTTTGTCTTGCACTAGTGCAAGATAAGAAAATCTCACATCGCTAAAAATAGGAACTGGTCTGTTTCAAAAGTGAGAAAAGAATAGCATACATGACCAATACTCTTTTTACAGAATGTGCACTCTAAACTGTTTCTATAACATTTTGAGAGAGTAGCCACCAGAAAAGTTAAAAGACATAAAGGATTTAAAGTCAGAGGTCCAATGCTATCCCACACATTTATAATAAGTAAAATGACATCTAATATTTCAACTATAAGAAGAGTTTGAAGATACCAAAATCTGAATCCGTATAGAGGAGAAGAACAGACAACACAATGGCAAAAAGAAAAAGTACAAAAGGACAAACAACGATCAACAAAACATACATATAAACCTAAAGATCGAGTAACACGAACCCCACTAAAAACTGGGAATGAACTCAGGTGCTCTTAGACATACTTGACAAACCACACCAAATCGCTTCAACATTTTCATAACTGAAAGGAATCTTGTCTTTCATTATTTTTTAAGGTTTCTGTTCATTTCTATATGGCAGTTAGAACAAAATGATGAAATGTGCACTATATCCATGATATTTAACATAAGGTAAATATAACTAACCCAGGCATTGTTTTCATTTTTTTTAATATTACATTTTATAATCGACTGTATTAGTTTTTATAATGACAGTCACCAACAATAGGAAGAACAAGTGGTAGCCTTGGCACTTTTATCTTTATAATGACGGTCACCAACGATGGGAGGAACAAGTGGTAACATTGGCACTTTTATTTTTATAATGACAGTCACCAACAATGGGAAGAACAAGTGGTAGCATTGTCACTTTTGTCTTTATAGTGACGGTCACCAACAATGGGAAGAACAAGTGGTAACATTGCCACATATCTTTATAATGATGGTCACCAACAATGGGAAGAACAAGTGGTAACATTGTCACTTATATCTTTATAATGACAGTCACCAACAATGGGAAGAACAAGTGGTAACATTGTCACTTTTATCTTTATAATGAGGTCACCAACAATAGCAAGAACAAGTGGTAACATTGCCATTTTTATCTTTATAATGATGGTCACCAACAATGGCAAGAGCAAGTGGTAACTTTGACACTTTTATCTTTATAATGACAGTCAGCAACAATGGCAAGAACAAGTGGTAACATTGGCACTTTTATCTTTATAATGACAGTCATCAACAATGGGAAGAACAAGTGGTAACATTGTCACTTTTATCTTTATAATGACAGTCATCAACAATGACAAGAACAAGTGGTAACATTGTCACTTTTATCTTTACAATGAAGGTCGCCAACAATGGGAGGAACAAGTGGTAACATTGGCACTTTTATCTTTATAATGACGGTCACCAACAACGACAAGAATAAGAGGTAACATTGTCACTTTTATCTTTACTATAACGGTCACCAACAACGGGAGGAACAAGTGGTAACATTGTCACTTTTATCTTTAAAATAACAGTCACCAACAATGGCAAGAACAAGTGGTAACATTGTCACTTTTATCTTTACAATGACGGTCACCAACAATGGGAGGAAATAGTGGTAACACTGGCACTTTTATCTTTATTATAACAGTCACAAACAATGGGAAGAACAAGTGGTAACATTGTCACTTTTATCTTTATAATGATGGTCACCAACAATGGCAAGAACAAGTGGTAACACTGTCACTTTTATCTTTATAATGACCATCACCAACAATGACAAGAACAAATGGTAACATTGCCACTTTTGTCTTTACTATAACGGTCACCAACAATGACAAGAACAAGTGGTAACATTGTCACTTTTATCTTTACAATGAAGGTCGCCAACAATGGGAGGAACAAGTGGTAACATTGGCACTTTTATCTTTATAATGACGGTCACCAACAACGACAAGAATAAGAGGTAACATTGTCACTTTTATCTTTACTATAACGGTCACCAACAATGGGAGGAACAAGTGGTAACATTGTCACTTTTATCTTTAAAATAACAGTCACCAACAATGGCAAGAACAAGTGGTAACATTGTCACTTTTATCTTTACAATGACGGTCACCAACAATGGGAGGAAATAGTGGTAACACTGGCACTTTTATCTTTATTATAACAGTCACCAACAATGGGAAGAACAAGTGGTAACATTGTCACTTTTATCTTTACTATAACGGTCACCAACAATGCGAAGAACAAGTGGTAACATTGTCACTTTTATCTTTATAATGATGGTTACCAACAATGGCAAGAACAAGTGGTAACACTGTCACTTTTATCTTTATAATGATGGTCACCAACAATGGCAAGAACAAGTGGTAACATTGTCACTTTTATCTTTATAATGACAGTCACCAACAATGGGAAGAACAAGTGGTAACATTGTCACTTTTATCTTTATAATGACGGTCACCAACAATGGGAGGAACAAGTGGTAACATTGCCACTTTTATCTTTAAAATAACAGTCACCAACAATGGCAAGAACAAGTGGTAACATTGTCACTTTTATCTTTATAATGACGGTCACCAACCATGGGAGGAACAAGTGGTAACACTGGCACTTTTATCTTTATTATAATAACAGCCACCAACAATGGGAAGAACAAGTGGTAACATTGTCACTTTTATCTTTATAATGATGGTCACCAACAATGGGAAGAACAAGTGGTAACATTGTCACTTTTATCTTTATAATGAAGGTCACCAACAATGGGAAGAACGAGTGGTAACATTGTCACTTTTATCTTTATAATGACGGTCACCAACAATGGCAAGAACAAGTAGTAACATTGGCACTTTTATCTTTATAATGACAGTCAGCAACAATGGGAAAACAAGTGGTAACATTGTCACTTTTATCTTTATAATGACAGTCAGCAACAATGGGAAGAACAAGTGCCAACATTGTCAATTTTATCTTTATAATGATGGTCACCAACAATGGCAAGAACAAGTGGTAACATTGTCACTTTTATCTTTATAATGACAGTCACCAACAATGGCAAAAACAAGTAGTAGCATTGACACTTCTATCTTTATAATGACGGTCACCAACAATGGGAAGAACAAGTGGCAACATTGACACTTTTATCTTTATAATGATGGTCACGAACAATGGGAAGAACAAGTGGTAGCATTGTCACTTTTGTCTTTATAATGATGGTCACCAACAATAGGAAGAACAAGTGGTAGCATTGGCACTTTTATCTTTATAATGACGGTCACCAACGATGGGAGGAACAAGTGGTAACATTGTCCTTTTATCTTTATAATGACGGTCACCAACAATAGGGAGAACAAGTTGTGACATTGGCACTTTTATCTTTATAATGACGGTCACCAACAATGGCAAGAACAAGTGGTAACATTGGCACTTTTATCTTTATAATGACGGCCACCAACAATGGCAAGAACAAGTGGAAATATTGGTACTTTTATCTTTATAATGACGGTCACCAACAATGGCAAGAACAAGTGGTAACATTGGCACTTTTATCTTTATAATGACGGTCACCAACAATGGGAGGAACAAGCGGTAAGATTGGCACTTTTATCTTTACAATGACGGACACCAACAATGGCAAGAACAAGTGGTAACATTGTCACTTTTATCTTTATAATGATGGTCACCAACAATGGCAAGAACAAGTGGTAACATTGTCACTTTTATCTTTATAATGATGGTCACCAACAATGGGAAGAACAAGTGGTAACATTGTCACTTTTATCTTTATAATGAAGGTCACCAACAATGGGAAGAACGAGTGGTAACATTGTCACTTTTATCTTTATAATGACGGTCACCAACAATGTGAAGAACAAGTGGTAACATTGGCACTTTTATCTTTATAATGACAGTCAGCAACAATGGGAAGAACAAGTGGTAACATTGTCACTTTTATCTTTATAATGACAGTCAGCAACAATGGGAAGAACAAGTGCCAACATTGTCAATTTTATCTTTATAATGATGGTCACCAACAATGGCAAGAACAAGTGGTAACATTGTCACTTTTATCTTTATAATGACAGTCACCAACAATGGCAAAAACAAGTAGTAGCATTGACACTTCTATCTTTATAATGACGGTCACCAACAATGGGAAGAACAAGTGGCAACATTGACACTTTTATCTTTATAATGATGGTCACGAACAATGGGAAGAACAAGTGGTAGCATTGTCACTTTTGTCTTTATAATGATGGTCACCAACAATAGGAAGAACAAGTGGTAGCATTGGCACTTTTATTTTTATAATGACGGTCACCAACGATGGGAGGAACAAGTGGTAACATTGTCCTTTTATCTTTATAATGACGGTCACCAACAATAGGGAGAACAAGTTGTGACATTGGCACTTTTATCTTTATAATGACGGTCACCAACAATGGCAAGAACAAGTGGTAACATTGGCACTTTTATCTTTATAATGACGGCCACCAACAATGGCAAGAACAAGTGGAAATATTGGTACTTTTATCTTTATAATGACGGTCACCAACAATGGCAAGAACAAGTGGTAACATTGGCACTTTTATCTTTATAATGACGGTCACCAACAATGGGAGGAACAAGCGGTAAGATTGGCACTTTTATCTTTACAATGACGGACACCAACAATGGCAAGAACAAGTGGTAACATTGTCACTTTTATCTTTATAATGATGGTCACCAACAATGGCAAGAACAAGTGGTAACATTGTCAATTTTATCTTTATAATGACGGTCACCAACAATGGCAAGAACAAGTGGTAACATTGGCACTTTTATCTTTATAATGACGGTCAACCAACAATGAGAGGAACAAGCGGTAACATTGGCACCGTTATCTTTACAATGACGGACACCAACAATGGCAAGAACAAGTGGTAACATTGTCACTTTTATCTTTATAATGACGGTCACCAACAATGTGAAGAACAAGTAGTAACATTGGCACTTTTATCTTTATAATGACAGTCAGCAACAATGGGAAGAACAAGTGGTAACATTGTCACTTTTATCTTTATAATGACAGTCAGCAACAATGGGAAGAACAAGTGCCAACATTGTCAATTTTATCTTTATAATGACAGTCATCAACAATGGGAAGAACAAGTGGCAACATTGGCCCTTTTATCTTTATAATGATGGTCACCAACAATGGCAAGAACAAGTGGTAACATTGTCACTTTTATCTTTATAATGACAGTCACCAACAATGGCAAGAAAAAGTAGTATCATTGACACTTCTATCTTTATAATGACGGTCACCAACAATGGGAAGAACAAGTGACAACATTGACACTTTTATCTTTATGATGATGGTCACCAACAATGGCAAGAACAAGTGGTAACATTGTCACTTTTATCTTTATAATGACGGTCACGAACAATGGGAAGAACAAGTGGTAGCATTGTCACTTTTGTCTTTATAATGATGGTCACCAACATTGGGAAGAACAAGTGGTAATATTGACACTTTTTTCTTTAAAATGACAGTCACCAACAATGGGAAGAACAAGTAGTAACATTGTCACTTGTATCTTTATAATGACGGTCACCAACAATGGGAAGAACAAGTGATAACATTGTCACTTTTATCTGTATAATGACGGTTAGCAACAGCGGGAAGAACAAGTGGTAATAGTGTCACTTTTCTCTTTATTATGACAGTCACCAAAAATGGGAAGAACAAGTGGTAACATTGGCACTTTTATTTTTATAATGACAGTCACCAACAATGGGAAGAACAAGTGGTAGCATTGTCACTTTTGTCTTTATAGTGACGGTCATCAACAATGGGAAGAACAAGTGGTAACATTGTCACATATCTTTATAATGATGGTCACCAACAATGGGAAGAACAAGTGGTAACATTGTCACTTATATCTTAATAATGACAGTCACCAACAATGGGAAGAACAAGTGGTAACATTGTCACTTTTATCTTTATAATGAGGTCACCAACAATAGCAAGAACAAGTGGTAACATTGCCATTTTTATCTTTATAATGATGGTCACCAACAATGGCAAGAGCAAGTGGTAACTTTGACACTTTTATCTTTATAATGACAGTCAGCAACAATGGCAAGAACAAGTGGTAACATTGGCACTTTTATCTTTATAATGACAGTCATCAACAATGGGAAGAACAAGTGGTAACATTGTCACTTTTATCTTTATAATGACAGTCATCAACAATGACAAGAACAAGTGGTAACATTGTCACTTTTATCTTTACAATGAAGGTCGCCAACAATGGGAGGAACAAGTGGTAACATTGGCACTTTTATCTTTATACTGACGGTCACCAACAACGACAAGAATAAGAGGTAACATTGTCACTTTTATCTTTACTATAACGGTCACCAACAACGGGAGGAACAAGTGGTAACATTGTCACTTTTATCTTTAAAATAACAGTCACCAACAATGGCAAGAACAAGTGGTAACATTGTCACTTTTATCTTTACAATGACGGTCACCAACAATGGGAGGAAATAGTGGTAACACTGGCACTTTTATCTTTATTATAACAGTCACAAACAATGGGAAGAACAAGTGGTAACATTGTCACTTTTATCTTTATAATGATGGTCACCAACAATGGCAAGAACAAGTGGTAACACTGTCACTTTTATCTTTATAATGACCATCACCAACAATGACAAGAACAAATGGTAACATTGCCACTTTTGTCTTTACTATAACGGTCACCAACAATGACAAGAACATGTGGTAACATTGTCACTTTTATCTTTACAATGAAGGTCGCCAACAATGGGAGGAACAAGTGGTAACATTGGCACTTTTATCTTTATAATGACGGTCACCAACAACGACAAGAATAAGAGGTAACATTGTCACTTTTATCTTTACTATAACGGTCACCAACAATGGGAGGAACAAGTGGTAACATTGTCACTTTTATCTTTAAAATAACAGTCACCAACAATGGCAAGAACAAGTGGTAACATTGTCACTTTTATCTTTACAATGACGGTCACCAACAATGGGAGGAAATAGTGGTAACACTGGCACTTTTATCTTTATTATAACAGTCACCAACAATGGGAAGAACAAGTGGTAACATTGTCACTTTTATCTTTACTATAACGGTCACCAACAATGCGAAGAACAAGTGGTAACATTGTCACTTTTATCTTTATAATGATGGTTACCAACAATGGCAAGAACAAGTGGTAACACTGTCACTTTTATCTTTATAATGATGGTCACCAACAATGGCAAGAACAAGTGGTAACATTGTCACTTTTATCTTTATAATGACAGTCACCAACAATGGGAAGAACAAGTGGTAACATTGTCACTTTTATCTTTATAATGACGGTCACCAACAATGGGAGGAACAAGTGGTAACATTGCCACTTTTATCTTTAAAATAACAGTCACCAACAATGGCAAGAACAAGTGGTAACATTGTCACTTTTATCTTTATAATGACGGTCACCAACCATGGGAGGAACAAGTGGTAACACTGGCACTTTTATCTTTATTATAATAACAGTCACCAACAATGGGAAGAACAAGTGGTAACATTGTCACTTTTATCTTTACTATAATGTCACCAACAATGGGAAGAACAAGTGGTAACATTGTCACTTTTATCTTTATAATGATGGTCACCAACAATGGGAAGAACAAGTGGTAACATTGTCACTTTTATCTTTATAATGAAGGTCACCACCAATGGGAAGAACGAGTGGTAACATTGTCACTTTTATCTTTATAATGATGGTCACCAACAATGGGAAGAACAAGTGGTAACATTGGCACTTTTATCTTTATAATGACAGTCACCAACAATGGCAAGAACAAGTGACAACTATATACACTTGCGGTCGGATGACTTTGTGGTACAAGTGTTCAAACAGATCTTGACATAGTATAAATTGGTTCTCCCATAATCGAATGTTCCTTAATGAGGGAAACGGCATAGCTGACACATACTTTTGAATACAAAATATATTTTAATAGGTTAACTTGTACACTTCACTCGTATATCAAACAATCTTAAATCGTGTTCATGATGTCTAAATATTATCATCATAACTTTCAGTTTATAAACTAAACCAGAGGCTCTCAAGAGCCTGTATCGTTCACCTGGTTATAAAAAAAAACAATTGGTCCTATGTAAAAACTATGTCCTGCAGTGGTAGTCATCTTGGAATTCCGATCAACATAAAAAACACAAAGTTTGTAAAGGACCTTCCAATGATTGATGCACAGTATAGGTTCAATCAGTGCAATAGCTTCAGAGAAGAACATATTTCTGTATTTTCCCCATAGGGTCCTGTGCTAAAACTATGACCTGTGGTGGCAGCCATCTTGGATTTCAAATCGGCATAAAAAACAAAAACTTTGTAGAGGACCTTCCAATGATCATTCTTGTGCAGTTTGGTTTCAACTGTCCTAGTGGTTTCAGAGAAGAAGCGTGTTAAAATATTTTCCCCATAGGGACCAATGTTAAACTAAGTCCTGCCGTAGCCGCCATTTTGAATTTCATATCAGAACAAAAAACCTAAAGTTTGTAGAGGACCATCCAATGAACATTCATGTACAGTTTGGCTTTAATCATATTTGTAGTTTCTGAGAAGAAGGCATTTGAACATTTTCCCATAGGGTCCAATGTTAATCTATGTCCTGCGGTGGTGGCCATCTTGGATTTCCGATCGGCATAAAAAACAAAAAATTTGTAGAGGACCTTCCAATGATCATTCCTGGGCAGTTTGGTTTCAATTGTCCTAGTGGTTTCAGAGAAGAAGCGTTTTGAAACATTTTTCCCATAGGGTCCAATGTTAAACTAAGTCCTGCCGTAGCCGCCATTTTGAATTTCATGTCGGAACAAAAAACCTTAAGTTGTAGAGGACCATCCAATGAACATTCATGTACAGTTTGGCTTTAATCATATTTGTAGTTTCTGAGATGAAGGCATTTGAACATTTTCCCATAGGGTCCAATGTTAATATATGTCCTGCGGTGGTGGCCATCTTGGATTTCCGATCGGCATAAAAAAAAGAAACTTTGTACAGGACCTTCCAATGATCATTCCTGGAGAGTTTGGTTTCAATTACCCAAGTGTTTTCAGAGAAGAAGCGTTTTGAAACATCTTTCCCATAGGGTCCAATGTTAAACTAAGTCCTGCCGTAGCCGCCATTTTGAATTTCATATCTGAACAAAAAACCTAAAGTTTGTAGAGGACCATCCAATGAACATTCATGTACAGTTTGGCTTTAATCATATTTGTAGTTTCTGAGAAGAAGGCATTTGAACATTTTCCCATAGGGTCCAATGTTAATCTATGTCCTGCGGTGGTGGCCATCTTGCATTTCCGATCGGCATAAAAAACAAAAAATTTGTAGAGGACCTTCCAATGATCATTCCTGGGCAGTTTGGTTTCAATTGTCCTAGTGGTTTCAGAGAAGAAGCGTTTTGAAACATTTTTCCCATAGGGTCCAATGTTAAACTAAGTCCTGCCGTAGCCGCCATTTTGAATTTCATGTCGGAACATAAAACCTTAAGTTGTAGAGGACCATCCAATGAACATTCATGTACAGTTTGGCTTTAATCATATTTGTAGTTTCTGAGATGAAGGCATTTGAACATTTTCCCATAGGGTCCAATGTTAATATATGTCCTGCGGTGGTGGCCATCTTGGATTTCCGATCGGCATAAAAAAAAGAAACTTTGTACAGGACCTTCCAATGATCATTCCTGGAGAGTTTGGTTTCAATTACCCAAGTGTTTTCAGAGAAGAAGCGTTTTGAAACATCTTTCCCATAGGGTCCAATGTTAAACTAAGTCCTGCCGCAGCCGCCATTTTGAATTTCATATCTGAACAAAAAACCTAAAGTTTGTAGAGGACCATCCAATGTACATTCATGTACGGTTTGGCTTTAATCATATTTGTAGTTTCTGAGAAGAAGGCATTTGAACATTTTCCCATAGGGTCCAATGTTAATCTATGTCTTGCGGTGGTGGCCATTTTGGATTTCCGATCGACATAAAAAACAGAAACTTTGTAGAGGACCTTCCAATGATCATTCCTGGGCAGTTTGGTTTCAATTGTCCTAGTGGTTTCAGAGAAGAAGCGTTTTGACACATTTTTCCCATAGGGTCCAATGTTAAACTAAGTCATGCCATAGCCGCCATTTTGGATTTCATATCGGAACAAAAAACTAAAGTTGTAGAGGACCATCCAATGAACATTCATGTACAGTTTGGCTTTAACCATATTTGTAGTTTCTGAGAAGAAGGCATTTGAACATTTTCCCATAGGGTCCAATGTTAATATATGTCCTGCGGTGGTGGCCATCTTGGATTTCCGATCGGCATAAAAAAAAGAAACTTTGTACAGGACCTTCCAATGATCATTCCTGGAGAGTTTGGTTTCAATTACCAAAGTGGTTTCAGAGAAGAAGCGTTTTGAAACATTTTTCCCATCGGGTCCAATGTTAAACTAAGTCCTGCCGTAGCCGCCATTTTGAATTTCATATCTGAACAAAAAACCTAAAGTTTGTAGAGGACCATCCAATGAACATTCATGTACAGTTTGGCTTTAATCATATTTGTAGTTTCTGAGAAGAAGGCATTTGAACATTTTCCCATAGGGTCCAATGTTAATCTATGTCCTGCGGTGGTGGCCATCTTGCATTTCCGATCGGCATAAAAAACAACAAATTTGTAGAGGACCTTCCAATGATCATTCCTGGGCAGTTTGGTTTCAATTGTCCTAGTGGTTTCAGAGAAGAAGCGTTTTGAAACATTTTTCCCATAGGGTCCAATGTTAAACTAAGTCCTGCCGTAGCCGCCATTTTGAATTTCATGTCGGAACAAAAAACTAAAGTTGTAGAGGACCATCCAATGAACATTCATGTACAGTTTGGCTTTAACCATATTTGTAGTTTCTGAGAAGAAGGCATTTGAACATTTTCCCATAGGGTCCAATGTTAATATATGTCCTGCGGTGGTGGCCATCTTGGATTTCCGATCGGCATAAAAAAAAGAAACTTTGTACAGGACCTTCCAACGATCATTCCTGGAGAGTTTGGTTTCAATTACCAAAGTGGTTTCAGAGAAGAAGCGTTTTGAAACATTTTTCCCATAGGGTCCAATGTTAAACTAAGTCCTGCCGTAGCCGCCATTTTGAATTTCATATCAGAACAAAAAACCTAAAGTTTGTAGAGGACCATCCAATGAACATTCTTGTACAGTTTGGCTTTAATCATATTTGTAGTTTCTGAGAAGAAGGCATTTGAACATTTTCCCATAGAGTCCAATGTTAATCTATGTCCTGCGGCAGTGGCCATCTTGCATTTCCGATCGGCATAAAAAACAAAAATTTTGTAGAGGACCTTCCAATGATCATTCCTGGGCAGTTTGGTTTCAATTGTCCTAGTGGTTTCAGAGAAGAAGCATTTTGAAACATTTTTCCCATAGGGTCCAATGTTAAACTAAGTCATGCCGTAGCCGCCATTTTGAATTTCATATCAGAACAAAAAACCTTAAGATTGTAGAGGACCATCCAATGAACATTCATGTACAGTTTGGCTTTAATCATATTTGTAGTTTCTGAGAAGAAGGCATTTGAACATTTTCCCATAGGGTCCAATGTTAATCTATGTCCTGCGATGGCAGCCATTTTGGATTTCCGATCGGCATAAAAAACAGAAACTTGGTAAAGGACATTCCAATGATCATTCACTTACAGTTTGGGTTCAGTCAGTTCATTAGTTTCAGAGAAGAAGATCTTTGAAATTTCAGCCAATAAGAGCATATTATTGGCCCTGGCAGCCATGCTGAATATCCGACTGGAACGATAAACATAATCTTTGTAGAGGACCATCCAAGGAACATTCCTGCTAAGTATGGTTCCAATTGGCCCAGTGGTTTCGGAGAAGAAGCTTGAAATGTGAAAAGTTTACAGACGACAGACAACAGACGACGGACGCCAAGTGATGGCAATAGTTCACCTGGACCTTTGGTCCAGGTGAACTAAAAAGATACACTACATATAGACGGAACCTTCAATTAGTCACAATTTTACCAACTCTACATAGAGTCCAAAATGAAGAAATAACCAAAAACAACAGAACCACAAAGTGATACGACAAACTCACACCTCTGTTGTGTTGAAGATACTCTACAATCATAATTGGCACATTAAATTTCTTTATATACTTGCTATCTTTTATAGAACAATATGGCAACTTATGTGTCACTAAGATATACTATGTATAAATTTCAATATTTATGCATTCTTTATAACAACGCTTTTCACCAAGTTATATGTGAGGGTTGATATTTAACTGACATTTGGAAACACTTGCATGACTGCACCATTTCACTAAGAGGGGGTTTCGGTCCTATAAAACTAGCTTGACCATGCCACTTTTAAAAGGCCATCAAACTCCAAATAATTAAATAACATTTAAATGGAGTGTCGGTACCAAGCCATGATAGTAAGACATGATGTATATGTGTGTTGGAATATCGATTTTGCCTCTATTTCTACGATTATTCAACAAATGAAAAAAATACCATACTGTCAGAACAATTCCAAAATCGAATAGAAAATCGTAGAAAGTGGCAAAATCCCACAAAAACATGACTGCTCAATCATCATTTCATAGTAGATAGTATACAATGCCATCTAAAGACATAATGGTGAAACAATGGTCAACTTTGAATCGTTTCTCTTTAATAGAAATAATATTATACTTCTGTGCCACAAAGATTAAATATATTATGGATACTGTTAAGATTATAGCATTTGTTTTTAATAATACCGCTGTTCGACCTCTTATAGGAGAGGTTGGCATTACATGCACACATGTAAAGCACTCGCATGACCACATCAGTTCACTAAGAGGGGATGTTTGGGCCCATATATCACATTTAACCCTGCCACTTTTCATTGACAGGTCTATGCCAAGCCAGGAAAGAGAGTGATCATGCACGTGTCTGTTAGTTGTATTGATTCTTTTACCTCTTTCTACGATTTTGCTATTGGATTGTGGAACTGGATGTTCCGACGGTGTGATGTTTATTTGTTCTTCATTTTATTCTGGTTATTTTTTATTTTATTGTCCCAATATTTTTCGCATTAAATCATTGTAATTGTTATACATTTTGTAGAATCATAAAACAGAGGCTCCCAAGAGTCTGCATTGCTCGCCTGGTTTAACCACATATATATTTCTCCCTCCTAGCCATTATTTCTACTCTCAAAAACCTTACAATGGATAATTGACAAGCCTGGTTTTCATCAAACTGATAGTCTCATTCCTCTTGCAGTTTTGGACTTCTATTTCAAAAAGGGTAGGGCCAATACCATCAAAATCAAACATTGAATAAATCTTTCCAAATTAATATTGTATTAAAGTATGAAAAGAATTAGTTGAGGAACCTCTTTTTGGCACATTTTACACAAACAGATAAAGTCAAAGAACAGTTTGCGAAATGAAACAGAAAAGTCCATGTCATCGAAAACAAAAACACAGATACAGACAAACAACAATCCTAATAATATAAACTGATCCTGCATCGCTCACCTGGTTCATGCACAGCTTGGGATCTAGTTTGTAGTTTTTGAGAGAGAGAAAATCATTCATATTCCCATAGTTATGTCCTGTGGTATCTGCCAACTTAGATTTCCGCTCCACAAAAAAAGAATACCACCGTTACGGAATATCTGTGTCACAAATGATCACGGATATGTTCCACTTGTAGTAAGCACTTCCCAGTCCATCACCGGGTTTGCAACTAGATTAACACGACTAGTGGAGCAGGAACTGCTTACCCTTCTGGTGCACCTGAGTGCACCGTCTGTCCTTCTTCGATTTACAGATTCTGATTACCCCATTGGTATCTTCAAACTCTTCTATTTATGTACTGTTTCAATTCAATCTATATTCTAGTATCTTGGAAAGATAATTTTTCTTACATTTTCAAGTCTTTTATATTAAAACTATACTATGTCAACCATCTTGGATTTCTGATCAACACAAAACATACATTTTTTATAAAGGATCATCCAAAACACACTCTAGCTAAGACTGCTTACTAGTTGGTTCAGTTGTTTCAGATAAGAATACACATGTGATTTAGAAATGTTTTTTCATAAGTTCGTTCCTATGTTTAATTTGTCCTGCGGTGGCAGCCATTTTGCATTTCCTATCAACACAAAAAACACACATTTTTGTAGAGGACAATCCAAGGTACATTCCAGCCAAGTCTGCATTCAAAAGATTCATTGGGATCGACTGTTGAAGAAGTTAGTAAATAAATGTGCATAAAATACACAAAATTAATTTGTTATCTATTATAATTTAGCTGTGAAATAGACATTTAAACTTGCCATCTACACACACACAATAAAAACTACAATCAATCATAGATATTTACAATCCATCTATGACTGAAATATTAAATAATTTTCCTATTAGATTCTAGAACTGTTCTTACAGTGTGGTATTATTGCTTTTTCATTTTATTCTATATAATACATTATTTAATCAATAACAATAAAATACTGTGTCAAGCACTATGGCCTATAGCATTTCATTTTTTCAATTGTGTTCTCAATCTGTCAACACATTTTCAATAATTTCTAGATTAAGCCATTAACCTTTTAAGACCCTAAAGGAAAAGTCTCCAAGTTAAATATTGCCCACTCTACTAGAAAAAGAGATCGGAGTCCAATGTCGAGTCATTTACAAATCCATGACAACCACCTTATTAGTGCAATAAACATCATCTACAAATTTAATCTTTCTATATATTCGATACTTGACGACCCTACCAATTTCTTGTATTTCTGTCTTCAGCCAGGCTACTTTATCTAACCTGATTTTCACCTTAAATGGTAGGATTATATTGACATCATATGATATCTTGTTAATTTCAAGGAAGATGACAAATATTATTTCAGTTTGTAATAAATCTCAAATGCTACTTGAACTCTCATGATATTTAACGCTTATACAAATGTTTCTAAACCTCCATCCCTGTCTTGATCTTATTCCTACGGAAATGTGACTCTTTAAAAGAAACATCGTTTCTAAATAAAGAATATGCCAAACGTTTCAACATTTCATGTCTCATGATGCAGCATTGATTGTCACAAACAATTTACATGAGAACATCTATTTAAATAGAAATACAGAATAAAGCACTTAAAATTACATAAATATTTCCAGCTGATATAACAATTATTTTCTGAAACGGTGAATTACTATATTGTCAACGTCACCAAACCTCAGAATTGTTGAACATGCAAGACATGTTTACAACAAGTAATTCTAGTTCGTTCCACTAATAATTTAATTAATACAATAAGTCTAAATCTGAATTAAGAGAATAAAAAACTTATAAAAAATGTTTGTACCTCATCAACTTTAAATCAAACTGTTTCATCAGTTTTTAAATATCAAATCAAATCAAATAAAAACAAAACTGTTTAAAATTACAATTAATCTAATTGTAAAGACACATCAAAAAAGGAATGAAAATGTCATACATAAAAAAAAACATCAGTGGGTGGGGTTTTTTCAGAAACAAATCATTATGGCAGATTTTGCTATAACCTTCAAACAGTATCTCAGAACTGTCAGCATATGTAAATATCAAAAATCATCTCATATTATGCAAAACTGATAAACTTCAGCAAAGTGCTCAATATTAGCATGAAAACGAGTAGATCAAAATTCAGTCTGACATTTATTTTTGTCAAAGGCATGACTCTTTCAGACATTTATTCTTGTCAAAGGCATACTTCAAGTTATTCACAAGTGTTTCAAAATATAATTATCATTGCATACATTTGTTGTCCTTTCCTACAATTGATGAGCTACTTGATCCTTTTGATTTCTAAGAGTAATCTACCACTCAACTTATTGGTGTTCTTAATATATATTGATTTAAGCTGTGACCTATGAAAATGATGTACAAAAGTTGATGCACTATCATTAGTATTCATTATATATAAGGCATAAAGTATTATATTCAATTAATCATACAGCATGCTTCTTCTCTTATATAAATAAAACGTTGATTAACATATGATATGACTATCATTGGTGAATGTCTGTCGGTTCACTGGACACGATCCTAAACCTATTTCATTAGTCAATCTAACAGTAATTGAAATTTCACCTGTTAATGATATCTACAACATTGAATCAGCAGCACTTTCTTTGATGCTTAATTTCAATGTTGTGTAACATCGCAATTTTTGCCTGCCATAAAATATTGATTTTTGTTTTTATTTATTAATTTTCTAATGAATCTTTAAACTCTAATGTGAAATTGTCGATTCGTCAATCTTTCAAAAGACACTGTTTCCTGCTTCACGTAAAACCAAAACAAAGAAAGACGACAGAAAGATCAAAGATACCAGACATCACAAACACTGATTCAACAATTTATAAAATTGACTGATATATACATTGATAAAGTCCCTCGGTGGGACGAAAATTTTGTCATTCAACGAAGTGTTTAATTCTTTATCACTTTGTTTTGTGTACTTGGTGTTGTTTTACAAACCATTTTAGACGTTTATAATTGTTTTACTTGTATAGTATCGTTATACCGTAACGATCCAACACCTCGTAAGATTGATCGTTGACTGGTTTTTCAGACGTTGTATATATATATATATATATATATATATATATATAAACGTCTAAAATGGTTTGTAAAACAACACCAAGTACACAAAACAAAGTGATAAAGAATTAAACATTTCGTAGAATGACAAAATTTTCGTCCCACCGAGGGACTTTATCAATGTCTAATTAAATAAAATCTCGAAACAATATGGCGACTTTTCAAATTTCAAAAAAGTTTTTGACGGTCCATGTACGGCACAAAAGAACCAGAAGATGCACATATGAAACTACATGCATAAAAGAATGGAAATCCTACATATAAATTAATAAAAGTACAATAACAATAATATAAATATACAATAGGGCTACACATTTAAATAAATGTTAAATTAGAAATAAAAATAAATATAAAAATGAGACATTATTGGTAAATGTATCAAATAGCACTGTCAAAATATTGTTGAAAACGGTATGATACCCAAACTCATTCAAAAAAACGGCCGGCCACAGTGTGGAATATATACTTTGGGCCAATATAGCAAACTGTATGTCCTAATACGACTGGAGGAGATCAACACGAATAGGAGTCAAGAGAGGATATTACTTTTTCTCATTGATTCCATTCGGTGATAAGGTCTTAAGTTTTCTAATCCAGAAGCTTTCCCTTTCCTGTCTGCTTTTATCATCCCACTTGGGGTTATGGTCAATTATGGTGACCTTCAGTTTGCCGAAAGAATCATGGTGGCCCGTCGATCTGAGATGTCTGCTGAGTGGAAGGTCAGGTTTGCAATTTGCATCGCTTCTGTGGTCATTCAAGCGTTTACTAAGTTGTTGTTTAGTTTCTCCGATGTATTGAAGACCACAAATTGCACATTCCAGGAGGTAGATAATATTGTCTGTCTTGCAGTTGGCATTGCAGTATATGATGAATTGTTCTCCTGTATGTGTGCTGCTGAATTTTTGTGTGCATTGGATGTTTTTGCACGTTATACATCGTCTCGAATCACATTTTTGACACTGACCATTGTAGGCAGATCGAGGGGAGATGTCAGCTCTCACCAAGATGTCTTTCAAACTTTTGGGTTTCCTGAAGGCCAAGACGGGTGGTTCTTTGAAGATTTTACACAGTTCTGGGTGTTTTTGTATGGTTGTCCAGTGCTCACGAACGATGCTGGATAAATTACTGAGCGCAGGATGGTATGTAATGACAAATGGCACTCTGTTGTTCGCGTTCATTTCTTTGTATTGGATGAGGTCTTTTCTGTCAATACCACTTGCTTTGTTAAAACAATGGTTAATGCTCGCATTGTTATAACCCCTCTTTTTTAGATGACATTTCAGTTCCCCGAGCCGTTTTTTGGTGGTTTGTTCGTTGGAGCAGATGCGTTTGATTCGGAGAGCTTGGCTGTACGGAATACTTTTGGTGCAATGCTTAGGATGACAACTCTGTGGGGACAGGTACTGATGTTTATCTGTCGGTTTGTTGTATATGTCAGTTGACATAATACCATTTTCACAGGTGGTGTAAGTATCCAGAAAGGAGATGTTATTTCTAGATGTTTCATGGGTGAATTTTATAGTGGGGTGAACATTATTGGCGTGGTCAAAGAAACGATTGAGGTTTTCTTCCGACTCGGTCCACTTCATGTCAACGTCGTCTATGAAACGAAACCAGGAAAGTGGCTTGTGAGGTGCAGATTGTATGATAAGTTTTTCAAGCTTCCCCATGAAGATGTTGGCGTATGAAGGTGCCATCTTTGTTCCCATAGCTGTTCCGTTGATTTGTAAAAAAGCATAACAATTTTACATTTAATGGAGAGCATTTTTTACAAATCAACGGAACAGCTATGGGAACAAAGATGGCACCTTCATACGCCAACATCTTCATGGGGAAGCTTGAAAAACTTATCATACAATCTGCACCTCACAAGCCACTTTCCTGGTTTCGTTTCATAGACGACGTTGACATGAAGTGGACCGAGTCGGAAGAAAACCTCAATCGTTTCTTTGACCACGCCAATAATGTTCACCCCACTATAAAATTCACCCATGAAACATCTAGAAATAACATCTCCTTTCTGGATACTTACACCACCTGTGAAAATGGTATTATGTCAACTGACATATACAACAAACCGACAGATAAACATCAGTACCTGTCCCCACAGAGTTGTCATCCTAAACATTGCACCAAAAGTATTCCGTACAGCCAAGCTCTCCGAATCAAACGCATCTGCTCCAACGAACAAACCACCAAAAAACGGCTTGGGGAACTGAAATGTCATCTAAAAAAGAGGGGTTACAACAATGCGAGCATTAACCATTGTTTTAACAAAGCAAGTGGTATTGACAGAAAAGACCTCATCCAATACAAAGAAAAGAACGCGAACAACAGAGTGCCATTTGTCATTACATACCATCCTGCGCTCAGTAATTTATCCAGCATCGTTCGTGAGCACTGGACAACCATACAAAAACACCCAGAACTGTGTAAAATCTTCAAAGAACCACCCGTCTTGGCCTTCAGGAAACCCAAAAGTTTGAAAGACATCTTGGTGAGAGCTGACATCTCCCCTCGATCTGCCTACAATGGTCAGTGTCAAAAATGTGATTCGAGACGATGTATGACGTGCAAAAACATCCAATGCACACAAAAATTCAGCAGCACACATACAGGAGAACAATTCATCATATACTGCAATGCCAACTGCAAGACAGAAAATATTATCTACCTCCTGGAATGTGCAATTTGTGGTCTTCAATACATCGGAGAAACTAAACAACAACTTAGTAAACGCTTGAATGGCCACAGAAGCGATGCAAATTGCAAACCTGACCTTCCACTCAGCAGACATCTCAGATCGACGGGCCACCATGATTCTTTCGGCAAACTGAAGGTCACCATAATTGACCATAACCCCAAGTGGGATGATAAAAGCAGACAGGAAAGGGAAAGCTTCTGGATTAGAAAACTTAAGACCTTATCACCGAATGGAATCAATGAGAAAAAGTAATATCCTCTCTTGACTCCTATTCGTGTTGATCTCCTCCAGTCGTATTAGGACATACAGTTTGCTATATTGGCCCAAAGTATATATTCCACACTGTGGCCGGCCGTTTTTTTGAATGAGTTTGGGTATCATACCGTTTTCAACAATATTTTGACAGTGCTATTTGATACATTTACCAATAATGTCTCAATTTTATATTTATTTTTATTTCTAATTTAACATTTATTTAAATGTGTAGCCCTATTGTATATTTATATTATTGTTATTGTACTTTTATTAATTTATATGTAGGATTTCCATTCTTTTATGCATGTAGTTTCATATGTGCATCTTCTGGTTCTTTTGTGCCGTACATGGACCGTCAAAAACTTTTTTGAAATTTGAAAAGTCGCCATATTGTTTCGAGATTTTATTTAATTAGACATTGATAAAGTCCCTCGGTGGGACGAAAATTTTGTCATTCTACGAAGTGTTTAATTCTTTATCACTTTGTTTTGTGTACTTGGTGTTGTTTTACAAACCATTTTAGACGTTTATAATTGTTTTACTTGTATAGTATCGTTATACCGTAACGATCCAACACCCCGTAAGATTGATCGTTGACTGGTTTTTCAGACGTTGTATATATATCATTGGTGCTGATGCATGCAGGATAATTAATGGACCTTCAAGTTGGCTAATACATAATTTTTCATTTGCTATAATATAATCAGAATACCCAAGTCAGAAGATATGTCCAAGGATAGGAAATATTCGATAAAAGAAAAAAACATAAAACAATAATTACAAAACCAGTGTCAACTAAATCTGTTTGACTTATGGTCCCATCCTGTTATGACAGCATGACCATAGTTTTTACAAGGATATTGTGATGGACACCTAAATACTAATATAAACATATCACACAATGTTATATTTAAAAAAAACCAATAACATAAAACAAATAGGAGTCTTGAACTCAAGACCGATTTACACAGAAAGGTTTGAAGATACCTGAAGCGGTAATCAGAAGATGCAAATCAAAGAAGGACAAACAATACAATGGCAAAAAGAAGGAGAGACAATACAATGGCAAAAAGAAGAAGGACAGACAATACAATGGCAAAAAGAAGGACAGACAATACAATAGAAAAAAGGACAGACAATACATTGGCAAAAAGAAGAAAGACAGGAAATACAATGGCAAAAAGAAGGACAGACAATACAATGGAAACTAGAGGCTCAGCCCACTGAGCCTGTATCGCTCACTTGACAATAGAATGATACTGAAGCAAATTTCAAAGGGAGATAATCATTACCTTAAAAAACAGCAGCCATTTTGAATGGAGGGTGGGGCTGTCGGACACAATTTTGAAAGGGACACACCCAGGGACCATATATGCCAGGTTTGGACCTTACATAGATGCTTCCTGCCAAGTTTGGCTCCATTTGGCCAAGCTGTTTCAGAGAAGATTTTTTTAACATTAGCCAATCAGAAAAAAAAATTAATCTTGGCGGCCATGTTTGTTGGCCGAATGGAACCATATGAAGAAGCTTTATAGAGGATCTTACATAGATGCTTCCTGCCAAGTTTGGCTTCATTTTGCCAAGCAGTTTCAGAGGAGAAGATTTGTTTAAACAGTAGCCAATCAGAAACAAGAATTGCCCTTGGTGGCCATATTTATTGGTGGAACGGAACGAAATGGAGAAACTTTATAGAGGACTTTACATAGATGCTTACTGCCAAGTTTGGTTCCATTTGGCCAAGTTGTTTCAGAGGAGAAGATTAAAATATGAAAAAGTTAACGGACGGACGACGGATGCCAAGTGATGGCAATACCTCACATGGCCCTTTGGACCAGGTGAGCTAAAAAATGATGAAAAAAGGGCAATAACTCCTAGACGGGTAATCAGATTTACTTCAAAATTGTAGGGCATGTAGATCTTGACACGCTGAACATGTTTTCAGTTTACACTTAACATCTATCTCTTATAGTTTTTGAAATAAAAGATGAAAAGTATTAATATTTAAAAAAAAAATTAAATAACTTCAAGATGGGTAACCAGATTTACTTTAAAATTGCAGGCTAGGTAGATCTTGACATGCTGAACATGTTTGCTGTTTAAACTTAACATCTATCTCTTATAGTTTTCTAAATAAAGGACAAAAGGTATTAACATTTTGAAAATTTGACGAAAAAAAGGGCAATTACTCCAAAATGGGTACTCAGATTTACTTAAAAAATGCAGGGTAGGTAGATCTTGACATGCTGAACATGTTTTCAGTTTACACTTAACATCTATCTCTTATAGTTTTTTAAATAAAAGATGAAAAGTATTAACATTTAAAAAAAAAAAATTAAATAACTTCAAGATGGATAACCAGATTTACTTCAAAATTGCAGGGCATGTAGATCTTGACAAGCTGAACATGTTTTCAGTTTACACTTAATATCTATCTCTTATAGTCTTTGAAATAAAAGATGAAAAGTATTAATATTAAAAAAAAAAATTAAATAACTTCAAGATGGGTAACCAGATTTACTTTAAAATTGCAGGCTAGGTAGATCTTGACATGCTGAACATGTTTGCTGTTTAAACTTAACATCTATCTCTTATAGTTTTCTAAATAAAGGACAAAAGGTATTAACATTTTGAAAATTTGACGAAAAAAAGGGCAATTACTCCAAAATGGGTACTCAGATTTACTTAAAAAATGCAGGGTAGGTAGATCTTGACATGCTGAACATGTTTTCAGTTTACACTTAACATTTATCTCTTATAGTTTTTTAAATAAAAGATGAAAAGTATTAACATTTAAAAAAAAAAAATTAAATAACTTCAAGATGGATAACCAGATTTACTTCAAAATTGCAGGGCATGTAGATCTTGACAAGCTGAACATGTTTTCAGTTTACACTTAATATCTATCTCTTATAGTCTTTGAAATAAAGGATGAAAAGTATTAACATTTTTAAAATTTGATGAAAAAAGGGCAATAACTTTAAGATGGGTAATCAGATTTATTTTAAAATTGCAGGCTAGGTAAATCTTGACATGATGCACATGTTTGCTGTTTCAACTTAACATCTATCTCTTATAGTTTTTTAAATAAAAAACGAAAAGTATTAAAATTTTGAAAAAATGATGAAAAAGGGCAATAACTCCAAGATAGGTAATCAAATTTTCTTCAAAATATCAGGGTAGTTAGATCTTGCTGTGCTGATCATTTTTACCCCGTCAGATTTCTGATATTATTAACGGTTTTTGAGTTATTACCAAAAACGTGCAATTTTACCATATGTTCTATTTTTAGTAACAGCGGCCATGTTTGTTGGCCGAATGGAACCAAATGAAGAATTTTATAGAGGATCTTACATAGATGCTTCCTGCCAAGTTTGGCTCCATTTGCCCAAGCAGTTTCAGAGGAGAAGATTTTTTTAACATTAACCAATCAGAAACAAGAATTGCCCTTGGTGGCCATATTTGTTGGCGGAATGGGACGAAATGAAAAAACTTTATAGATGCTTTCTGCCAAGTTTGGTTCCATTTGCCCCAGTTGTTTCAGAGGAGTAGATTAAAATATGAAAAAGTTAACGGACGGACGACTGACGACGGACAGACGATGGACATCAAGTGATGGCAATACCTCACCTCCTTTGGGTCAGGTGAGCTAAAAAGGACAGACAATACAATGGCAAACAGAAGGACAGACAATACATTGGCAAAAAGAAGAAAGACAGACAATACAATGACAAAAAGAAAAAAGACAGACAATATACAATGGCAAAAAGAAGAAAGACAGACAATACAATGACAAAAAGAAAAAAGACAGACAATATACAATGGCAAAAAGAAGAAAGACAGACAGTGCAATGGCAAAAAGAAGAAAGACAGACAATATACAATGGCAAAAAGAAGAAAGACAGACAATACATTGGCAAAAAGAAGAAAGACAGACAATACAATGGCAAATAGAAGAAAGACAGACAATACAATGGCAAAAAGAAGAAAGACAGACAATATACAATGGCAAAAAGAAGAAAGACAGACAATACAATGGCAAAAAGAAGAAAGACAGACAATGCAATGGCAAAAAGAAGAAAGACAGACAATACATTGGCAAAAAGAAGAAAGACAGACAATACAATGGCAAAAAGAAGAAAGACAGACAATACAATGGCAAAAAGAAGAAAGACATACAATACAATGGCAAAAAGAAGAAAGACAGACAATATATTGGCAAAAAGAAGAAAGACAGACAATACAATGGCAAAAAGAAAAAGAACAAAAAGACAAACAATGATCTACTAAACAATACACAGAAACACAGAAAACTAAATATTGAGAAACATGAACCCCACAAAAAAAGTGAGGTTATCCTGGAAGGATAATCAGTTCCTGCTACACTAGTGAGATCCCGTGTGTTAATCTTGTCTAAAATCAGCTGGTAATTTATGAATGAGGAAAGGGCAGGATTATGTTTTTTAACAAAGAGATCATATCCGTGAAAATGTAGTGATAGATATTCCATAAAGGCTAACCAGGTCATATGGTGGTTAACATAAAATGTGATGACTTCATTCCTTGATTCAGCATCTTCTTTGTTAGCAGCAACCTTTATAATCATGAGAAAAAGCACACGCTATGGAATATCATATCTAATGAGAGATACATTTAAACAAAGTATTGCAAAAAATTTCGACAGCACAACCGTCTTCGTCAGTTGAAAAACATAAACTGCCAAGAGATACAAAAAAAAACAACAAGACAACGTCGTAACGTCTAATCGTGCTATTATGACCTCGTAAAAAAATATTAACTAAAAATGATCCTAAACATTATGAATAAATAAAATACACCACTGATTATATAAACAAATTGAATTCAATAGAGCAAAAAGTTCCAGGGGATTCAATTTTATTCTGCATGGATGTAAAGGGTTTATATCCAAGCATCCCCAAAAAAGAAGGCTTAGATGCATGTAAACAGGCATTGGACAACAGGCCAAATCCATCAATACCAACGACAGATGTCCTTTCTATGATACATTTAGTTCTTGAAAATAATAATTTTTCCTTCAATGGAAAACATTATCTACAGGTGGAAGGAACAGCAATAGGCTCATGTTTGGGTATGAACTATGCTAGTACATACTTGGGCGAATGGGAACAACAGTTACTTGAGCAATCTCCTGACAAACCTCACACTTACTTTCGGCATGTTGATGATATATGGGGCATCGGGTTACACGGAGAAAAAACATTGAAAAAATTCCATGATCTGGCAAATTCTATACACCCGAGAATAAAAATCGAACTTAGATTTTCTAAAAACCAAATTGAATTTTTAGACAACATAGCTGTTTTGGATAATGGGCTTTTAAAAACAAAGCTATACGAAAAACCAACGGATAAACATATGTATCTCCACAAACGATCAGACCATCCAAAGACAGTTAAAAAGTCAATACCGTATGGTTTGGGAGTCAGAGTTAAACGAATTTGTGATGATAAGGAAGAGTATGAAAAGGAGAGAACTAAGATAAAAGAGAGATTAAAACAACGAGTATACTACTCTAATCTGATAGAAAAACAACTGTTGAAAGTGGATGAGCTCGATCGAAAGGAAACTTTAAAATACAGAAAGAAACACAAGAATAAAAAAATGGATAGGGTTCCCCTGATTTTAACCTATAGTCGTGCTTTACCTGACATCGGAAAAATTCTTAGTAGTTACCAAAAGATAATAAAGAAATCACCCCAACTAAGAAAAATATTTAAGGATCAGCCTCTTTGTTCATTTAGAAGGGATACAAGTCTTGCCGATATCATGGTCCACCAAAAGACTGCAAAAGTATTAAAAAAGAACCCATTGCCAAAATTAAGACTACAAGGAAAATGTGGACGAAAATGTGTCATCTGCAAAAAAAGTTTTAGGGGAGAATTGAAAACAAGTTCCGGAAGAGTTATTAAGATCAATAAGAAAATAAACTGCAGAACATCAAATGTAGTTTATGCAGTCCACTGTAAAAAATGTAAGCACATAGTTTATGTTGGTGAAACAGAAACAATGTTAAAGGATCGGATACAAAATCATCTTTCTGATATCAGAATATGTAAAAAAAATATGACAAACCGGTTTCAATACATTTTAATTCAAAAGGCCATTCCATCGACGATTTCAGATTTGCAGGAATAGAAATTTCAAGAAAAAATAACACAATATATAGGCAGACCCGCGAATCACTCACTGTTTATTAAGATGTGTAACACTCAACAAGAGGGAAGAAACAAAAGAAAATAATTAGTTCTTAACCAGCACTCGCTGTCAGTTTCTAGGAGTATGTCAAAGTATGAAACAGACCTACATATATTAGTATATCCTTTATTTCAAGCTCAACATAATCAACAAATTTGAAAATATCTAGTGAAAGACACCATCAATAAAGCAGAACGCGAAATTAAATGATCGAGCTAGTTTCTTTATGTGTTCTTGAGAAGGCCTTCTATAAAATCTGCCTCATACTTAAAAAGAAACAAGTTGCCAAGAAGGAGCATTGTTGGTACCCATAGGAATGCCGACATGTCCACCAAACAAAACAAATGTGTTGTCAATCAATAACTAGAGTATATTAATCATGTCAGTTTCAGAGAACCTTTTGTTAGAATCATAGTGTTTCTTTGTAACAAAATAAGACTTGGATCTTCCTAAAACAAGGTATTTGTATCTATGTTGGCCATTGTTTTAATGAAACACAGTTGAACTAATTCATTTAACCTGCCTTTCAAACAGGGAAATAGTTGTGATAAGTCAAATGTTTAATTTGCTATTGCATGAGGACAGCAACCTTGATTGTGTGTCTTCTAACATATGTTTCATTTATCTGATTTTTGTTAAGAATTCAAAAATGTCCTGTAAAATCTTGTTAATATTTGGCACACCCTTTGAATAACACAGTGGCTGGGGTATTTCAATTTTTCTAATTTTTATTATTATACTTTAACAGGTTTTCACAGTTTATATTGTCAACATTCTTTAGTTGTCCTATATATACATGTAATGTTGACACATGCGTTCCTTACAATATTTGTTATATGAATTTGCGAGTTGTCAGACAGGAATTTCTAACTGTTTTTGGTTTATCTGACAATGAAGGCGTGAAAGTGTTTTATTTAACATAAACTGAAACAGAAATATTGTATAACTCAATGAAAGTGACATTTCATCATTATATTGTTCTTATCAATGTTGGTAGGATCCTCGAGGATCTATTGTTCATGTCCTAGTAGTTCTCTCTGACAACCGTCTGCCATTTGAATTGAAAAACGCTAGAAATAGACAAAAGGTTATGAATCGAAATATATATAAAGAAGCTTAATGAATATATATATATCGGCTAAAGAAATAACAACATGAATAAATCAAGAAAGGTATGGCATTACTAATTTGCATAAAATAGGCTGCAACAATACATTAATATACCAATATTGTTCTGTGAACATATGATCTTTCTAGACAAACAATTTACTACGGTTGTTATAACAGACTTAATTTGTATATACAGTAGAACAGTAGTATTAGATGTAACATAATGGTCAAATCTGATCATTTCTGTTAAGTTTCATTGGACTAACAAATTGGGGTGAATCAGAGATTTATTTATAAACTTGAACTGTTCAGTAACTGTCATACCCAAGGTGTTCAACCTGAAGGCTGAATGTCCGATCAGTATAAAATGGTTCTCTCTATTTCATGAAGACTTTGCCTTTCAATAAGCATGGTGGCATCAGAAGTAAACACTGATTTTGTGTTTCTCATTTTTAACATAAAATGTCATACTATGCCAAACAAATATGATATTGATACATCTGTTAAACAATTAATGGCCACTCTTTATTTCCAGTTTTCAGCTGTGTATATCAACATCGAATGATCATCCATGTTAAATTTGGGTTCAATTTGGTTAGTGGTTTCAAAGACATACACTGAGTAGGGGGACATCCAAGACTATCCAAGGTTAATTCAAATTGCATTTTGGGCTTATTAAGTATTGTAATTTCTTAGTCAATTACTTTTTTTTACACAAACTCCAAAAGGATGATATGTACAAATGCATACTTATGTCTTGTAGCGAGTCATTCTAAGCACATTCATACAAATGTACTATTGGCTTTAAGTTAAACTATTATCATCTGTTAGTTGCAATCTTTTGATTTCTGATCCGTGACATGTACTTGATCTTTCAATGGTCGTTGCCCTTAAGCTTGGGTTAATCTGATTTGTAGTTAATAAGAAAACATTTTCCTCTATGTTAAAATTATGCCATGGCGAGGTGACATATCTTAAATTTTCTATTAGTACCAAAACACAAACTTCATAGTGGACCGTACCAGTTAGGATTCATTTGGTCTATTGATTTCAAAGAACAATAAAATGTGAAAAGCTTACAAGCTATGACATGCGAAAAATACCACACTGTCGGAACATTTCCAAAATCAATCGGAAAAACATCAAAACAGAAGCAAAATCCATACCCCCAACACCTGTCTACCTGACTGCTGACTTTCCTAGCTTGGCATGGGCAGCTCAATAAAACAAAATGGCAGGTTAAACTAGTTTTATGGGCCCAAACCTCCCTGCTTACAAAAACATCAAAATCTAGATAGCTACATTCATCAAGGAAGAACAATAATCAATCAATATACTTAACCTAGTATATTCAATTCATGTTTTTGTATATTAGCCTATATTTGAACTGATTATAAATTGTAGTAATTAAATATAACTTCCAAACAAATCAATGACCTTTCAAATACAAGGATTCTATTAAACATATCTTCTGAATTCCTGCTCAGTTCAAAATATTGTCCGATTGTCGGTTAAGTTTTCCCACAATTTCATGGTATTTTTCCATATGATATGCATGAATTCAATGTTCAGTTTTTCTCTTGCAATAAACATGTCGTTGATTTGACCTAGAAAGAATGAAAGTTCTACAAGAATCTTATTGGACTATCGATTAAATATTTTCCCAAAATAAGTGAGACTTCCAATGGAATTAGATTTGTAAAAATAATTCCTGTATATGATAAATTTACATCTTAAGTTTATAAATATTTCAGAAACAATCTGGTAAAAACAACGCAAGCTGTATTAGCGCTGACTAATTTCATTGATTTTACAACTTGCACATAATAAATTGATCATTGATCAACGAGGGAGTTCTGAAAAATGGAAGGAAATAAACCTGTTCACATTTTCCTAAAATATTTTGAATATGCATATTGGGTATACGTATCTCCTATTAGAATATTATGACAGTTATATAATTTCAATAATACCGACAGAAAGATAATTTTGATCTAATTAAAACTTTCATCTATACCTCTAGAAAAGATATCAATCGAACATATCAAGTTTATAAATATACTGTTCTAAAATATTGTTCACTCTAAATATATTAAATGCATCAGAGGGTGGTACTATAAGATTTAAGGTTTTTATAATAAGACTCAGGGAACAGTTCATCATGTGTATATTATAATAAAGGAAACATCTAGAACGAGGGAAGAATACTGCTTAACATGGACAAAGTCAATAACAAATTGATAAATACATTCAATATTTAAAGAAGTTGGCAGTTAAAATCATAAATAATGTGACATTTGAACAACAACAAAAGTAAATATCTAACATTAAAATACCTCACATATTATAAATTAATACAATTGGTTTAAATAGCACCATATGACTTTTTTTTTCAGGTAGTTTTTTCAAATTCTCGACTGTCATGGAATAACCTGTTATTACCCGAAATTTAACCCTAGTATTTTTTTCAAATTCTTGACTGTCATGGAATAACCCATTGTTACCCGAAAATTAACCCTAGTATTTTTTTCAAATTCTAACATGTAATGGAATAACTTGTTATTATCCGAAAATGAACCCTGGTATTTCTTTAAAATTCTCAACTGTCGTGGAATAACCCGTTATTACCCAGGAAATAATCCTATCCATTCCATCAAGGGGAGATAATGATTACGTCATTACTTGTCTGCAGAAAAAAATCAAAGTTAGCAAATTCTATGAAAATATTAAAAGGAAGTCTGCTGAAAGTTGTCTACACTGGCTTGAATCAAATGAAATTGGCATAATATCAGGTTTGGTTCATGTGCAGTTTCAAGTCTGTTTCTGTATTATAAAATATTTACGACCTAGTTAGGAGGTGGATATCCCAAATTATCAACCCATCTAAGGTGAATCCCTCTGAGGGAAATAACCTTAGATGGGTTGATAATTCTGGATAGCCTCGGGGAAAATAACCTTAGATGGGTTGATAATTCTGGATAGCTTCAGGGGAAATAACCTTAGATGGGTTGATAATTCTGGATAGCCTGGGGGGAAATAACCTTAGATGGGTTGATAATTCTGGATAGCCTTGGGAGAAATAACCTTAGATGGGTTGATAATTCTGGATAGCCTCAGGGGAAATAACCTTAGATGGGTTGATAATTCTGGTTATCCACCTTCTAAACAAGGCCATAAGTGTATATGATTTTTCTTAGTTTCAACATCCTCACTGGATGAAAAGTGTCATGTGATTAAAAACAAACAAACCCTATTGTTACCCTCCAGACATTCCATTTTCCCCGTTAGAGGAAAAGTGAGTAATTCATCTGCAAAACATCAACAATGGTCGTCTCGTCTGCTCAGGAGACATTGGAGGAAATATTTTGAATCTTACGGTGCAGTGATGCAGACATGATAGCAGTTGTCTGCCATTTAGAAATGAATGTGGATGTGGATGTCAGACTGGTAATGTTTTATGGTACCCTTAATACAATTTTGGCCTGGCTTGGTGACACACTATGGCTCTCAAAGTATTAATTTCCTTGGGAGATGAGCATATAGGATATGAGTTCTCCGCTCTTGAGGTGTTGTTTTTTCCAATGGGAGTGCTTCGTACACATTGTAATATACACGTTGCAACTGTGAAAAGCTATAATAAAACAATTATGGCCTTCATCTGAGATAGAGATTCAGATTTGTCAACCCTCCAAAAAATAGCCTCTGACAAGTCTAAATGTTTACTTCAAATGAGGACTATTATTGTACATTTGTATAAAGAAAGTACAAAAACAATTCAATGTTACAAAAAACGCTTTGAGTATGAATAAGAAGTGACACAAAAATTAAGAACCCTCGTCTTAACGCGTAAATAATATGTTAACTGTAGACATATATGACAAATAGAAAGCTAATAATGGAGGGAAAATGTCTTAATATACAGATATTGATAGAGACATTAAATCGTCCATCCCACATTAAATTAACAGTGTTTAGACTAAAAACAAGTAGATGTCCAATTCTTAATGAAACAGAAGAAAATCATCATAATTGAATTACAGTGCATTTTGTGATAAGTTCGCTACATAACAAACTTAATAAATCACTCCAAATTAAGAAACAACAGAAATGTGTCAACCCTCAAATGTTTGCAAGATGTTTATATTTTCTCTACAGAAAGACACATATCTGATATTCCATTACAAAACATGTCATTAATTAATTAGATTATTTTGTGAACAAATACAATTTTGTTTTACAGAAACAGGTCAGCACTTTTAACATTTAAGCAAGAGAAAAAATGTTAAGTTTTTAATGTACTGAACAAGGATTTTTCAAAATACAAATGTAGTTGTCATTACAACTCTATTGACGCTCAAGATTTAGTATCTAACAACTAGATTAAATTCATGAACAGAGACAATGCATTATAAATTCTCTGGCAATGAATATTGTACAATAATTCAATAGGTCATCACAATAACATGGGAAATACTGAATAACACTTGTCATACTTCATAAGAATTTTGTTTAATATAAAGAAGTATTAAACAATACTTGTTCTTACTTTATATTATATTTTATATTGGATTATGATTAGAATTATGGGTATTTTAATACTATCTTCAACAATATTTTGTTTTAATCTTGATTGTCAGCTTTATTTTTGTTGAACTAATTTTACAGAAAACTCAGATTATATATGAAAGAACTTATTAAAATGTATTTTCAATTTCAGTTGATTCCAGTTTAAAATGTAAAAGTTGTAGTCATATTAAGAAATTTCTATCTTTATGGAGGAAACCGAAGGATAATCCAGAAAAATGGTTAACCCATGTAGTACAAGACACAGGACAAAGACGAACAAAAAAAACAACACAGAAAAATTAAACAAAGGAGCAACACAGACCACATCAAAAAACGTGGATGACATTCGCCAAAGGCAAGCAGTTCCCTTGTCTTATAAGACACCTGCAATATGTTTTTGCAGCGATGACTTCAACATAAGAGCAATGTTTGTGTAGCTTTCGTGTCATCAGCTGAGCTATGTCCAGAAAATCACAGTACTGGGAACAAGCCCTAGAATAATGTATGAGTTGTACAAGGTAAACACCATACACTGGAGCTGCTGCAACATTGCTACTGATGAAAGGGAAGTTGACTATTGGAAAAGTGAAGTAATAACATTTGTCATAGAGTTTTGTTCTTGAACACTTCAAGATAACAAACCAGCACTCAATCAGAATTCTCATATGGATCTGTTACATAATGTACAATTATATTCTAGCTAGCTATATATAGAATGTGTACATCTGTTACATAATGTACAATTATATTCTAGCTAGCTATATATAGAATGTGTACATCTACATCTATACATATTCTTATATGAACAAATGAAAATAGTTAACATGTACAAATTCTTTGTTTTGTTAATTTAAATTTATTTCGCTAATTTATAATTCACTATTTAAGAAAAATACTAAAAAATGTATGTGGTTACTGCATTAAAAAAACAACCCTAAAACCACAGGTGTCTGTTCGTGTCCCGCCACCACCTTACATGTTTAATTTTCCAAACTGTCATGACTTCATCTTTCAATAAGTGTGGCAATCACGATATGGCTAAATTTTTCTGAAAGTGACAATACTTCTACCAAATACTGACCGCCTTCAACAAGTTGAGAATTATGTCAGAGGTTGCATATGACTATTGACAAAGGTTAAAACTATTTACAAGCTTCATAAATTAACATTTGATAGAGGAAACAGCAGCTTTGAATGCTTCAACCGAGCGACTCATAACTATGGGTTGTGACAGTCGGTACCAGTCAGATATCATATGATGGAAAATGATTGAAGGATAATGAAAGACGAGGAGTGCACCAAACACCAATAACTCAGCCAAGTCATATTTACAACACACATGTTTATAATATTAAAAATCTTACAACTAATCAGTAGTCCTAATTATAGAACAAAGGATTGGTTTTAATTAGTTTATCTATATATCTATACACGATTCACGAAAAATAATCTAATGGAGCTATCATGAAATTTAATTTTCATTATTTGAAGAAAAAAAATACAAAACTGTCCCTTCAAGACATTAATTCAAAATACAATTAATTTTTGATATTTCTGTCACAATTAATATCCAGTAGAGATGGTAATCAAAGAAGATCAAATCATTTCCATTACTTGTCACTTATTTCTCTTACCAAGGGTGTTTTGATAAATGAATAGAAAACTACAAGTTTTACCAAATGAAATATAAAAAATGGATAATTTGAATTCAGGAAGAGAACTATTAAGTTTGTCACAAAATGCTTCAGGGTCATACAAAAGTACTTGTGTTTGAATACGTGCACATCATATGGATGATCATTATGGATAAATGCACATGAAACCTCAGTTTCAATTACAGATCAAAGAAAAATACAAATTATAAAAATACAAAATTGCCTGCTGATTCGAAAAGCAATGGATAATTAAATTGAAATAATCATCCGGATGATCCTATAATTACTATAAGTAGAAGTATTGCATAATAAAATGTACCATCAGATGATATTAAATTAACATAAAAACCTATGTGGATATTTTCCTTAAAAAGAAAGCAAATTAACATCCATTGTTACAGAAGGTTATGAACAAAATAGAATAAGTACATGTATAATTTCATATCAAAGGTGGGTCCCAAAAATATTGATTAAAAATATATTTTTCAATGGAAGAAATAAAATTATTATTTCAGAATTATGTTTCTTAGTTAATTTATATTTTTTGAACAATTCAGTAATTCAAATTTTCATTATTTACGTTCCTATCCATAGATATGGAGATTTTAACACCCTGAAGTAGCCAAGTACATCCTGAGGCACAGGTGAAGGGTGAACAGGCTTCTGAAGGGTGTTAAAATCTCCATATCTACGGTTAGGAATGTAAATAACGAATCTATCCCCGGCTATAGTCAAAAATAAGACATTTTCGGCCGCAGCAGGCCACGTAAAATTGATGTTTCCTTTGTTTTTACCTGGTGTAGGGTACTACCTTTGGTAGAACCCTACAGTTGATCAAATTAACAGCTTTATATTCAATATATAGCTAAAATTAACTAATTTTGAATTTGGAGCATAACGTCACAAGCTTTGACGTCATATTATCCCTGTTTTGAAAATTATAACAACATTTGATTGGATAAATGGCTAGTTACACCAGGTAATATGGCCTAGCAACACCCAGGAATATGGATTTTTCATGTCCAGGGTTTTAACCAATCAAAAGTTGTTATAATTTTCAAGCCAGGGATAAAGATTTTTCTTTCATCTATCACCGATGAAAAAAAAAGTGGTTGTCTTATCAGAGAAAAGCAACTGCTTACCCATCTCGAGCTCATGAGTTCACCCCCATTTATTTGGTGATGTTCGCGTTGCACATCTTTTTTAGTTTTCTGTGTTGTGCTTTTTTCTTTATTTGTCTTCATTCTGTGTCTTGTGCTTTAAATTGTCCGTGTCTCTGGATTGTCCATTCTTGATTACCCTTTCGGTTTTCTCTAAAGTTCTTGATTACTCCTTTGGTTTTCTCTAAATTTCTTGATTAATCCTTTGGTTTTCTCTAAAGTTCTTGATTACTCCTTGAGTTTTCTCTAAAGTTCTTGATTACTCCTTTGGTTTTCTCTAAAGTTCTTGATTATTCCTTTGGTTTTCTCTAAATTTCTTGATTACTCCTTTGGTTTTCTCTAAAGTTCTTGATTACTCCTTGAGTTTTCTTTAAAGTTCTTGATTACTCCTTTGGTTTTCTCTAAAATTCTTGATTACTCCTTGAGTTTTCTCTAAAGTTCTTGATTACTCCTTTGGTTTTCTCTAAATTTCTTGATTAATCCTTTGGTTTTCTCTAAAATTCTTGATTACTCCTTGAGTTTTCTCTAAAGTTCTTGATTACTCCTTTGGTTTTCTCTAAATTTCTTGATTAATCCTTTGGTTTTCTCTAAAATTCTTGATTACTCCTTGAGTTTTCTCTAAAGTTCTTGATTACTCCTTTGGTTTTCTCTAAAGTTCTTGATTATTCCTTTGGTTTTCTCAAAACTTCTTGAATACCTCTTTGGTTTTCTCTAAAGTTCTTGATTGCCCCTTCGGTTTTCTCTAACATTTATTTTTTTTATAATATGGCAAGCTTCAATCACAAAGCATTGCCTTATTTATCAGATGTTTACAGGACATCAAATACAGCATATGGGCTGTTTAAAAAAAAATGGCTCCAACATGGGAAAAAAATGTCCAAATTAAACTCACTCCTAAAAACTTTCTGCTGATAATTTTCAATGTTGTATACATTGAAGTAAATGAAACAAGAAAGAAACGATGAACAGATAAGCAATAAATTTTTAAGAACCTTTTATTGAACACAAATTGGCATAAAAAACATGTAAAACACATACTTATTCTATTTCAGTTAAACAATCTTTAGTCTCAATTATTTTGTATAATGGTTTCTCAAACAATGCAACTGATATAAATGACTTTTTGTGCAAAATATTGGGTAGTTGTAGTTTTTCTTAAAAGCTATTTTTTATGAAAAATTCTCAATATTTTTGTCCAATCTACCTGATAAAGTTTTTATTATCAAAATAATGACGAATATTTTTACTTAAGACAGCAAAATTTTCAAACTTTAAAGATAAGTAGCCATTTGTAAAAAAAAATCACATTGATTCTTTGAACGATCGCAAAATAATTGTTTGTAGAAAAAACATTTTGTCTATTTTTGTTGCACTCCTGACATTTTATAATAAAGAAAAAAAAGAAGAAAATATCACATTTTAAAATGCCAACATTGAACAGTGATGTTACTGTTAACTCATACAATAATCTTTACCTGTTTCAACGAAATATTTGTACAGAAATGACAGTATTTGGAAATTTGTAACAATTTTTTGCCATACCCACTTCTTTAATACCCAGTTTTAGCAGCAATATTTTTAATTACATTTGAAAATTTGTATTATACCACTCTAATATATTAGATAAATCATAAAGAAATAATTAGAATATTTTTATAGGCTAGAAAAGGCAATTTATTATAAATTATCATTATTTTATCAAATGGTACTATTTTATCAGGATATGTTGCACTCCTGACATTATATTGCCATCAAGAAAAAGAAGAGTTATTAACTTAAAAACAATTCACAGGGAAAAAAATCAGTTGGTGTTCTTTCAAGCATTAGTTTTACCAAGTTTTAATGATAATTGTTTCTTAAAGTAACATTTTTCTAGTTATTTGTAACTTGTTTACAACCATACTTCTCGAAAATTCCAACTTATTTTTGAAATATACTATACAAAAACATTTAAAACATGTATTAATCTAAATTAATATTGAAAATAGATGTTTAATGTAAAATTACAAGTATTTTTTGGATACTTAAGAAAATTGATTATATCAAATTTCAATGATTTTTAAATATTTATGTCAGGAGTGCAACATTTACATGGTCAACCATAAATTATCTATAAGAAAATAGATAAATGCATTTATTATAAACTTTATCAAGTCATTCAATCTCCAATAGCTAATGAACCTCGAAAACATGTTCCCTTGTCAGAGAATGTCTCTAGTATTAATACCTAATAGATATTAAAGCATGAGATCATTTAAAATGAACAAAAATGCTTTATTACATAAAATTAAAAGCACATCAAATGCTATTGGCACTTTTAATTTTTTCAAACATTATTCTAAACTTGACAGAATTTCATTTTTATTTAAATCATCCATATAAAAAGCAATAATTTAGACTGTGTAGAAGATCACTTAAAACTAGTTGCACTCCTGACATGAATCAAATGCTTCTGTGAGAGATATTTTATGTATCTCAAACAGGTAAATGAATTTATCTGTTCTCTTAGTCAGTCTCTGTTGCAATAGAAAGACAAATGTGATATTAAGCCCCGTTTACACGATCAAAGTTTTCCATCATAAACTTTGTCAAAGTTTTTGATGGAAAACTTTGACAAAGAAAACTTTGTCAAAGTACCCTGTTTACACGATCAAAATTTTTGATGGGAATTAGTGGGAAATGCAAAGATAACATATACATGGCTGACTTTGATGAGTATGTTGCTTTGTATGTGTGCATTTTGTGCACTTTGATTTTAAGGCGAAGGCTGCATAGACTTCGTGTTAGACCAAGGAGAATGTGGTCTAGAGCCTGGCTTCAAAGGAGGAGGACCAGAACTTGCTACAACACTCTACTGCAGGAGCTGAGGGCTGAAGATATTGATGAATATAAAAAACTATATGAGAATGAGCAAAGAAACATTTAATATGCTCCTGCAAAAGGTCCGTCCATATATCGAAAAACAAGATAGCCTCCTTTCTCTTGTCCTTATCATGATAAATTTTTGCCTTTGCATTCCAAATAACTTCTATTTCCTCAACTAAATCAATGAGATCATTAACCAACTCATTTGTCCAGTTGCATTTTGACATTTTATTTGAACTTGTTTGTCTGCTGTTTCCCGCCATATTTACCATGTGCTTCTATTTACAAAATATATTAATGATCTTGATTCCAAAAACCATTCTGATTGGTTATTTCCCATCAAAGTCCATCAAAGTTTTTAGAAAAATAGGATGGAGTTCTATTCCATCAAAGTTCATCAAAGTCCATCAAAGTTTTTAACCAAAGTTTTTGATGCAGGTTGAACATGGTCAAAAACTTTGTCAAAGAAAGCTTTGACAAAGTTTTTTGATGGAAAACTTTGATCGTGTAAACGGGGCTTTAGTTACATTTAAAAGACTAGAGGCTCCCAGGAGCCTGTAATCGCTCACCTGGTTTTCAATTTGACATCTAAAGTTGAAATAGAAAATGGGGGTGTTACACATAATTTTGAAAGTGGGCCACCCAAAGATCATTTCAACTCAAATTTCTGAGCAAAAGATTTTGATGTGAATTTTATCTCATAATATTCCTAAACGGAATAAACTGGCTGAAAAAATCTCACAGAAAAACCCAGAATATATGTTAAACAACTCATTGCCATATAGCTGCAGTTAAAATTTGAGTTCATTTTGATTTGTAATAAAGCAGAAATTGACAACTAAAGAAATTTCTATTTTTAGTAACAGCAGCCATTTGGAATGGAGGGCGGGGCTGTCGGACACAATGTTGAAAGGGGACCACCCAAGGACCATCCCTGCCAGGTTTGGTTTAATTTGGTTCAGCGGTTTCAGAGGAGAAGATTTAAATGTGATCTTTTATCAAAATATGCCTAATTTGCATAATCGGTATATATTGGCTGAAAGAAAAATTTCACAGAAAAACCCGGAATATTTGTTAAACTACTCCTTGCCATGTAGCTGCAGTTAAAATTTGAGCTCATTTTGACTTATACTAAAGCAGCAATGAACAATTAAAATTTCATCCCCCCTTTTTTCTATTTTTAGCTTGGTGGCTATCTTGGTTGGAAGTCGGGATCACCGGACATAATTTTGGAAGGGGGCCATCCAAGGAGCATTCCACCAAAGTTTGGTTCAAATTGGCCAAGTGGCTTCAGAGGAGCTGATTAAAATGTGAAAAGTTAACGGACGGACGGACGACAGACGACGGACGCTCAGTGGTGACAATAGCTCACCTGGGTCAGGTGAGCTAAAAATATGTCTAAGAAAATATCAAATGTTGCACTCCTGACATTTGAGGGTGCTGTCTTTAATGTGACATTCTTGGCCTTACTACTGATTTTAGTGTATCCTTTAAGTATGGTTTTGAAGCAGCAATGATGTATTAAGATTTATTCATACCCCATATCTTTGAAAACTAAAAGACAACATTTCTACAATGTAATTTAGGAAAACTTGCATAAATGTTTGTTGCACTCCTGACTAAGTACATCTTTTTTACAAAGCCATATTTTTATGCAATAATAAATGTGAATCATGATCTATTGCTATCTTAAAGTATGTCAACATATCAAAGTTTGTGATGAAATAGATTTTGATAACATATTGTTTGATTTAGCACTGTGGTAGGTTGTTGAAAATTAAGGATTTTTTAAAGTGTCACAAAAAAGGGTTGCACTCCTGACAATTTTGATATGTTTTTTGGACATATTTTTTTTGTTATTCTAGATATCTTAAAGATTTTTTGCAGTAACAAACATCAAATCATTACAGATCTTTTGAACTATTTAGATCCAATAAAATAATCATAAAAATGAGTAAATTAGACAGCTATAGCAGTAGGAGCCATTTATTTTGAAACTGCCCATATTCAAAAGCATAACTAATTTGCTTTCATTCATAATACCAAATTATTCTGAACTCATTTTCAAGCTTGTCAAACTCTATGAAGAAATGTGAAATGTGCAGTAAAAATGATAATGTCCTCCGGGCGGGGTAAGAAGATACACTCATTAAAAAGCTATTAGTAATAATTTTAACACACAGAACTCATGCGTTGCATGATGAATATCCCTCCTAGTCATCAATCAAATCTGATTGAATTTCTACATTAAAACACTTCACTTACAAACAATAACATGTTTTAATATACAAGTTTTTTTTCAAATGCAAATAAGAATAAATTCTTGTAATAATAAGCTTGAAATCAGGGCAATGACGATTATTAATTAACGACAAAAATACATAATTATCTGCTAAAATTAAAAGAGCATTCAAATTCCCAGCTGAAATATCCACATTGTTTTGAAGTAGTTTAACAACAAATATTATGACATTTCATATATATGTTTTCTGTTGTCTTATTAAGAATGCAGTGAGACTAAGTACAGAGATGTTCTAGCAAAATTATCTGGATATAACAACAACACAACAATACAAACATAAAGGTAAAACAACACAACAGTACAAACATAAAGGTAAAACAACACAGGAGTACACACATAAAGGTAAAACAACACAACAGTACACACATAAAGGTAAAACAACACAACAATACAAACATAAAGGTAAAACAACACAACAGTACAAACATAAAGGTAAAACAACACAACAGTACAAACATAAAGGTAAAACAACACAACAGTACAAACATAAAGGTAAAACAATACAACAGTACAAACATAAAGGTAAAACAACACAACAGTACACACATAAAGGTAAAACAACACAACAATACAAACATAAAGGTAAAACAACACAACAGTACAAACATAAAGGTAAAACAACACAACAGTACAAACATAAAGGTAAAACAACACAACAGTACAAACATAAAGGTAAAACAACACAACAGTACAAACATAAAGGTAAAACAATACAACAGTACAAACATAAAGGTAAAACAACACAACAGTACAAACATAAAGGTAAAACAACACAACAGTACAAACATAAAGGTAAAACAACACAACAGTACAAACATAAAGGTAAAACAACACAACAGTACAAACATAAAGGTAAAACAACACAACAATCCAAACATAAAGGTAAAACAACACACCAATAGTACAAACATAAAGGTAAAACAATACAACAGTACAAACATAAAGGTAAAACAACACAACAGTACAAACATAAAGGTAAAACAACACAACAATCCAAACATAAAGGTAAAACAACACACCAATAGTACACACACAAAGGTCAAAAAACACAACAGTACAAACATAAAGGTAAAACAATACAACAGTACAAACATAAAGGTAAAACAACACAACAATACAAACATAAAGGTAAAACAACACAACAATAGTACAAACATAAAGGTAAAACAACACAACAATACAAACATAAAGGTAAAACAACACACCAATAGTACAAACATAAAGGTAAACAATACAACAGTACAAACATAAAGGTAAAACAACACAACAGTACAAACATAAAGGTAAAACAACACAACAGTACAAACATAAAGGTAAAACAACACACCAATAGTACAAACATAAAGGTAAAACAACACAACAGTACAAACATAGAGGTAAAACAACACACCAATAGTACAAACATAAAGGTAAAACAATACAACAGTACAAACATAAAGGTAAAACAACACACCAATAGTACAAACATAAAGGTAAAACAACACAACAGTACAAACATAAAGGTAAAACAACACACCAATAGTACAAACATAAAGGTAAAACAACACAACAGTACAAACATAAAGGTAAAACAACACACCAATAGTACAAACATAAAGGTAAAACAACACAACAGTACAAACATAAAGGTAAAACAACACAACAGTACAAACATAGAGGTAAAACAACACACCAATAGTACAAACATAAAGGTAAAACAACACAACAGTACAAACATAAAGGTAAAACAACACACCAATAGTACAAACATAAAGGTAAAACAACACAACAGTACACACATAAAGGTAAAACAACACAACAATGCAAACATAAAGGTAAAACAACACAACAATACACACACAAAGGTAAAACAACACACCAATAGTACAAACATAAAGGTAAAACAATACAACAGTACACACATAAAGGTAAAACAACACAACAATACAAACATAAAGGTAAAACAACACAACAGTACAAACATAAAGGTAAAACAACACAACAGTACAAACATAGAGGTAAAACAACACACCAATAGTACAAACATAAAGGTAAAACAACACAACAGTACAAACATAAAGGTAAAACAACACACCAATAGTACAAACATAAAGGTAAAACAACACAACAGTACACACATAAAGGTAAAACAACACAACAATGCAAACATAAAGGTAAAACAACACAACAATACACACACAAAGGTAAAACAACACACCAATAGTACAAACATAAAGGTAAAACAATACAACAGTACACACATAAAGGTAAAACAACACAACAATACAAACATAAAGGTAAAACAACACAACAGTACAAACATAAAGGTAAAACAACACAACAGTACAAACATAAAGGTAAAACAACACAACAGTACAAACATAAAGGTAAAACAACACAACAGTACACACATAAAGGTAAAACAACACAACAATACAAACATAAAGGTAAAACAACACAACAGTACAAACATAAAGGTAAAACAACACAACAGTACAAACATAAAGGTAAAACAACACAACAGTACAAACATAAAGGTAAAACAATACAACAGTACAAACATAAAGGTAAAACAACACAACAGTACACACATAAAGGTAAAACAACACAACAATACAAACATAAAGGTAAAACAACACAACAGTACAAACATAAAGGTAAAACAACACAGGAGTACAAACATAAAGGTAAAACAACACAACAGTACAAACATAAAGGTAAAACAATACAACAGTACAAACATAAAGGTAAAACAACACAACAGTACACACATAAAGGTAAAACAACACAACAATACAAACATAAAGGTAAAACAACACAACAGTACAAACATAAAGGTAAAACAACACAACAGTACACACATAAAGGTAAAACAACACAACAGTACAAACATAAAGGTAAAACAACACAACAATACAAACATAAAGGTAAAACAACACAACAGTACAAACATAAAGGTAAAACAACACAACAATACAAACATAAATGTAAAACAACACAGGAGTACAAACATAAAGGTAAAACAATACAACAATACAAACATAAAGGTAAAACAATACAACAGTACACACATAAAGGTAAAACAACACAACAGTACAAACATAAAGGTAAAACAACACAACAATACAAACATAAAGGTAAAACAATACAACAGTACAAACATAAAGGTAAAACAACACACCAATAGTACAAACATAAAGGTAAAACAACACAACAGTACACACATAAAGGTAAAACAACACAACAGTACACACATAAAGGTAAAACAACACACCAATAGTACAAACATAAAGGTAAAACAACACAACAGTACAAACATAAAGGTAAAACAATACAACAGTACACACATAAAGGTAAAACAACACACCAATAGTACAAACATAAAGGTAAAACAACACAACAGTACAAACATAAAGGTAAAACAACACAACAGTACACACATAAAGGTAAAACAACACAACAATACAAACATAAAGGTAAAACAACACAACAATACACACACAAAGGTAAAACAACACACCAATAGTACAAACATAAAGGTAAAACAATACAACAGTACAAACATAAAGGTAAAACAACACAACAATACAAACATAAAGGTAAAACAACACAGGAGTACACACATAAAGGTAAAACAACACAACAGTATAAACATAAAGGTAAAACAACACACCAATAGTACAAACATAAAGGTAAAACAACACAACAGTACAAACATAAAGGTAAAACAATACAACAATACAAACATAAAGCTAAACCAACACAACAGTACACACATAAAGGTAAAACAACACAACAGTACAAACATAAAGGTAAAACAACACAATAGTACAAACATAAAGGTAAAACAACACAACAATACAAACATAGAGGTAAAACAATACAACAGTACAAACATAAAGGTAAAACAACACAACAGTACACACATAAAGGTAAAACAACACAACAGTACAAACATAGAGGTAAAACAATACAACAATTAAAAAAAAAGGGTAAAACAACACAACAGTACAAACATAAAGGTAAAACAATACAACAATACAAACATAAAGGTAAAACAACACAACAGTACACACATAAAGGTAAAACAACACAACAGTACAAACATAAAGGTAAAACAACACAATAGTACAAACATAAAGGTAAAACAACACAACAATACAAACATAGAGGTAAAACAACACACCAATAGTACAAACATAAAGGTAAAACAATACAACAATTAAAAAAAAAGGGTAAAACAACACAACAGTACAAACATAAAGGTAAAACAACACAACAGTACAAACATAAAGGTAAAACAATACAACAGTACAAACATAAAGGTAAAACAATACAACAGTGCAAACATAAAGGTAAAACAATACAACAGTACAAACATAAAGGTAAAACAACACAACAATACAAACATAGAGGTAAAACAACACACCAATAGTACAAACATAAAGGTAAAACAATACAACAATTAAAAAAAAAGGGTAAAACAACACAACAGTACAAACATAAAGGTAAAACAACACAACAGTACAAACATAAAGGTAAAACAATACAACAGTACAAACATAAAGGTAAAACAATACAACAGTACAAACATAAAGGTAAAACAATACAACAGTACAAACATAAAGGTAAAACAACACACCAATAGTACAAACATAAAGGTAAAACAACACAACAGTACAAACATAAAGGTAAAACAACACACCAATAGTACAAACATAAAGGTAAAACAACACAACAGTACAAACATAAAGGTAAAACAACACACCAATAGTACAAACATAAAGGTAAAACAACACAACAGTACAAACATAAAGGTAAAACAACACAACAGTACAAACATAGAGGTAAAACAACACACCAATAGTACAAACATAAAGGTAAAACAACACAACAGTACAAACATAAAGGTAAAACAACACACCAATAGTACAAACATAAAGGTAAAACAACACAACAGTACAAACATAAAGGTAAAACACCACAACAATACAAACATAGAGGTAAAACAATACAACAGTACAAACATAAAGGTAAAACAACACACCAATAGTACAAACATAAAGGTAAAACAACACAACAGTACAAACATAAAGGTAAAACAACACACCAATAGTACAAACATAAAGGTAAAACAACACAACAGTACAAACATAGAGGTAAAACAACACACCAATAGTACAAACATAAAGGTAAAACAATACAACAGTACAAACATAAAGGTAAAACAACACACCAATAGTACAAACATAAAGGTAAAACAACACAACAGTACAAACATAAAGGTAAAACAACACACCAATAGTACAAACATAAAGGTAAAACAACACAACAGTACAAACATAAAGGTAAAACAACACACCAATAGTACAAACATAAAGGTAAAACAACACAACAGTACAAACATAAAGGTAAAACAACACAACAGTACAAACATAGAGGTAAAACAACACACCAATAGTACAAACATAAAGGTAAAACAACACAACAGTACAAACATAAAGGTAAAACAACACACCAATAGTACAAACATAAAGGTAAAACAACACAACAATACAAACATAGAGGTAAAACAACACACCAATAGTACAAACATAAAGGTAAAACAACACAACAGTACAAACATAAAGGTAAAACAACACAACAATACAAACATAAAGGTAAAACAACACAACAGTACAAACATAAAGGTAAAACAACACAACAGTACAAACATAAAGGTAAAACAACACAACAATACAAACATAAAGCTAAACCAACACAACAGTACAAACATAAAGCTAAACCAACACAACAACAGTACCAACATTTAGTTCACACAACACAAGAACAACACAAACATAAATACAAAACAATCTGACTTAATTCCTAACGAAGGAAACTTATCTAAAGTTATATTTTTTCAACAGCTCAGAAGAAAGTGATTCTTCATGTTCAAATCACCATACAATATTGGAGGAAAAGTACTTTTCATTATTCCACTAGAAATTAAATCTAGAAAATAGGTCACATTATTTTTTTCAACTATCTAATTGAATCCATATTTGTCAGATTCAATAGCTGACAACACTTTCCACTTTCATTTTTATATCTATATACAGTCATACATTGCATGCTTGTTTCCCCATCTTATTTTGATTATGTAATTCTGTCTGTTTAATGATAACTATTAAGAATATGGAAAAGAACTAATTCTCAAATCAATGTATTGTCGAAAATAAGGTGTTGCATCTGAACACCAAATCAAAAATATTACAATTATAAGATATAAAATGTATTACAAATAAGATTTTATACTCAAAAGTCATAAATTACCATGTGTATTAATGAGAAAAATGTGACAGAAACATTTTTGAAAACTCTAAATTTATAAATTTCTTCCCCTCATCGTTTTCATTCATTTTTCGTTTTATACAATGAAGACAATCGTATTAATCTGACATCTCAGTTTCACCAGTGAAATTTGATTCGCATTAATGAATACATGCATTAGTTTGTGAATGTGCATTATAAGTATCATAATTTTATCATATTTTATTCACTAATCATATGAAGTTACTATTTCTTGTTTTCTTTAATCAATTAAATTTTAAAAATATCCAGAAATATGTTGTCCTAGAAAATTTTGAAAAATCTTCAGTCATGAAATTGACTATATATCTTGTATCTTTCATTACAATTATTGTAGTATACTGTATTACCAATTCACAAAATGTGGTCACATATCTACACACACCCAACACATGACAATACACACTTATCTATCAGTAAAAATAAGTGTACACATAGTCTATTTTATCTGCAAAACCAGTAGTTGTAAAGAGAGCATACAACTTCTTCATATTTAAACATTCAAACTTAGAAAACAAAGTTTTTGTCATCATCGATTTTTCAGTAAGTTAAGTAATGTAAAGTAAAAGATTCAGTGGTATTTATATAACATAAACATGGACAACACCAAGCTGTTTTATCATTGCTTGATTAAGTTAAAACATGTTTTATTTGGTAACAAGTACAAGTATCTTTATGTTCTCTTTATTACAACAATGTTTTACATCCCCTTTTAATAACCATCTGTTGACCATGGTAAAATACACTATAAAAACATGGGACAGGCTACCATTGTAGAATAAAATATCTCACAATATATGGTGTACGTTTTTGGAGTAAATATCATATTTCAGCACTGAACATTCAAGATTTTATTGTAGGTACATCATCCAATTAGGGATTGTAATTGCATTTTTGGGGATAAGGGGTTGCGACTGCTCAATTTACATTTTACAACGACTCTTGAGTATACACATTTCAATTTAAAAATACAAAGTTGGGTTTGTGAATCAGTCTACTATGATTTCTGTTGGTTTCTCTCAAGGACACTTTTATAAAAAATAACAAGTAATCACAATAAAATAAAATACTATATCGTACTACATTAATACCAGCGTCATGCTTATGATTAACAAACGAAATAATTTAAAATAAAGTAAGTAGAACAGGATGATGTATCATATCATGGAATAAGAGGCAGAAATTTACAACACTATTATACTGTATACACATAATATCATATTCATCAAAGAACATCTGAAAAAGTAACTAGAGGCTCCCAGGAGCCTGTTTAGCTCACCTGGGTATAATAACAACATCAGTCAATAAATGTAGCCCTCGTCATTGCAGACCCCCTCTACAAAAAAATTTGGGTAGGGGTTCCCCCTTTAATGTAAGTTATCAACATTGCTGTAAAAAAACATAAATGTCAATGATTCTCAAAATTTAGCTTTTGCTACTTCACATTTTGTAATAGAGTTGCTTCCCTTTGATTATTTGAGTAACCAAAAGCAGTGAAAGTCAACAAAAAAAAATCATTTCAAGAGGAATAACTCTTCACACCATTGTCGGACATTTTCAACTGCGGAACTCTTCTGTAGATCTTGACATGCTGAACATTTTTGCAGCTTAAACTTAGTTTTTGAAATAAAGGACGACAAGTATTTAAAAAAATTAAAAAATTATGAAAAAAGGGCAATAACTCCAAGATGGGTAATGCGATTTACTTCAAAATTGCAGGGTATGTAGATCTTGACATGCTGATCATGTTTGCAGTTTAAACTTAACATCTATCTCTTATAGTTTTTTTACATAAAGGACGAAAAGTATTAAAATTTTGAAAATTTGATGAAAAAAGGGCAATAACTCCACAATGGGTACTGGGATTTACTTCAAAATTACAGTGTAGGTAGATTTTGACATGCTGCACATTTTTGCAATTTAAACTTAACATTTATCTTTTATAGTTTTTTAAATAAAGGATGAAAAGTATTAAAATTTTGATGAAAAAAGGGAAATAACTCCAAAATGGGTAATGGGATTTCCTTCAAAATTGCAGTGTAGGTAGATCTTGACATGCTGCACATTTTTGCAATTTAAATTTAACATCTACCTCTTATAGTTTTTGAAATATGAGACGAAAAGTATTAAAATAATTTTTTTTAAAAATGATGAAAAAAGGGCAATAACTCCAAAATGGGTAATCAGATTTACTTCAAAATTGCAGGGTAGGTAGATCTTGACATGCTGCACATTTTTGCAACTTAAACTTAACATCTATCTCTTATAGTTTTTGAAATATAAGACAAAAAGTATTAACATTAAAAAAAAATATTGATGAAAAAAGGGCAATAACTCCAAGATGGGTAATCAGATTTACTTCAAAATTGCAGGGCAGGTATATCTTGCTGTGCTGATCATTTTTACCCCAATTCAGATTTCTGATATTATTAACGGTTTTTGAGTTATTACCCAAAAACCTGCAATTTTTAGTAACAGCGGCCATGTTGGTTGGTGCACGGCATCACCGGACACAATTTTGAAACTAGACACCCTAGTGATGATTCAGACCATGTTTGTTTCAATTGGTCTAGTAGTTTCAGAGGAGAAGATTTTTGAAAAAGTTTACGACGTACGACGGACGGACGACGATGACAGACGCCAAGTGATGGCAATAGCTCACCCTAGTGATGATTCAGACCATGCTTGGTTTCAATTGGTCTAGTAGTTTCAGAGGAGAAGATTTTTGAAAAAGCTTACGATGGAGGACGATGGACGCCAAGTGATGGCAATAGCTCACGTGGCCCTTTGGGCCAGGTGAGCTAAAAAAAAAAAAAGACACTACCTACCTTTGTCTAGACGAGGAGGAGGTCTGTACTTGTAACCTGACTGAGACCAGTACACTGGAATCGACCCTCGTACTTGTACAAATGAAACAATGTGTGGCTTAAATTCCAAAAACTGCAATTAGAAAAGATTAATTATCAGATATGTTGTTTTATTACAATGAAGACAAGGGTAATATATTAATATATTAATTTCAGCTATTTTCATGATGAGAACAAGTTTACAAACCATGTTAATCGTATAGGTAGATAGATGGCACTCTGATGGACCCTATAAGATGAAGTAATAACATAATAAGATTGTCCAGGTAAAGGGGATGTAATGGATAGGGTCGGGAGATTTTGACTTGCAGTGGGTCACCAGCTCATTAGCAATTGATGCATGAAATGTTTGAAAATACCAAAGGGGTAATCAGAAGCCATAAATCGAAGAAGGATCGTCAATACAATGGTCAAAATAAAAAAGACAAAAGAACAAACAATGATGTACAAAAAACTACACACAAAACTAAAGATTGAGCAACAAGAACCCCACTAAAGCCGGGGTTTAACGCAGGTGCTCCGGAAGGGTAAGTAGTTTCTGCTCCAATAGTGGTATTCGTCATGTTTTTTTTTGTTACAAACCTAGTGAAAAGTCATGAATGAGAAAAGGACGTGGTTGTGATTATGAGGAATGGAACTAAGTTAACTCTCAAATGGCTCAGTAGCTTCAAAGAGTTTTTTAATTATTATTTATTCACATGGGTGCCTACGTCAAACATGCCAAGTAATGGTAGCCATCTTCACTCATTCTGATCAATCAATATTTTTAAAAGATGCCAGGGTTATTATTTCCCATTTATAAAGGACGAAGTCCTTTTAACTGTAGGCTGTATGATTTTTTCCTCCTTTCTATAGGAGTCGACTCCTATGTATTTATTCATAGCCAAATATCTTTTCACCGGAAGTTTTAAAAATAGATCAATTGATATTTAGAAACGCAAAAAATTTATATTTCAATGAAAAATTCCCATTTCTTTAATTATTTACTCTATGCAAAATCGAAATAAACTTGAAATAAAATTCTAATTAAAAAAATCTCTTTCTACGAGATTCTCGGCGGAAGAGTGGCATAGGCAAAATGAACGAAACAGCCATAAGTCAAAGAGAGATAACCCAGCCAAATAATTTTAAAAAAAATTTAAAAAGTACTTGAAAAAAAATAATACATTCCCTTCTCACGCCTCCCTCTTAAAATTATAGGACTTCATCCTTCAAACAGGTTGTGCCTGTCTCATATTATATTATATTATATGTCCTATTTTTAAGAAGTTCAAACCAGCATATAGAATTAGAAGCTAATATTTTTCCATTGCCTGAATCTTTAAGATCATGTTTTTTGTTGGTTTTTTTTTATTTTATTTAACTTTATATGACAGTACTTGTGTTGGGTGGGTTTTTTTTTATTTTATTTAACTTTATATGACAGTACTTGTGTTGGGTGGTTTTTTTTTATTTTACTTAACTTTATATGACAGTACTTGTGTTGGGTGGTTTTTTTTATTTTATTTAACTTTATATGACAGTACTTGTGTTGGGTGGTTTTTTTTTATTTTACTTAACTTTATATGACAGTACTTGTGTTGGGTGGTTTTTTTTTATTTTATTTAACTTTATATGACAGTACTTGTGTTGGGTGGTTTTTTTTTATTTTACTTAACTTTATATGACAGTACTTGTGTTGGGTGGGTTTTTTTTTATTTTATTTAACTTTATATGACAGTACTTGTGTTGGGTGGTTTTTTTTTATTTTATTTAACTTTATATGACAGTACTTGTGTTGGGTGGTTTTTTTTTATTTTACTTAACTTTATATGACAGTACTTGTGTTGGGTGGTTTTTTTTTATTTTATTTAACTTTATATGACAGTACTTGTGTTGGGTGGTTTTTTTTTATTTTACTTAACTTTATATGACAGTACTTGTGTTGGGTGGTTTTTTTTTATTTTATTTAACTTTATATGACAGTACTTGTGTTGGGTGGTTTTTTTTTATTTTACTTAACTTTATATGACAGTACTTGTGTTGGGTGGGTTTTTTTTTATTTTATTTAACTTTATATGACAGTACTTGTGTTGGGTGGTTTTTTTTTATTTTATTTAACTTTATATGACAGTACTTGTGTTGGGTGGTTTTTTTTTATTTTACTTAACTTTATATGACAGTACTTGTGTTGGGTGGTTTTTTTTTATTTTATTTAACTTTATATGACAGTACTTGTGTTGGGTGGTTTTTTTTTATTTTACTTAACTTTATATGACAGTACTTGTGTTGGGTGGTTTTTTTTTATTTTACTTAACTTTATATGACAGTACTTGTGTTGGGTGGTTTTTTTTTATTTTATTTAACTTTATATGACAGTACTTGTGTTGGGTGGTTTTTTTTTATTTTATTTAACTTTATATGACAGTACTTGTGTTGGGTGTTTTTTTTTTATTTTATTTAACTTTATATGACAGTACTTGTGTTGGGTGTTTTTTTTTTATTTTACTTAACTTTATATGACAGTACTTGTGTTGGGTGGTTTTTTTTTATTTTACTTAACTTTATATGACAGTACTTGTGTTGGGTGGTTTTTTTTTATTTTATTTAACTTTATATGACAGTACTTGTGTTGGGTGGGTTTTTTTTATTTTACTTAACTTTATATGACAGTACTTGTGTTGGGTGGGTTTTTTTTAATTTTATTTAACTTTATATGACAGTACTTGTGTTGGGTGGTTTTTTTTTATTTTATTTAACTTTATATGACAGTACTTGTGTTGGGTGTTTTTTTTTTATTTTACTTAACTTTATATGACAGTACTTGTGTTGGGTGGTTTTTTTTTATTTTACTTAACTTTATATGACAGTACTTGTGTTGGGTGTTTTTTTTTTATTTTATTTAACTTTATATGACAGTACTTGTGTTGGGTGGTTTTTTTTTATTTTACTTAACTTTATATGACAGTACTTGTGTTGGGTGGGTTTTTTTTAATTTTATTTAACTTTATATGACAGTACTTGTGTTGGGTGGTTTTTTTTTATTTTATTTAACTTTATATGACAGTACTTGTGTTGGGTGTTTTTTTTTTATTTTACTTAACTTTATATGACAGTACTTGTGTTGGGTGGGTTTTTTTTAATTTTATTTAACTTTATATGACAGTACTTGTGTTGGGTGGTTTTTTTTTATTTTACTTAACTTTATATGACAGTACTTGTGTTGGGTGGTTTTTTTTTATTTTATTTAACTTTATATGACAGTACTTGTGTTGGGTGGGTTTTTTTTATTTTACTTAACTTTATATGACAGTACTTGTGTTGGGTGGGTTTTTTTTAATTTTATTTAACTTTATATGACAGTACTTGTGTTGGGTGGTTTTTTTTTATTTTATTTAACTTTATATGACAGTACTTGTGTTGGGTGGTTTTTTTTTATTTTACTTAACTTTATATGACAGTACTTGTGTTGGGTGGGTTTTTTTTAATTTTATTTAACTTTATATGACAGTACTTGTGTTGGGTGGGTTTTTTTTATTTTATTTAACTTTATATGACAGTACTTGTGTTGGGTGGGTTTTTTTTATTTTATTTAACTTTATATGACAGTACTTGTGTTGGGTGGTTTTTTTTTATTTTATTTAACTTTATATGACAGTACTTGTGTTGGGTGGTTTTTTTTATTTTACTTAACTTTATATGACAGTACTTGTGTTGGGTGGGTTTTTTTTATTTTATTTAACTTTATATGACAGTACTTGTGTTGGGTGGTTTTTTTTATTTTATTTAACTTTATATGACAGTACTTGTGTTGGGTGGGTTTTTTTTATTTTATTTAACTTTATATGACAGTACTTGTGTTGGGTGGTTTTTTTTTATTTTATTTAACTTTATATGACAGTACTTGTGTTGGGTGGTTTTTTTATTTTATTTAACTTTATATGACAGTACTTGTGTTGGGTGGTTTTTTTTTATTTTATTTAACTTTATATGACAGTACTTGTGTTGGGTGGTTTTTTTTTTATTTTATTTAACTTTATATGACAGTACTTGTGTTGGGTGTTTTTTTTTTATTTTATTTAACTTTATATGACAGTACTTGTGTTGGGTGTTTTTTTTTTATTTTACTTAACTTTATATGACAGTACTTGTGTTGGGTGGTTTTTTTTTATTTTACTTAACTTTATATGACAGTACTTGTGTTGGGTGGTTTTTTTTTATTTTATTTAACTTTATATGACAGTACTTGTGTTGGGTGGGTTTTTTTTTATTTTACTTAACTTTATATGACAGTACTTGTGTTGGGTGGGTTTTTTTTAATTTTATTTAACTTTATATGACAGTACTTGTGTTGGGTGTTTTTTTTTTATTTTATTTAACTTTATATGACAGTACTTGTGTTGGGTGTTTTTTTTTTATTTTACTTAACTTTATATGACAGTACTTGTGTTGGGTGGTTTTTTTTTATTTTACTTAACTTTATATGACAGTACTTGTGTTGGGTGTTTTTTTTTTATTTTATTTAACTTTATATGACAGTACTTGTGTTGGGTGGTTTTTTTTTATTTTACTTAACTTTATATGACAGTACTTGTGTTGGGTGGGTTTTTTTTAATTTTATTTAACTTTATATGACAGTACTTGTGTTGGGTGGTTTTTTTTATTTTATTTAACTTTATATGACAGTACTTGTGTTGGGTGTTTTTTTTTTATTTTACTTAACTTTATATGACAGTACTTGTGTTGGGTGGTTTTTTTTAATTTTATTTAACTTTATATGACAGTACTTGTGTTGGGTGGTTTTTTTTATTTTACTTAACTTTATATGACAGTACTTGTGTTGGGTGGTTTTTTTTTATTTTATTTAACTTTATATGACAGTACTTGTGTTGGGTGGTTTTTTTTATTTTATTTAACTTTATATGACAGTACTTGTGTTGGGTGGGTTTTTTTTATTTTATTTAACTTTATATGACAGTACTTGTGTTGGGTGGTTTTTTTTTATTTTATTTAACTTTATATGACAGTACTTGTGTTGGGTGGTTTTTTTTATTTTATTTAACTTTATATGACAGTACTTGTGTTGGGTGGGTTTTTTTTATTTTATTTAACTTTATATGACAGTACTTGTGTTGGGTGGGTTTTTTTTTATTTTATTTAACTTTATATGACAGTACTTGTGTTGGGTGGGTTTTTTTTATTTTATTTAACTTTATATGACAGTACTTGTGTTGGGTGGTTTTTTTTATTTTATTTAACTTTATATGACAGTACTTGTGTTGGGTGGTTTTTTTTTATTTTATTTAACTTTATATGACAGTACTTGTGTTGGGTGGGTTTTTTTTATTTTATTTAACTTTATATGACAGTACTTGTGTTGGGTGGGTTTTTTTTATTTTATTTAACTTTATATGACAGTACTTGTGTTGGGTGGGTTTTTTTTATTTTATTTAACTTTATATGACAGTACTTGTGTTGGGTGGTTTTTTTTATTTTATTTAACTTTATATGACAGTACTTGTGTTGGGTGGTTTTTTTATTTTATTTAACTTTATATGACAGTACTTGTGTTGGGTGGGTTTTTTTTATTTTATTTAACTTTATATGACAGTACTTGTGTTGGGTGGTTTTTTTTATTTTATTTAACTTTATATGACAGTACTTGTGTTGGGTGGTTTTTTTTATTTTATTTAACTTTATATGACAGTACTTGTGTTGGGTGGGTTTTTTTTTATTTTATTTAACTTTATATGACAGTACTTGTGTTGGGTGGGTTTTTTTTATTTTATTTAACTTTATATGACAGTACTTGTGTTGGGTGGGTTTTTTTTATTTTATTTAACTTTATATGACAGTACTTGTGTTGGGTGGGTTTTTTTTATTTTATTTAACTTTATATGACAGTACTTGTGTTGGGTGGGTTTTTTTTATTTTATTTAACTTTATATGACAGTACTTGTGTTGGGTGGGTTTTTTTTTATTTTATTTAACTTTATATGACAGTACTTGTGTTGGGTGGGTTTTTTTTATTTTATTTAACTTTATATGACAGTACTTGTGTTGGGTGGGTTTTTTTATTTTATTTAACTTTATATGACAGTACTTGTGTTGGGTGGTTTTTTTTATTTTATTTAACTTTATATGACAGTACTTGTGTTGGGTGGTTTTTTTTATTTTATTTAACTTTATATGACAGTACTTGTGTTGGGTGGGTTTTTTTTATTTTATTTAACTTTATATGACAGTACTTGTGTTGGGTGGGTTTTTTTTATTTTATTTAACTTTATATGACAGTACTTGTGTTGGGTGGGTTTTTTTTATTTTATTTAACTTTATATGACAGTACTTGTGTTGGGTGGTTTTTTTTATTTTATTTAACTTTATATGACAGTACTTGTGTTGGGTGGGTTTTTTTTATTTTATTTAACTTTATATGACAGTACTTGTGTTGGGTGGTTTTTTTTATTTTATTTAACTTTATATGACAGTACTTGTGTTGGGTGGTTTTTTTTATTTTATTTAACTTTATATGACAGTACTTGTGTTGGGTGGTTTTTTTTTATTTTATTTAACTTTATATGACAGTACTTGTGTTGGGTGGGTTTTTTTTATTTTATTTAACTTTATATGACAGTACTTGTGTTGGGTGGGTTTTTTTTATTTTATTTAACTTTATATGACAGTACTTGTGTTGGGTGGTTTTTTTTATTTTATTTAACTTTATATGACAGTACTTGTGTTGGGTGGTTTTTTTTATTTTATTTAACTTTATATGACAGTACTTGTGTTGGGTGGGTTTTTTTTATTTTATTTAACTTTATATGACAGTACTTGTGTTGGGTGGGTTTTTTTTATTTTATTTAACTTTATATGACAGTACTTGTGTTGGGTGGTTTTTTTTATTTTATTTAACTTTATATGACAGTACTTGTGTTGGGTGGGTTTTTTTTATTTTATTTAACTTTATATGACAGTACTTGTGTTGGGTGGGTTTTTTTTATTTTATTTAACTTTATATGACAGTACTTGTGTTGGGTGGGTTTTTTTTATTTTATTTAACTTTATATGACAGTACTTGTGTTGGGTGGTTTTTTTTATTTTATTTAACTTTATATGACAGTACTTGTGTTGGGTGGTTTTTTTTATTTTATTTAACTTTATATGACAGTACTTGTGTTGGGTGGGTTTTTTTTATTTTATTTAACTTTATATGACAGTACTTGTGTTGGGTGGGTTTTTTTTATTTTATTTAACTTTATATGACAGTACTTGTGTTGGGTGGTTTTTTTTATTTTATTTAACTTTATATGACAGTACTTGTGTTGGGTGGTTTTTTTTATTTTATTTAACTTTATATGACAGTACTTGTGTTGGGTGGGTTTTTTTTATTTTATTTAACTTTATATGACAGTACTTGTGTTGGGTGGGTTTTTTTTATTTTATTTAACTTTATATGACAGTACTTGTGTTGGGTGGGTTTTTTTATTTTATTTAACTTTATATGACAGTACTTGTGTTGGGTGGGTTTTTTTTATTTTATTTAACTTTATATGACAGTACTTGTGTTGGGTGGGTTTTTTTTATTTTATTTAACTTTATATGACAGTACTTGTGTTGGGTGGTTTTTTTTATTTTATTTAACTTTATATGACAGTACTTGTGTTGGGTGGGTTTTTTTTATTTTATTTAACTTTATATGACAGTACTTGTGTTGGGTGGGTTTTTTTTATTTTATTTAACTTTATATGACAGTACTTGTGTTGGGTGGGTTTTTTTTATTTTATTTAACTTTATATGACAGTACTTGTGTTGGGTGGTTTTTTTTATTTTATTTAACTTTATATGACAGTACTTGTGTTGGGTGGGTTTTTTTTATTTTATTTAACTTTATATGACAGTACTTGTGTTGGGTGGGTTTTTTTTATTTTATTTAACTTTATATGACAGTACTTGTGTTGGGTGGGTTTTTTTTATTTTATTTAACTTTATATGACAGTACTTGTGTTGGGTGGGTTTTTTTTATTTTATTTAACTTTATATGACAGTACTTGTGTTGGGTGGTTTTTTTTATTTTATTTAACTTTATATGACAGTACTTGTGTTGGTGGGTTTTTTTTATTTTATTTAACTTTATATGACAGTACTTGTGTTGGGTGGGTTTTTTTTATTTTATTTAACTTTATATGACAGTACTTGTGTTGGGTGGTTTTTTTATTTTATTTAACTTTATATGACAGTACTTGTGTTGGGTGGGTTTTTTTTATTTTATTTAACTTTATATGACAGTACTTGTGTTGGGTGGGTTTTTTTATTTTATTTAACTTTATATGACAGTACTTGTGTTGGGTGGTTTTTTTTATTTTATTTAACTTTATATGACAGTACTTGTGTTGGGTGGGTTTTTTTTATTTTATTTAACTTTATATGACAGTACTTGTGTTGGGTGGGTTTTTTTTATTTTATTTAACTTTATATGACAGTACTTGTGTTGGGTGGGTTTTTTTTATTTTATTTAACTTTATATGACAGTACTTGTGTTGGGTGGGTTTTTTTTATTTTATTTAACTTTATATGACAGTACTTGTGTTGGGTGGGTTTTTTTTATTTTATTTAACTTTATATGACAGTACTTGTGTTGGGTGGTTTTTTTTATTTTATTTAACTTTATATGACAGTACTTGTGTTGGGTGGGTTTTTTTTATTTTATTTAACTTTATATGACAGTACTTGTGTTGGGTGGGTTTTTTTTATTTTATTTAACTTTATATGACAGTACTTGTGTTGGGTGGGTTTTTTTTATTTTATTTAACTTTATATGACAGTACTTGTGTTGGGTGGGTTTTTTTTATTTTATTTAACTTTATATGACAGTACTTGTGTTGGGTGGGTTTTTTTATTTTATTTAACTTTATATGACAGTACTTGTGTTGGGTGGTTTTTTTTATTTTATTTAACTTTATATGACAGTACTTGTGTTGGGTGGTTTTTTTTATTTTATTTAACTTTATATGACAGTACTTGTGTTGGGTGGTTTTTTTTATTTTATTTAACTTTATATGACAGTAC